>CP092092.1:9302500-9307500 GCA_029203775.1 Neoneuromus ignobilis
TATTATCCTTCAATCTCATTTGAGCCATCCTAATTTATTATATATAAAAATATATATATATATATATATATATATATACATTATATTAATACATGATTTTTAAAAAAAAAATCCATAAAAAAAATTCCATAAATAAAAATCCATAACATGTAATCAAGAAACCTCAAAGAATTTAAGAATCTATTTTAAATATTTTATTATATATATATATATATATATATATATATATATATATATATATATATATATATATATATTAGGTTGGCAAGTATCTCCCTTCCGCCTTCTGGTCTTTTCGCAGCTATGTACAAAAAAAAAAAAAAGCGGAAGGGAGATACTTGCCAACCTAATATATATATATATATATATATATATATATATCCGCCTGGTCAACGTGGGGAATATGACCAAATACCACTGAATGGTAGCATTCATTGAGGTTTTCGTCCAGTAGTGGATTGATATGGGTTTTATGATGTGATGTGATGTATATATATATATATATATATATATATATATATATATATATATATATATATAGTTAACCCAAATGAGACTGAAAAGTTCAAACGTCGATTTACTTGCTTACTATAATTTACTATCCTTCATTCTCATTTAGGCCACCTTTTGTAGCACACAACCAAAGTACACAATATATATTTTTACCACCAAATAAGTTTTCATATGAATATTTCAAATTTTTTCTATTTACAAAAACCGTATTTTTATTTCTTTTCATTTCATTATACATTTACTACTGATATTAATATAATAACGAGCAATCTATTGTAGTATACCAATACTGTTAAGTTTTGAACAAGTATGTTTTAATTTTTCTATTGGATGATCAGTCATCTATATTTCATGTTGTATAATCTAAAAGAATAAAGAAATTGTATAAAAATTATAATGAATGTATAAGAATGCTATTGGTAGTTTTATTAAATATTATAGTTAAATAAATATTTTATGTTTTACCAATATAATTATATATATATATATATATATATATATATATATATATATATATATATATATATATCGTATATATGTATATACACACTTTGAAAAGATAAATGTATAGATAGATATTATTTCATTTAATCATATTTCATTTAAATAAGTATATAAATAAGTTTCATATTTTTTTAGTATATAAATAAGTTTTTTATTTATGTTTTATTTTATATAAAACTAATTAATAAATACAAGTCTATTTTAAAATAAATAATAAAGTAAGAAAACCCCTAAAATTGAATTTCAAGATGTTTACATATTTTCTATAATATATTAATCTTTATTAATTTTATTTTGAAATAAAATATTGAATACCTTCAAACCACAAGACAATAACTGTTATTTTAACAACTTATTTTAATTTGAATAATGCATTTGACGTTTAGATAAATTTGCGATATATATTATCAATTCAATCCAAATTATTCAATGTTTTTTTCAGAATATTTTTGAATTTTTCATGAATGATCAGTATTAAAAATAAAATTGAAAATTTGTTGAACATTATTTTTATCTCGTCGAGAAGATCTATCTTTTGACTTTTTATAAAATTCTTCTATTCTTTTTTCGAATTAATTTAAGTTTATTGAGAAAATAAAATGTCATTCTCTTCCTTGTAGTTTGATTGTTTCTAACTCTGAAATTTCGTTAAACATTATTTTTATTTTATCGAGATTTATAGTAAGACCTATCTTTTGACTTTTTTATCAAATTCTTTTATTCTTTTTTCGAATTCAACTACCCGTAGGTTTATAGAGAAAATAAAATATCATTAACAAATCTTAAATGAATAAACATTTCACCATTAATTTTTATTCCTGCATATTCCTAGTTTAATCTCTTAAATACTTCTTTAAAAGTATATATATATATATATATATATATATATATATATATATATATATATATATATATATATGTGTGTGTGTGTGTGTGTGTGTGTGTGTGTGTGTGTGTATATTTATATATATAATAATGAATCATGAAAATATACAGTATATTTTACGATTTGCTCATAAAAAAATTTGAGTATCTAAAGACTATTAACATTGAAAACTATATAAACAATAAATAATTAACAATTATTAATTATTGAATAGTTCAATAAAGTATTATATATATATATATATATATATATATATATATATATATATATATATATATATATTCGTTATATAAGGTGCTTAAATATAATTTAAATATGTAAATATTATATGCCTGTGAATCAATTCTATTTAATTATAATTTTATGCGTACATTTATCATTCATTCGCGACCTACTTCCTCATATTGCAAACAACATTATTCGAACTACAAATTTCTCCTTAACATAAAAGTGCAAACAATTGTTGACATAATTATTTTTAATACATCGATGTATTATAGTAATAAATTAATTATAAATATAACTATAATTTTATAGTAATTTTATTGCAGCATCGGTCATTATGATCTATTAATACTTATTATATATTATTGTTATTGTTAACTATAACTTTTATTAATTACGTATGTAAATTATTATCATATGATATATCTATCATAAAATTAAATAAAAATATTTTTATTTAAATTCTTTACCCATTAAACAAATTAGTATGATTTATGAAAAAATACCTAAGTTTTTTAAAAAAACTTATTTATCATCAAAAAATAATATTAGTAATTAAAATGTTATAATAATCAAACATTTACATTTATAATTCAAAAACTTTGTTTATTTAATTAAGTAAAATGGTTATTTAATTAAGTAATAAATTAAATATTTAAAAATCATTCATTTCTGTTGTCAATTTTCAAACAAGCTTCGGTGTAAAATACGATTTGATTATTTTTTAAAAAAAAATTAATAACCTCTTTTTAATATTGATTAACGTGATTCTTTATTTAATACCTTTACTTAATAAACATTAAATGTGTGAAATGAATGTATTTAATATATAAACATGAGGATTAAATACACTTTCGAGTAAAATTTAAACAAATAATTTAATCTAACACCTTTACATTTTTAATATATAAAATGTTCAAGTAATGAACGATATTGTTTACATATCGACATATGTCATTCAAATTTTGTTAGTGAGGATCGTTAATGACCTACACTACAGGTAGGATGTTCTACTAACCTGCTGGATGGTTGCTCTATAAGACTAAAACTGCACACAGATAAGTTATGTTTTGATAACACCATATGTGTGATAAAAATTTTGTTACCTCCGGTATGAGCATACACATCAGTATATAAATATGTTCGTACGAAATATATATAAATATATATATATATATATATATATATATATATATATATATATATATATATATTGATCTTAACACTATAAAAACATTTCCGAAGTATTTTTAAAAAATACTTCAAGATTTAAATTTTTTTTTACAATAATAATAAATCTTATCAATGTATATAATCGAACTCACGACCATTTATCATGAATCCGTTATAAAAACAAACCTGAAAAATTTTTTTTTACTTTCTACGCAATAATTTTTATTTCGATTATAGGTATTTGTTGTTCTTTTTTTAGGTTTTATATTTCTATATGAATTTGTAAGAAAGTTGTTCCTGTTAATAAAAAAGTAACACAATACTGGCTGGTTTATCTTCATGTACTCGTATGGAAATTTCTTTTTTAAAAAATTACGCATACAATAAATACGTTGTACTGTTATTCGAAATCGTATCAACGTACGTTGCGAAAATGAAAGCTGGTGTCATAACGAACCAACACTTGTTAATATCATGTCATACTAACATACTCTTCTTTTTCCAAGGAAAATAATTATTACTGTACACTGGCTAACAAATATCTACATTTTCGTAAAATTATTTATTTAACAACATCATAAAAATACATACAATCTAAAACTCAATATAAAAAAAAATATCAGAAATTATGTAAATAAGATTGAATGATTTTTATTCAAGTTTTTATTTATATTCAACAGATTTATTACTTATTTTGTAAGTTATATCGTTTTATTCAAATAACTTGAACATTAATCTTTTTAATGCTTTTTTATAAAAATGGAAGCATGCATTTTATATTTATATATGAGTATGTTGAAAATATAATCATGACCTTTTTCTTACTCTAATTCATATCATTGTAAAAAGTAAGTACACAATTTTTTCTTTCTTTAAATTCAATATCAATCATTACATCGACTTTAATTATTAGATATTTTTAAATAAAATATATTATCAAAGAACAAATTACCGTGAATAGAAAATGCAAAATATAATTATTATTTAAATATTATTTTTTTAATAGTATATAAAATCATATTAATAGTATGGATATTGAATTAAATTAAGTTAAATCTTCATATTTACAAACGAAAATTGAAACAATATTAACTCAACAAAAATGTATATATATTTGATACGTTTCAATCCTTTGAAGATCAATTTTATTACCAGATTGACATTTTTCGAATTATTATCAAATAAAAATCGTTAGCTTATAATCCTAATTTCTGACAATATGATATTTGATGAACGATATTTGATATTAAATATTTGATAGCTACATTATATACTAATTTGAAATTACAAAAATATTATCCTTAATTCGATAAAATATTTGAAAATATAGAAAGAAAAACAAATAAAATCAGTTGAGAATTGAAAAGTAAATACAAAAAACAAAACATTCAATAATTCTTAATAATATAACAAGAAATTTCTAAAATATAACTGTGTGAACTCAATATATATATAGATATATATATATATATATATATATATATATATATATATATATATATATATATATTGCACTCCAATTTACAACAAATCTTTAAAAGTTCAAATCACTTGTGAACTTAGACCTAGAATTAAATTGCAAATAATTAATTTCATATACATGTCTATATCTCACAAGTCATGGTCTACAGCATTGTGTTGGCAGATGACTACAAAAAAAATACTTTTTGTAAAACCGGTCCAAACGACTTGCACTTAT
>CP092092.1:9312500-9367500 GCA_029203775.1 Neoneuromus ignobilis
CAGAGATGAATACTCTGGCCTAGATTTATCAGCTGCCATTTTTTAAGGTTTATTTTTCTCAAAGTGTCAATCGTTAAACCTTCCGATAATAAATTAATTATCCATAGTAATATTACGGCCGCTTCCTCGAATTTGCGAGTTCTTTTACTAATTATTTTTCTCGCGTATATTGCCAATTTTACCAGTGTAAAGAATTCCAAATAACGGGTAAGCATTTTCTGCATCACAAATCCACCAAATCTTGATACCGTATTTAGCCGGCTTCGACGGAATGTATTGAGTAAATTTAGTATTATATATATATGTCCGCGATAAGGATAAAGCTGCTCGTCGATAGTCAAATTTTCGACTGCTCTTTGTGGTATATAAACCGTGCTAGAAGCCTCGGAAATATGTTTATTCAATAAACAAAATTGATTGCACACGTATCCGTTCACACCTGCGCTTAAAAACTAATTAAAACTAGTGGTGGGTACCCGGGTACCCGGGTGCGCAACAACGTAGGTAAAGTTGGGTGCGCACATAAGGGTTAAAGAAATTATTACAATATTTCATTATATTTATAATAATTGTTTTATTGCTCATATACTATAATTAAATAATTTAAAAAGCTTATACTGAAAGACATTTCAATTTATTTATTTATATATATATATATATATATATATATATATATATATATATATATATATATATAGAGAGAGAGAGAGAGAGAGAGAGAGAAAGAGAGAGAATCTATGTACATCACATTTATCATAAATTTATTTGCAATAAATTAGGAAAATATAATTAATTTTTCCAATTTTTTGAATTATTTAATTACAATGAAATTTGATGTTTATACTGACAGCAACATAATGAATTTTGAAACGAAAATTTGAATGGAATAACAAAAAAACAGCTGCAAACCCTAGTAATTAGCAAGAAAAAGTGTGTGCACAGCTGTTGAATTTTTAAAAATTTTAATTACAGCATTACAATTAACGAAACTATTGTTAAAATGCAATGCAGATTGTTATTCTTAATTTTCGATTTGTCAAATAGGTAATACATGTCACAGTATCATAATTAAAAATAATCATGGAAAATAAAATGTGTAATTTTAAAAACAAGGAAATAAGTATATCAGAATGAAAAATAATTATAAAATTATAGAAAGAAGGAAATAGCTACCAAAATATTGAAACAATTTTAAGAAGACAGCATTCATCAATCTATAGAGTGATAAAAAATTTTAAAATATCCGGTAACATAACATCAAAGCTTTGTTGTGACCACCTTTCAAAGTTATCTGAAAGAGAAGAACGATATATCATAAATACAGTTAAGACTAATCCACTTTTATAATTACTGAAAGTGTCTACATACAATTTAATAAAAAAAATTGTGATGATATAATAAGGATAATTCTAAGAAAGACTGGGTACCATAGTTGGATTGCAAGAAAGAAGCCATTTATTTCAAGAGTGAATAGAATTAAGTGCATTACGTTTGCAAATAAGCATTTAAATAAGTCAAAGGATTTTTGAAAAATATAACATTTTCTGACGAGAATAATTTTTGTATATTTGGCATAAAAGGATGAAAGCTCATTTGGTGAAAGTCTAATAAAGCCTTAAATAAGAAAAAATTGTTTCCTACTGTGAAACATGGTGGTGGTGGAGTGATGGTATGAGGGTGTATATCAAGTAGCAACTTTGGCAATATAAAATTTATATAGTCAACAATGAATAAGTTCAACTATCTCAATATTTTAAAGCGAAATTTAAAAGTAAGAACAGAAAAAATTAGATTAGGTCGTAATTTTTATTTCCAACAGGACAATGATCACAAACATGCAGCACAAATTGTCAAGCTTTAGGTATTTTATAATATTCCAAAGCAGTTGCATACTCCCCACAATCCCCTGACTTAAATCCTATAGAACATCTATGGAATTTACTTGAGCACAAAATTCAGCATCACAATATAACATTGAAAAAAATGTTGAAGACTGCAATCATCGAAGAATGAGCTAAAATTATTTCTGAAGAAACTGAACGATTAGTGCAATCTATGAAAAAAAGATTGGAAGAAGTTTTAAAACGAAAAGGTTACCCAACATTATACTAAAGATTAAATGTTGTCTTTTTTTAGTTTTTAATTAGGTGTAGACTTTTTCTGATGCATTTTTTTTATTTTGTTGTTTTTCTTTATTTTATTGATATTTAATTGTTAAGACTTTGTAGAAAAAATATAAAATAGTAGCTTTGTTAACAACAATGGTGTTTTTATGTTTTAGTCGATATTAATAAAGCTGGTCTTAATTTTCATTTTTAATTTTTCATATACATAATTGAAGAATAAAAAAACCTGCACTGAAGTTCATTTTAACTTTTTTTAATTTTCTATATAATTTTTTCTAATATTTATTTGTTATTCATCCTCAAAAATGTAGCTATCAAAATATTTTTTTAACAGAACAAAAGATAAATAAAAACATATTTAGGAATAAAATATTAAAAAGAATATAAATTTTGAATCCAATTCAAATAACAACAAAATTGCAATTTATAATTGTTATTATTAATATACATCTAAAGGTAACAAAAGTAGATACATAAATATTTTAACATAATTTATAAAGAACTAATAATATGTGCTATCAGTCAGTTATAAGAAAAACATTTAACTTATTTACTAATTTTCAATTTTTACTATAAAATAACGAATTCTTGTGTAGATTTTATTTACGAAAATATATTTTCAAATAATAAGCAATATATTTTATTTCTGAACATTAAAGTTTGTTTAAATAATTCAGTCTTTAGTTTTATTTTTCTGTTTTAATTATTTCTACAAACTTTTAATGATACATATTAAAAGTTGAGTCAATAATTATAAAATGTACTAAGGGATTTTAAATAAAAATTCAATTAGTACATTTGTTTAAATTTAAAAATAATTGAATGGAAAATGTATATAATATAATATATATTCTAAAAATGCCACTGATTTATATATATATATATATATATATATATATATATATATATATATATATATATATATATATATAGGAAAATATAAAATATATAATCTTCAAAAATATGGTTATTATCTTATTTGATTCATTAAACATTTTTAATAAACAATCTACAATTATTTCTCATTCGTTAGTATTAGGAAAAATCAAATTTACGAAATGAAAAAATATTATATTTATTTTTAACATTCTTTTCATAAAATCTTTACTGTATATTTTATACTTGTTATGTACATTTTCTTAATTAACTTATTTAATTAGATAACTTTTATGAAAATTTTTCCAATTGAAACAATTTAAAATATTTATTAATTAAATATCAAAATCAAAAATAAATCTAAATATAATATTTTTTCATAATTTATAAAAGAAAGTGTGTGAATTTAACTTAAGTCTGCATAGAGAAAATGAAATTAATTTATTTTGAAACAATTAACTAGAAATAACAGTAACTAGTTAATATGTGTAGTTTTTTGGTTTAATTTTTAATATAAATTAGATAAAACTAATGCTTCATAAATATAGTTAAAACAAAAATTGTTTTAAAATAAATACTAATAATAATTTTATTTACATAATAAATATTTATTGAGAAAAATAAAGTAACTTTTTTAATATAACTTAATATTACTCTAATCACATACACAAATTTAAAATATGTTCAATCCCACTGAGAGTTTTGAACTTCCTTTTAACCAAATATACAATTTATATAACTAAATTTATATACATTATAAATATTATTTTATCTTACAACATTGTTAAAAACAAAGAGTGTTACATTTTTTTAATCAAAAAGAATTTTTGAATGAAATTACATCCTTTCACCTTATTTGAATTTATGATAAATTAATTGTTTGCCAAAACTCTGCCATTTCATTTTTTTATCTTAACACAAATAAATAAATTATGAAAATATTATTATTAATAATTGATTTTTCTCATACATTTTATAATAAACGGCATGCTATTTATATTCCATAAATAATATATTCCTCAAAGAATACACTATTAACTTTTATAACATTTTCTCAACAATAAATATATTTTATTTTTTAACATAATTTCATAGAAATATTTCTCGTGAAAAATTATAAACAATTCAAAAAAATTATATTTTACAAAAAGTTTCATAATTTATTTATTTTAAAAAAAATTGTAAAAAATATGTTCAAAATACATATTTTAAAACATATCGTTCATTTTTAGTCAATAAATAAATATTTAATTTTTTTATAATTATTCAAATACTTCATTTTTTTACATAAAAAATTATTGACTTGCATTCGATCCTTTTAAAAGTTTAAAAAAGTATCCACTATCCATATTAACAACCCCTGAATTCCCTTCAACCTCGTGTTCATCCCTATCAGATAAATTTAAAAAATTCTTATTATACGGATGATGTTCGTTATAATAATGTGAATATGTCATCGGTTTATGATTGCTCCGATGGTACGAATAATGGTAATCATCGTCACGATGATAATCATGGCCATGATTTGGATGAATATGCACGTGTAAATTTTTAATATTTTCTCCACTACCTACTGCATGTTTCGCAATTTGCAATTTTGCTAAATAATTACTGAGACTTAGAATCAATATTATAACTCCTACAGTAAGACCTTTTAATGAGATGAGTGTGAGAAAAACAAGCATGGTACCAATTATGCCAAGTTTGTAAAATACTGGTAAAAATAAAAATTGTAATTTACGTATTCCGGCTGAAATACATCTACCTGAAAAATATAGAAACGTTTATTAATGTTATAAATTTTCTGTTGAAAATAAAGTAAGTCTTTGACTAATTAAAAATGAATATAAAAAATATTAACAGAGATTCAGTCGTGACCATAAATTTAAAATTAATATGATTTAGTATAAGTTTAAATTGTTATGAATATTTATAATATTTATATTATTGACAATTTATATTTTTATTAGAAATTTTTTTACAAAAAATATATATTAAGGTATATTTTTTTTTTTTAAAAAACATATTTTGTTATTTTGATTAACATAGAAATAAATTTATATAAAAAATCTTTCTAAAGATATTTTTAGTTGTTTTATCAAAATATTATTGAATTAAGAAATCTATCTTTTCAATATTTCAATATATTTTTAATTAGTAAAAAAGTGTAATATAAATCAAGTATTAGAAATAGAACACTAAATGAATTTTAAAATGAATTTGAAATAAAAAAAATAATAAAGTATTACATAAAAATTGTAATAAATATTATTATTTCCACTAATAATATTAAAAAAATTGATTAGAGAGATTAAGAAATATTTTTATCGATAAATCCAAATATAATTACAACAAAAAATGATAAGAATAAGATACTATATATATTAAGGTATAATTTTTTTTTAAAAAAAACATTTAAATAAATTTATAACATAGATAAATTTATATAAAAAATCTTTCTAAAGATATTTTGAGTTGTTTTATCAAAATATTATTGAGTTAAGAAATCTATCTTTTCAATATTTTAATATATTTTTAATTAGTAAAAAAGTGTAATATAAATTAACTATTAGAAATAGAACACTAAATGAATTTTAAAATGAACTTGAAATAAAAAAATTAATAAAGTATTACATAAAAATGTTAATAAGGTATTACTATTTCCATTAATAATATTAAAAAAATAGATTAGAGAGATTAAGAAATATTTCTATCGAGAAGTTCAAATATAATTACAACAAAAAATGATAAGAATAAGATACTATCAGGTTTATGAAAGATTTAAAGAGAAATCAAAATAGATAAAAAGTATATTTTTAAAATAAAATAAAAATTATAATCATACCTGCTTCTTGTCTTAAATACGGTATATTATCATAAAACCAATTTTTAAAATTACGAACATATCGTTCTACGTTAATATAAACTGATGTGTTTTCGTTGCCTAAAATTACCTCTGTACTTTCATCACTTGCCTTTATATCATGTATTACACACAACAGTAATAAAAAGGCATATAAAAATTGACTACACTTTATTATCCTATTCATTATATATTTCATATCGTTAAGATATTATAAACATCTTCATTTCTATTTTTTTTTTCAAAAAATAGTGTTAACCAAGAATTGGTATTAATACCTGAAACAAAAATTAATATTAAAATAAATATTTTTAATAAAAAAAGTAATACTTATTAATTATCCATACTTCCCATATAATCAATGGTTTTAAATTAATATACCATTTGTAATAAAAAATAAATATAATTTTCTCAATTCAATTTTTGAAAAAATATTGTTTTAAATTAGTATTTTATTTTATGAAGTTATTAATTCAATTTACAAATACACAAAGTTATTTAAAATTTATTTTCGTTAAATGTTTTCACAACAAAATAATCATTTTTTACATTAAATTAATGCTCTAATAATAACTATCACTTAAAACTAAATTTATTGTCATTTGTAAAAAATATGTACATACTTTTTTAAAGTACATTACAATTTTTTTAAATAATGACGAATAATTGAACTAGAAAAATATAATAGAAGAAAAAGATTATAGAGAAAACATTGAAAGCATTATATAGAGAAATTTCGTTGTAACATTGGACACCATTGTAGTGTGTCTAGTAGGGCATGAATTTTATGTATATGTACCAAGTTAATACTGTTTCAAATCAGGAAACGAACAAGGCCAAGGTCTTTTAAACTTGATTATAAAAAAATCTTTAAATATTATCTAAATGTATCTACATAATCTACCATTTATAAAACATATACGTGCTTACGTGCATGTAAGACTTTCTCATTCCATAGTGAAATAAATATTTATGAATCATTAAAATATGATAACATTAAATATACACCCAATTATTTTGTATACCCAATATATATATATATATATATATATATATATATATATATATATATATATAAAATTGTATACTTTTATACAATGATTGTATTTTTTTATTAAATTTAAATAATTAAAATATTCGTTACAGTAATTTGCTCCTAACAAAGCATGAACATTTTGTTTTAACTAATGATTATGTTTTAACAAATGTTTGTTTTAACTATAAGTATGCTACAATGAATCTTTTAACTCATTATTAAAGAAGGGTTATAATTTTTGTATATAACCTTTTTTAATAATGTGTTACTTCAGAAAACAAATATCTTTCTTATCAAAATATTCAATAATATTTTTTTGTTTATTTATACGCAAATATCCATATTTAAATTGTCAATTTTAAAATACAGATATAGAAAATAAAAATTGTCTCTTCCAAAAATTAATACTGAAAATATTAAGGGATAACTCTGAAATCATTAATTTTAGAATCCTTTAAACTGAATCAATTATTTAGTGTCTAAACAAATATAATAAAAGATATTATTGTCTGATTTCTTTTCATTGACTGTAATAATAATTTATTTTATATATATATATATATATATATATATATATATATATATATTAGGTTGGCAAGTATCTCCCTTCCGCTTTTTTTTTTGTACATAGCTGCGAAATTCAAAAGACCAGAAGGCGGAAGGGAGATATTTGCCAACCTAATATATATATATATATATATATATATATATATATATATATATATATATATATATATATATATATATAGTGTAATAAATAAATAATGATTACTAATCATTAAATGTACGATATTTTTAGACAAATAACCTAAATGTAAAATACTTAATAAATGTAAAATACTTATAAGAAATATATGCTCGATAAAATATTTTTAAACAACTAATCTTTTATTTAAATCACCATATAAAAACTACATGACTAGAAAATAAAAATCAATTTCTCATAAAAAAAGCAATTGTCCGTAGTTTAAACACGGTTGTATTCTATTCCATGATTTACGTTTATAACAAAGGCCTGCAAATATTTACATACATACAAAGTGTCATATTGTAAATAATGTACAAATGGAACATATATGCGGATATGGTTATTGTTCATCCGTTATTCACACAATGACTGTATTTTTTATTACTAATTTACGAAAGTGTCAAATAAATAATAATATAGTCATAATAGCAATAATAGTACATAATGTATTGTAGAAAAAGATGTTTCAATAAAATAATATATTTATGTTCTATTGTAAATATTGTTTGAATAAAAGTTTTTAAATAAAACTACACAATTATATATATATATATATATATATATATATATATATATATATATATATATAACCATAAACTATAAATCGACGGATGATAAAAAAATGATTGTAATTCCATCTTTAAACTTATGTCAATTGAAATCTAAATTCATTTACCTAAGAATTAGAATAGATTATTAAACATCAGACAACTATTGATTATTTTATGTGAGTATAAATTGAAAACATTTACAACTGCTCTCTACATCTACATACAACTATATACCTATTCAAAAAAATATTCTACTTTCCTCAACGTCTCTCATCGCGGCCTTGACCGTTAAGATGGAAAGCAACGCTTCATAATCTGAAATTTCTTTATATCTACTTTCATCTACATTAATGAATAAGTCGTTTATCTAATTTTATATATTATAATGCACTGACTACATAATTAATGTTACATAATAAAAATAATTCTACATGACATCATGTGGACTTAAAAAATAATATTCATTTTCAAGAGCTTTCATTTCAATTTATATTTGTTTAATATTACTTATATATCATAAAAAATTTCAAATTATTTTTGTAGATATATAAACATATATGTGTTTATAATCATTATAATATATATATATATATATATATATATATATATATATATATATATATATATATAATATAAATGTATGTGCGGGGCATAATATATTTACTTTTTATAAAGGAAATCTTAACCACAAGAAGTTTCTTAGTCATTACACAAAAATAATAATGTAACTTCGCTTTATACTTCCATTTTGATAATAAAAAAATTAGAAAAACACTTAAAATGCAATAAAGAATGTTATTCCTTTAATTAAAAAATAAATAATTGTTTTTTCAATATACAGATTTAAAATAATTGTGAAAGTAAATTTAATTTTTGGAAATAATTAATAAAATATGTTGTTAATACAGAAAAATAGGTCATTACATATTATATATATATATATAGTTATTCAAATGTGACGCATAGATTTGTGCTTTATTAAAAAACAAAATAAATTATACCCAGGTCTCCCTATACACCATCCTATACACATGTTTCTTTTTAATAAATCACAAATCTAGACGCCACATTTGGATAATCCTTATATAAATAAGATCAAACAAATATTAATATAACTTAAAACACATATAACATTGTAGAAAAATTCGTAATATTTTTTATATAAGTAAAATTGAAAAAACAAATCATAACAGTCTATAAAAAAATTGAAAAAAAATGATTTCATAAAATACAATGAAAACATAAATTCGAAAAAAATATTACATAAAATCCAGCCAAAAAATTAAATAGAAAAAACAGTTCATAAAATTCGATGAAAATATTAAATTAGAAAAAAGTATTTCTTGAAATTTGATAAAAAAATTAATGAAAAAATACTTTGAAAATTCGTTAAAAACCTAAAATTGAGATACATTTCATAAAATTCGATGAAAATAAGTAGAAATATATTTCATAAAAGTCAATAAATACATCAAATCGAAAAAAATATATCATAAAATACAATTGAAAATCTTATTGACTTTGTAAATATTTTTTACCTGATATATTTTTTTATTTTTCAAATATTTTTTTGTATTTGATATTTTTATTGAACTTTATGGAATATACAACATATATTTATTTTATGTTTTTCCTAGATTTTATAAAATAATTTTCCTCTTTGATATTTTTTATTAAATTTTATAAAATAAGCTTTTTTTATTTGATATTTTTATCAGATTAGATATTGCAACCGATGTCTTTCTAATATTTTTTTTATTTAAAATTTTACTGTACTTTATAAAATATTTTATTGGATTTAATATTTTTAACCCATTTTAGAACTTTTTTATTTATTTTTTTTACTGAACTTTATAAAAGATATTTTGCAATAATTTTGTTATACAATATTTTAAGAAATACACATTATATATATATATATATATATATATATATATATATATATATATATATATATATATGTACTTAATTGTGATAAATATTAATGTCTAAATAGACATTTCATCAAATTATATAAAATTTGAAAATGTCTATTTATTTATATATATATATATATATATATATATATATATATATATATATATATATATATATATATATATATGAGTTAAGAATATTTTTCAAATTTTATATCTAATTTGATGAAATGTCTTTTAGACCTTAATATTGATCACAATTGAGTAAATTTTCAATTTATTTTTTTCCTTTTCAAATATTTTTATATTAAATATATTATTTAATTAAACTTTTATATATATATATATATATATATATATATATATATATATATATTAAATAATATAAGACGTACTTTAGAATAAAAATATGAAAATTCAGTAGAGTTTACTTTGAAAATGAATTATTTAAGTATTTTATCAGATTTTATAATTTACTTTAAATATTAACTGTACATGAAGTGACTTCCTTTATAGCTACATTGTTAAAAAAATGTTGCTTTTTAAATAAAAACATGACATTTGAATGGCATAAAGAAGTTTACTTGATATAACAAGTCTTTTATTCTATTTTTATTTAACCAAGTGCATCATATGTCAATCCAACGAACAATTTTATATTTGCAAAACTAGTACAATACTAGAAAACGCAAAATTTTTATCACGTATACCACGTGCTCTATATACATAAGTAAATGAAATCAAATGATGACAATTGGATTCTCTTTTTTATTTCTTTAGCGGTTTTACATGGTTGACTCACTGACCGACAATCCGTATTAAATAAATTTACTTTTTTATATCCATAGCATGTTTAAATTCATGGTTCTGTGCGTCTATGTCGCCTAAAGATAGTTTTAATGTACACATTGTATATTAACAAAAATAATCGTATGTTTTCCTTCTAATAATAAAAATTTAATTTTATGTTCTCGTTTAATTAATATGATTATGATTTATAAATTTTGTACGGCGAATTTTTAGAAAGAATATTATTTGAAGTATGCTAATTGACTTGACACAATTTTTACAAGATTTACTTTTAATCTTAAATATTCAAATATCAATTTTAATCATATATTATTGGTAGTTATAAATAGAGAAACGTTTGAATAAACATAAAAATTAATGAACCAATATATATATATATATATATATATATATATATATATATATATATATATTCATATTTGTGTAGTTTTATAAGAGTATGATTCTATATATATATATATATATATATATATATATATATATATATATATATATATATATTTATGGCTAAAAATAATATTTTTTATAATTTTCATTTATGCAATTCAAATATAATAAAAAAACAAACTAATTCATACTTTTATACACTTATTTCATGGTTTATTTTTTTTTATTCAAAAATGAAAAGAATATGACAGATTGGTATTATAAAAAAATAACATTTTTAAAATATTATTTGTTACTTGGATGAATTCATTTTTTGCAAACATATCAATACTTCAACCCTACAAATTTTATTAAAGCACTTAATAATTTCTTATTATTCACTCTGTTAATTATAAGTATTTGAATATCAAGTATATTATCTTTACAGTATAAATATATATAATTCAATAAATGTAATTAATCAAATTGAATTTCATGTTCTTGTTTTATGTTCAGATTTACAAAAAATAATCACTTTGGAAAAACCAGAAATCAGTAATTAGTCAATATTAATTAATTAGAAATAAAAACAATATCCTTTTTAAAAATGAAAAAGATTCATGGCTATTTTAATCTTTCAATAATGTATTAACTTTTAAAATAGATATATATATATATATATATATATATATATATATATATATTTAAAACATAAAAGAAATTAGAAAGAAGAAGTGAATGTAAAAAGATTAGATCGAACAGAGATTCAGGGCGAAAAAATAATATTAAATTGTAATCATTTTACAATCTAAGTGGTATAATAAAATATGTGTTTCTGTATGCATATTACACACATTTATTAATAATATTTCAATAAATGGCCGGATTTAAACACTAATTTTAAAATAATTTTATCATTATGATTATTAAAATTTTGTAACTAAATAATAAATATACAGAAATATAATCGTAACTTAAAGTATGTTATTATTAATATACATAAAAAAAATTATATCAATAAAATATCTACAGACATATTCAACCCTCTGCATGTACCTCTATAGAATAACTATAAGATTTTTCATTTAAAAAGTTTTATATTTTTTCAAAAAAAATCATTTGTTATTTTAATAATATAATTATTAATTAATATCTACTACTTTATTTATTGTACTGTTTATAGAATTAGGGTGTAATAAATTTAATACAATTATGTTAATATAACTTAAATAAAATAATGTTCTAAATACCAAACTTATATACTCACAAAATACTAATTTAAAAATTCCTAAATATTTCTTTTTAATAAAAAACCACAACACTAATCCAAATATCAGCACATGAAGCAAACTGACAGCGGACGTACTTCCACGCTGTACCTAGACGTATTAAACACAAGACGTTTTTCAACGAACTGAAGTAAATAAATAGTCTCGCTGCATAATGTAATAAAAATTGTATCAGCTGGTGTTCACTCAAACAAATCCCTTCTAAAAAACCATCACCGACAATTATCAAAAAATCGACCCTAATGTATACCACAATTTACTTCTTATTTTACACGCAAAGATCGTTTGTATTTGAATAATAATGAAAACAAGGTACCACAAATGATTGAATTCCATGAGCGAAAAAGAGAACAGGTGAATTATATGAGACGTGCAAACTGAATTGGACTTTTGATATTTAATGTTTTAAAAGAAGCACATAGTACAAACTATTGTATGTTAAGGTAAGATGACTATTTTACCTTCACTCGTGTGACGATAGGATTTGAACATAACTGTCTATAACAGTTTTAATCATGAATGACGTAATAGAGGATACAATTAAAGAAAGATAGTCTTATTTATCGATGAGGATTGAAAAGTATTCAAGGTATATGTCAAGTTTCACGTATAACTGTTTTTTATTTGTAGAGATCAATCAGGGACAAAATTATTAAATATATTATTAAAAAATATATCTATACATATATATATATATATATATATATATATATATATATATATATATATATAAATATTAGGTTTATCGGAAAGTTCTGTCCAATAATGTCATCTCAAGTTTCAAAGATGAGTCATTCTATAAAAATGGAATTCACAGATTATCATCATGCTGGGAAGAGGTCATTAGTAACGAAGGAAAAATTATATTGCTCAGTAAATATTAATAAATATATTGAAAATGTATTTTTTTTAATTGAAAAATGGACAGAACTTTCCGGTAGCTTAATATATACATTTTTCTATTTGATAAAAAAGAACTATAAATATATTTGTTTTCAAATATATAAAATAGAAATATGTATTCATTATAAAAATTGGGGAATTTATTAAAAATATTAATATTCAGAAAAATAAATAAAAAATTAAAGAATATTCATACATACATACTTTAAGAATATCACATAAAAAATAAAAAACATTAAATAATAAAATGAAATTTAAAAAAATTCTTTATTATATATATATATATATATATATATATATATATATATATATATATATATATATATATATATAGGGTCATCCAAATGTGATGCTTAGATTTGTATTTTTTTTAAAATAAACATGTGTATAGATTTTTTTATTTCTTTTTAATAAAACACAAATCTAGGTATCACATTTAGATGACCCTATATAAAAATACTAATCAATTATGAAATAATAATTTTTATATTATTTTTTTTAATAAATTTCAAAACAATTATTGTAAAAAATAAATAATTTTCAAGTATCAAATGAAATATTTTCAAAAACGTATAAGAAAATCGAATCGATATTTTTTTATACTCTGTTTAATTTATAGCACAAACAATATACATAATCTAAATTGTAAATTGTAATATAAATTGTATTTTGTTCGAATCATTTACCCTTTTTTACTTTTATTATCTCAATTTAAAAAAAGATATAAAATACAAATTACAAAATTAATTCTATTTGTGAGTACAAGTGTGAAGAAAGATATCATTAACTATGTATATTAATTATCCAATTTGTACAGAAAATTATGTTCTGATTACAGTATACATTTTGTAATTGACTGTAATTAATAATCGGATTATGCTATAAAAAATATTTTGGTTAAAACATACAAAAAAATGTAAAGATCAATATTCTTATTTATTAGAGGATCCATCTATGAAAAAAGTCTTAAAAACGATCAATTCTTTCAAGTATGTTGATAAAATAGAGAAATGTACATTTTACGATTGTACAAGTGATGCTGTATGGACCAAGAACAATTCTCGAGAATCTTTACATGTTTGTGAAACCTGTTTTACAAGTAATTTGATTTCGTTAAAATTCAATTCGATTCCTGCAGATGGCGATATTATATAATTTTATTTAAAATTAATAGAAATATCTTAATAAAAACGATTTATAAAAAAATTAAAAACTGTACATAATAGTTTAGTATTTAAAGAATATATTTAATTATTTGTTCATTAATAATCTTTAAATTTTTCTCTTCATTTAGTTTTATTAAAAATATATTGAAAAAAAAATTTTAAACACATTTTCTTAAAAAAATAATTTATAAATTGAGGTTTATAAATAAGAAATAAAATAAAATTAATGAGAATTATAAATATTTCGTCTCAATCTTAATTATTTTTTAAAATTAACTAATATTTTAAAATTATGTTAATAAAACTTGCTATAAATTATTCATACTTAATTATATATTTTTGAAAACATTAAAATAAAGCAAAATTAATACATTAGTAAACGTATGGTAATTATTACCTTTAAAAAAAATGTTAAATATTTCTATTTAAAACATTTTTTCAATAAATATAAAAAATTCAGACCTAGTCATTTTAAAAATAATCAACAATTAATATGTATTAAAATCATGCAATGTTTTAACTTCGTTATTAAAAAATATTTTCTTACACAGATATTATCTTTTGTGTTTTTGTAAAGAAGAACAAACAAAAACACACACACACACACACACATATATATATATATATATATATATATATATATATATATATATATATACGGTGTGTGTGTGTGTATGTATGGATATATAAATATATAAAGGCTAAATCAATTAAATATAACCTCTTCAAAAGTATATCACATCAATGACACAGATTAAATTATATTGTAATCTTTTTGAATATTACAATTACATAAATGAAGTAAAATAAAAAATACGTAACATTTGACTGAATTACATTTTTTAGAAATGTAATTAAGCTATTGTTAAAAATATAACTAAATATAAATAGACCATACAATTAAATACATTTTAAGTACTTCAATTTTAATTATAACCTTTGGCATTTATTTTTATAAAAAAATAAACTTTCTAAATGCTAAAATGTCGATTAAGGTTAAATATATGAACAAATTTATGAATTTTAAATCAGGATAAATCATAAAATTATTAAAAATATATAAATCTTATATATACATATATATATATATATATATATATATATATATATATATATATATATATATATATATATATATATTAATAAAAAAAATATTTCTAAAAAAAATTGCACTGTCTATATTTTTTGGAAATTTATTGGAATATAAGTAACAATAGGAATTAATAAATTATTATTTACAAAAATGTTTATATAGGTATTTTTTTAATTTTCTTAAAAGAGTAGGTTTTCTAATCTAATTTCAAAAAACTTACTTAAAAATATCAAATGTTGAAATTAATTTTTAAGTAGATATATCAGAAATGATTAACTGGGAAAAAACGAAAATTTTATCACAATAATCATTTCATATAAATACTTAAAAGAAAAATTATAATCATTTTAATTTTAATAGTAAATTTCACCCAATTTTAATATAACTTTTCGATAATCATTCCTATATTTTTTAATATTTCTATTTTTTTTTAGAATTATAATTTAATAATCTTTATAAAATTGCACTGTTTTACTCAAAGTACTAAGCAGTAATAAAAACAATAAACACTTTTCTAGTATTGCAAATTCTTTTTATTTTCCTATTAAAATGTTTTTGCACATATCTAAACTTTTAATCATTTAAAAACTTGTACCATAAAAAACATGAATAATTTATTTCGGCTATAGATCTGCCACAAAATCTCTATAAAAAACACAACTTACCATTTAGCATACAAATGATCACAGTTATATTCTTATAATCAACATAAATAAACAAGACAGAAAAAAATTAACAATTTATTTCCTTAACATAAATTCACACAATAGAATGTATAAAAACCTAAATTATTACAAAAAAAAATGAAATCAAGTACACAGATTGAGAGAGCATCATTCTTTACAACTAGTACGTATAAAATACACAATACATTTTCTGCGTTACTTCCGATCGATACATTGTTACTTAAAAACTAAACACATCCATTCGATTGAAATATTGACTTTTGTGTTTCACAAATTAATTGAGCTGAAAGAATTATTGCACACTGTCACAATAATATAACTTAAATATAAAAAGAAACACGTAGGATTGTTTGGATGGCCACATATATGACAATTATGAATTCTTAAAAAAATATATATTATAGTTTATTTTCTTTCGGTGGATCCGTAACGTAGGTAAGCTCATTCAGATAATACCTGAAATATTTAAAAAGCAACACATTACATAAATGCATATTAATTTTATAAATGTGTAAACATATAAAAGTCAGTTGCACATTCATTTGCATATTATGTGAATATTTATAGTTTATTAAGTAATAAAATCTATCTAAAGAAATAACTATTTGGTTATTCAACTCGTGTTTGAACAACAAACCATTATTTCGTGAAGAATAAACATAACTGTTTGTTGAAAAAAAATAATGGACATATATGATTAGAAATTTACAGTAAATGGCTGTTACTTAACTGAAAGTTAATTTAGATATAAAGTAAATATTCCATTTTATTAAACAAAACATAAAATATGTGTCATTTAATGTACTTTGAAAGTTAAATTATTTAATATATGTAATATAATACAATGTAGATATTAAATTACAGCAATTTATTTATGATAATAAAATATGTCTTCAAATCTGTAGAAATATCCATTGAAATAATCATAATTGAAATAATATTTCGTCATTTAATATTTAGATTTCTTCATGCATTAAATATTTTTGAAAATTAATATATTTCATAAATGTTTGACAATCACCTTATATATGTTTTTTAATTAATAAATAGTAGTTGATTTAGCAAACTTTTATAGAAATATTAAAAACTACAAATCGATTGAAATTAACATATTTTGTTCATACATATTTCAAGTTGAATATTATATCATTTTTTTTAATATTTACATAAACAAATATAACAAGTAACTTTCAAAATGTATTTCTACACATCTTTACTATATTTTAATTATCAAATAGCTTTTAAGAATTTGACAAGAAATTTGATATTCAATTTTAGTCATTAACGTTTTATCGTTATTTTTATCAGGCTTCGTGTAAAAACATGTCTCGAGTTTTTTTATTATTTTATAAATTTGTTTATGACATTTAATACTATATACCATTAGTTATGTTTTAAAAATTTAATAGAAATATAATTTAGAATAACAACATATTCGTCGATTTTGAATTTATTTACTATTAAATTGAATTAAAGTATTATTTATATTAATTTAATATATTTTATGAATTATAAACCAATATAAGAAATAATAAATTCAATCATCTTTTACATAAATTGATTATCACTCCCTCCTCCACACACACCACAAGATGTTATAAAGTGTTTAATAATCATGTATTGTTGATATTGTTGTTTATAACATCAATAGGCTAATTTACATTTCGATGACGATGTCTTAAAAATGCATAAGATTTTATAACACAATACTCTGATGATGGTGATATTGCCATCAAAATGCACATTAGTCGATTGGTGTTATAAACAACAATGTGAACAATAAATGATTATTGAAAACTTTATAATATCTTATAGTGTTTGGGGGATGAAAATTTATTTGTGTGAAAATAAATTTGCCACAGTTTCAAAACAAACAGTAACTTTATTTTTTTCGCCTATTAAATATTGAAGAAAAATGAATTACTGATAAATTTTGAAATTGTATTTTATAATATGAAATTATTTTGAAATCTCTGTTTTAAACAAATCAAAAATATAAATCATTACCAAAAAATACTAATTTTTATTTATATTATAAAAAATTACTGATTTTAAAAATGTTCGTTACAAAATTGTAATTTTATTAAAAGTTAAACTTAAAGAAAAATATTAAAAAGTATATCTAATTGAAAAATAATGAATTAATATATTCCAAACATAATACGTTAAAAATTAAAATTTCAAATTTAACTTTTTTACGAAAATATACAAATTCTTAAAATCACACAGTTTTTAAGTTAATAAGTATATTTCGGTTAAAATTATAAAAAAATGAGTATTGAATACGAAAATATATTAATAATGATTGTCAGTCTTAATATTTAAAAAAAAAATGTACACATAATTATAGCAAAAAGTTATTATACAGAAATTATTTTTCAATTCAAAAATTAAATATAGAACTTGTTTATTTGTGTGTGTAAATATATATATATATATATATATATATATATATATATTAGGTTGTCAAATATCTCCCTTCCGCCTTTTTGTCTTTTGAATTTCGCGGCTCTGTACAAAAAAAAAAAAAAAAAAAAAGGGGAAGGGAGCTACTTGACAACATAATATATATATATATATATATATATATATATATATATATATATATATATATAAATGGTAATAAAAATATTAATAATATCGTTCTTCTTAATGAAGACATAATATTTTTTGAAAGTTTTATCCAATGAAAGTAGTTGTATTGATATTTACATGTCTGCCGAACCATTGAGTACTTCAAAGATAATTTGCCGGTCAAACAAATACTTAAAGATCGCTAGACAGATTTGCATATTGGGTAAAATGAAATATATACTATATATCACTAATATAAATCACAAATAATGATTTTATACTTTGTAAATAAATTCTTTTAAAAACATTTTAAGTGCTCGCCAAATTTTATTTTATTAAGGTCAATGTTGAATTAACAAATAATTTTAATATCTTTGTAAATTCACACACAGACGAGTTAACGTTTTTATTTTAATTTACTTATTTATTCTTTTTAACAAATCCTTTATTAAAAAATATTTTCATAATTAAATCAGTCATATATATAAAATGAAATATTTACATAGCAAATTTTATCAATTGAAAAATTTGTTTAAAAATTAACATACTAAAAATCTATTTATAAAAGAGTTTCATATATATTAATTTTCTTATTATAAACTACTAAAATGTAATTATTATTATAATTAAATTAGAATTTCGTAGTTTTTTTTATCATTTTCGAGTAATTTATTTTAACTAAATACAAATTTTAAGAATTTATCTTAATTTTTTGGTCGAAAAAATTAAAAAAAAATCTTATAGTTTGGTAGTAAAATAAACACTCTTGCTATTAATGCTATCATTAGAGTTGTTTAATCTTTAATCAAAAGAGTTTTATTTCATAAAAAAATATCAAACATACTAAATATCTGTTCCTATCCAACTATTTCAAAAGACTTCCACACTTACCCTATTCAACTAATTAATCTAATTAAATTGAAAACATATAATTCATACCATTTCTGTGCAGTGTTGCAGTCGACATTATAATCCCAATCACAAATACGATATTCTTGATTGAAAGACGTATCATTCGCACAAATGTACGGTATACGTCGTCCATCTTCATCGCACATATGGAAAATTTGACAATGATGTTCGGTATCGGCATAAAATCCTACAGCACGATCCGAACAATCAAACGTAAATGTTAAATTCGGAAAATCTTCCCAGCGTTTCGCTCTATGCAAAACTGGTAGTAAATCGTCATTTGATGTTGGTGCACATAGGACATACGCCATCGCTGTACATTTATTTTATATATTAGTGTTCAAATATTTACTTGTTACTACTTTCTTTAATTAATATCAAGCCTTTTTGGAACTAACACGCCAAAATAAATATAAAGAACAGGAAATTATATATATATATATATATATATATATATATATATATATATAATTTATGTGTACATAGCATACATAACTTTTCATAAGAGTTTTATATAATATTTAGCTAAGATTATCATAAAAAATATATTGTACTACCAATAATTTACTGTTTACAAAATGATATATTTACTTATAATTTCGTGAGATCTACATATGAAAAAATATTTTAATTAATCTATTGTGTATACACATTATTCAATAATAGATCATTTTAATAAATAACTATATGGTGTCAGATAATAAAATAAAATAAACAAAATCCAAAAAAAATTAAAAAGATATATATATATATATATAAACACCAATCTTTCTCTATTAATTGCTGAATGAAGGTCTTTCCAAAATTTTCTATTTTTAACGTTCCAATGCCTTCCGCATATATATATATATATATATATATATATATATTTAAATAAGGGCTTTTTAAGCAAGATATATTCAAAAAATATATATACAAAGATATGTACAAAAAGGCTCAGACGATGACGACAATGCCATCGAAATGCACATCAGCCTACATTGTTATAAACAAAAAGTGAACAATAAGTGATTATTGAACACTTTTTAACAATTGTGATATTGAGGATAAAAATTCATTTGTGTTAAATTGCATCCACCACAGTTCAAAAACAAACGATCAAGTATATTAATTTTTAATTACTAATTATCCTTTAATAACCGAACAATTCTTTTTCTAACAGCTTGAACTTAAAATTGTATACCCTTTATACTTAATTAAAAAAATAAATTATTATACTTAATACCTTACAATATACTGATAAAAAATTATTCGTCACGTTTGTACAGTTATCCTAAATTTATGAAATAAAGCACGTAATTCGGTTTACCTTTGAACACATCTTGCATTTATTCTTTAAAATCAGTTTACGTTTCTTAAATTGTTGTATTTAAATTTGAGTTTAGGTTTTAAAATATGTATTAATAAATAATCAGGGACAAATCAATAAATCAAAATAAAATTTTGTTATCAACAAATAGAAAAATTAATTTGTTCGTTTTATTAATAAATTGGAAAATATTACAGTTTCATTAAATAATTCACGATTAAAATTTATTAGAAAAAATTGAATTATTTAAAATAATAAGAAAAAAAAATCAATATTTTAAACGAGAAATAAATTTATATTTTCAATAATAATGGAAACATTTTAAAAAAATATTGAATTTTATAAAATAATTTCGATTTTTTTAAAAAATATTCTAATAAAAATACTACATATATATATATATATATATATATATATATATATATATATATATATATATATATATAATTCTTTTAGTTGCGAAAATCCAAATATTTAGCATATTATCGACTATTTAAAACACATTTTACATTCATGTTTTATATTATCATATTTTTACATATTTATTGTAATTTAACGAAAATTTCTAAGCATTTCATATAATATTTACACATTAACTGTCTAAATATCAGCTGATATTTGAGTAAGATGTTATAAACAAACGCCATATGTCTTTACTAAAAAGTTACAGTAATTATTTTATCATTTTATTTGACGTATGCAGATGTAAAAACAACAAAATATTTTTCAAATTAATTTATAATTTAATTTGTAATAAGTTATGAAAGGCAACAATAATTTTTCTTACATCTTCCTTAATTTATATATATATATATATATATATATATATATATATATATATATATATATTGAAATTAAATTTTGAGTATTTATTTGAATTTTAATATTTTTTCAATTTGTTTTCATTTAAAAATTCTTTCTTAAAATATTTAAAAATTTTAATTTCATGTTCCAAAAAATCTATCAATGTCAATAAAATCATATATATATGTATATAAACTTATAAATGAAAGATGATACAGTAATTTGAAGGATTAAAATTAAATTGAAATATTCATGAACTTTAATATTTTTTCAAAAGTAAGAAAATAATTATTTTTTAGTTATATATTTATTTAATGTTCTCAACTACTAAACTCCTTGCATGAGTTTCGTTATAACACAATAAATTCTTATCTCACCTAGGCAAGAAACTATAAATGCTGCTTCCCGAAACATTCTGATAAAACAATGTTTAGATTGGCCCTAAAACAAACAAAAATAAATTAATTCACACACAACTCAGTTTGATAATTATATTTTTTAAAAAAATATATATAAAATACACGCGCACTTGAATCGAGTTTTCTAATACGAAACGCACTTTTCCACTGTCTTCATTCAAAATAAAAAGTGAATGAAAATTCCAACACTCGAATATCATCGAACACAATGGATCGATAAATTGAATACAATATAATTTGAATTCAATTCAATTCAATTGAAATTGAATTAAAGAATGCGCCTTTATACATTTTTCAACCCTTAATGACCTACCTCTTGGCGAATATCACGTAACGGTGGTGGTTAGTGTGATTAAGCAGTGGCTCGCAAACCGGCGTTTTTATATAGCCACTCCCCCGTAAATGAGATGTTGCACGAAGAATCTTCATACGAAGATGCGCCATGCCACTGACGGGAGGTGATACTTGCTTCTGATGCTGGGATTGTCAATAAACGTGCATTCTTCAAACTAATATACATAATTTTACTCATGTTCGTGTAGCTTCGATCTTAAAAATTATTCAGACCAAGTACTTAAAGTTTTCAAACTTTTCGTATAAAATTAAAAACTTTTCCTGGACAATGTGTCATATTTTTTATAGATATAGAATATTTTATCTGAAATGAAAATATATATTAATTCGATCTCAATACTCTCACTCTATTGATCTTTATTTTGTTCTACTTACCACTATCGACACCTTTCTACCTCCAGCGATCATTTTTGCCAATGACAATATTTCTGCAGTATTCAACTTTTATCATTCAATCTTCATATTATTTTATCACAAATTTATTTCAATGATTGAAACAATACTAAATTTCAATTATTGATCATTTAAAAAAAATATTACAAACATAAATTGAAATATTTCAACAGCGTAATTTTGTAACTTAATTTTCATTAATTTTTTGTTACTTCAAACATTATATAAAATTTTAAATATACGGTCATCTAAATGTGAAGCCTAGATTTGTGTTTTATTAAAAAGAAACTATACACCTGTTTCTTTTTAATAAAACACAAATCTAGGCGTCACATTTGGATAACCCTATATAAACCTTTTTAATAAAATTGAAATCAAAAGGTATTAAAAATTTTTATAAATACTTTTTGTTTGTCTAAATAGCATGATTTTGTCCGGTATTTTAATGTAGAGGGTCATCCGAATGTGACGCCTAGATTTGTGTTTTATTAAAAAGAAACATGTGTATAGGGAAACATTTGTATGGTTTCTTTCGTTTCTTTTTGATAAAACACAAATCTAGGCGTCACATTTGGATGAGTCTATATAATAATTTTATATTTTTCTCAATTACTCCATAAAATCTTATTTTTTGATTTAAAATTTACATTTTTTTATAATTTTAATAAAAATGTATTATGATATGAAATTTATTCAAGGAATATTTTTTTTCTAATATAAAATGTGACTTAAATGAGACATTTAATATTTTTACTACCCTTCAATCTCATTTGTGCCACCATATACAAATATATCTTTTTTTAATAATCACAATAAAAATATTACTATTTTAAACGTCAATTGAAATTTATAAATGATTTTATACTAAAATAAATATTTATAATTGCTTGAAATTGAAATACTGTTAATAAAGGACGATAAAAAATCTGTCTAAAAATTCAAAACAGTGACAATTATATAATCTTATTTTTATTTCTTTTTTTAAAAAATAGCATTTAGTGCTGATAATTTTATTTACAAGGAAATAAATTGCAAGTGACTAATTATATCACTACTACTTTTTTTTAAAAAAAGTATAAATTGATTAACACATTTGAATAAATTTATGTTTGGTCGATTGTTGTTTTTCTAATATAAAAAAGATAATGACACTTAACAGTAGTATGAAATTATTAAGATGTCTGGCTCAAAAAGGAGATCCCAGATCCACCACTTTCACCGCGGCATCTCTCCAACACCTAAACGGTGAGATGAAGGTGTCGATCACTATCTCCATTCGGTGCCATAGGCTTTAGTCAACTCCGATCAAGGTCGGTCGTATTTTTTTCTTTTATTTATTACTATGCTATTATTTATATTAGTTTATATATATATATATATATATATATATATATATATATATATATATATATATATAAAGATCAGGATAAAATTTCAATTCATCAGTGTTGTGACTCTTTTTTATACTTTATTGACGATATACGATTTTAAATCTTAAACGTTAACATAGAAATTGGTAATCTTAAATCGATATAATCAATATTTTTTTTAAAAAAAAAACACAGAAATTTAAAGGTTATATTTTGATGAAATTCGTACAATTTTTTTCGAAATGTGCAAATTTTTATTGTAGAATATTCCAACCAATTCAGCAATATCGATATAATAATCAGTTATATAGATATGATATAGGGTCATCTGAATGCGACGCCTATACACCACTCTATACACCACCCTATACACATGTTTCTTTTTAATAAAACACTAATCTAGGCGTCACATTTGGATGACCCTATATAAAGGCTTTTAGATTGTTAAAGCTTTCGTCTCATTATTCAAAGTTTTTTTTAGTAGCTTGCAACGATTTTAATGCGATTTTATGAATGTTAACTTTTTATAGAATTTAATATGCTATTATTGTAAAAATGTAATCAATAGAAAATATTTTTTTATTTTTTATAAAAAATCGTAGAATATATTTTTAATGAAATTTTGACCAAAAATGTATATTATTTAGTACAAGACTCATGTATAAACAAAATTAAATTCTTAACAAACAACAGTCATCATCATTAATATAGATCATCTCTAATGTAGGTACAAATCAGCAACCCTTTAATTTAATAATCCTTTAATATCAATTTTTTAATCTTTTAAATACGTTAAAATCTATGGTGTGTTGCATTAGTTAGTTTGTTATATCACTGATGATTATATCAGTGATGCTCAATCTGTAGATCGTGACCCTTCAAGGAGTCGCAGAAAAATTGTTGGGGGTTGTAAAAATTTTGAGAAATTCTCATGTTGAAATTTTCAAACCAAATGTTTAGAAAATAGGATGGTAACAACAAATAATGGGTCACGTAAAATTTCAGTCTGAGTGTGGGGGTCGCAGTGTAAAAAGGTTGAGCAACACTGGATTAGATTATCAAATACAGTTTTTCAACAGTTAATTCAAAAATTTAAAAAAAATCGCGGTTATTATTTCAGATTTCTATACTACCGAAAATAATATTTTAAAAAAACGAAATTTGAAACATGGGCAAGACACTAGTATATAGGAAAATATGTATAAAGTCAAACACATTACACTAATTTAAAAATTTAACACATGCAGATATTAAATCCATTTCAAATAGATTTCAAAAAATGTTGAAATTTAAAAAAAGTTAATTATTTATCAATTTAGCTTATTTTTTAAAGGGATACTAATTCAATGCACAGACATTATTTTAAAAAATAATAAATAACATCTCTTCATTTTAAAGTGCCAGAATTATTAGATACAGACAAATAAATACATTCAGAAACTCATTATATACTCATAATAAAATGAAAAAATAAATATCGATAACTAGTTAAAAATGTATTAAATAAAGATAAGATATTACACTTGCGGAAATTATATTCAAATTTGCAATAGAACCAAATTAATGATAGTCGATTGTCATTTTTTGAGTACATCATAATTTTCACTGTTAAAGTAAAAATTAATACCATTCTGTAATATCGATAAAATCAATAAAATCATTTTCAATTTTTCACTACAAAGCAAAAACATACCTGCAATATTTTTTATTTAAAAAATATATATTTTTTGAAACAGTAACATTTTTTTCAATTGTTCTTAAATGTTATACAAATTAAAAATTGGACTCAAGAGAAAGAAACATAATTTATTTCCTCCAATACTGTCTATCATTCATATTAAAAAAATCAAATCAGTGATTACAAAAAGTAAATAGTAATCGTTTAAATCAAAATATAAAAATAAAACGAATTGATTAAAAGGTCTTTAATATTACAACAGATAGAAAGCAAGCTTCATTTCATATTCAACCAACTATCGCTTGAAATAAGGCTGCTCTGATAAATGGTAACCTCTGTTCTAGAAAGTTAACAATTAGATATTCAATAATTATGATATATTTTATTTTAAATTTAAGTAATGATCTTGATAGATGTTTAATATGATTTTGTGAAGGTCTATTAATTTAATCACTAATTGTATGAATGTCTATCAGCGTAGGAGGATATTTAGAGAATGAATTCATTTATGATTAAAATACAGTAATTTATTATACACACGAATACTCTCCATTTATTACTACTTATTAAATTCATCTCATCTTTTATCTATTTTCAAAGCGATTTAATAAAATTATTTATTATTAATGAATCATTCATATGTATAATTAACTTTTATACAATTGTATATTAGAGTAATTTAATTTCGAATGCTATTAGAGCTTGTAGTTTACTACTAAATCATATTATAAAATATGATTTTTAAAAAACCATTACAAGTTGTAATTTATAATTTTTTCATATTTTATTCTTAAGTGCTTTTTAATGTTACACAAATTATAAAATGCATTTTATGAAAATAAAATCAAAAGAACGTACTAATAAATCGACATGAGACCGTAAATAAAACTTGATAATATTATAAAAAATATCACTTTCAGTAAAAACGAAACACGTTTTTCAAAACTGAAAACAAATCGGATGAAACCGACCACATAACAAATCATTTTATATTTGTTTATTGTTTCATTTTTAATATACAAGCTCGATAAGACGTCACAACATATGTAAGTATATTTATATTTCCTTTTAGCATGATCTCTATTTGACATCGCAATTCCAAAGGTCAAACGCTACAGGGGGTCGTTCGAGTCCGAGTAATAATGTGTGGTTTTGTACGACGAGGCAATATTGTTTCAAAGCGGCGTAGCCGATATTTATTACTTAATTAGTAAATAAATTGAATGAATTTGTGTGGTTTACGTAATTAAATATACGTAATTAAATAGTACTGTAGTTAATTAATGAGTTCTTTATATCAATAAGAATCTGCGTGTACATTTGCAATTTGTTGATTCTATTTGAAATTTATTCTAAGCGATCAAAGTAGCAAATTTCACACGAATTACTATTCCTATTTAAAAAATATTAAAAAGATTTTTCGATTTCATTAAATTTAGAAAAATATTCAATTTTAATTATCATTCACCTTTTAGAATTTGAGGTTGATTATAAAATTATAAACTTTATAATCATAGTAAAATATTAATTTTTAAAATTCATTCTTTAAATCACATAAAAAATGAAATGACAAAAAATAGCGATCAAAATATTATTAAAAAATTCATATTATTTTTTTATAATAATACAAAATATTCATTTTATACAATAAAATGATAACATTAACAATATTTTAAAATATTTCTAAAAATATAAATTTGTATATGTTTAAAATAAGTATTTTATGAGTAAAGATATAAAACACCTACATAATTTTTGTTTACAATAATTTATTACACGACAAGTCGAAGTTCAACGTTAATTGAATTACCTGTTTTTTTCATGACATTATTTTTATTTCATTTATCTATTGTTTATTGTTATTTAATTGAAATACGATGTATAGATACACAACAAGTTTTCTATAAAATTCCAAATATTTCAAACTAAAAAAATATGTTTTTGCTTTTATAAAAACATAAAAAATACATTACATTTTTATCATTTATTTAATAAATATTTTTGTAATTTCCATCAATACTTAATCATATTTTTGGTTATATGAGTTAAAAACTGAATATCTTTAATTAATATATTTTTAAATAAATCAATATTAATATTAATATCAAATACTTTTTTAATTAAAATATAGTTTTATAAAAAATAAAATATATATCAAATAACAAATTATATAAAATTACATTTGAAATAAAAACAAACATTTCTATGTGTAAAAGAAATATAAAATTTACTTTCATTTTCAATTTAATACTTTTTAAATAAACATAATCAAAATAAAAGTGAAACAAATTTAATTATTCCACTATTACTCACAAATATATAATTAGAAAAAAGTACTTATAATCAACTTGATTCTTCTATAATTATTTTTATTTTTTTTTTAAAAAAAAACTCCTTCACTTTCATTATTTCATATAAAAAAAATATTTCCTATAAAAATATTGCACGACTTCAAACTATTTAACCACAACTCAAGTTCACCGACTGTTTATCTAGTGTAATTACAATTTATGCAGTCTGTACTTTCAATAACATATGTTAAATATAACAGGTGCATTAAATAAATAAAATGTATTACGATTTTCTAAACATATTTACGATACATTAAATTTCTCATTCTGATGCTATATATTTCACTATAAAATAACCTATATATAATGATAAATCGTTTTGAATTTATTCAAAAAATAAAATATTTTTTTTAAAAAAATACAATTACTCTCCATACATCTTTATATTTCATTTTCAAATCAATTAAATTATTTTAAATTCGATATTTTTTAAAAAATAAAAGAGAGCAATTAGAAATATCATTTTTTAAAATTTGAAAATGACAACAATTGTTGTAACATTTATAGTCAGTATAAAATATTTTTGTAAGAAAAAAAAATATAAATACAAAAAATATCATACTTTAAATTAATTTTCTAAATTAGCATTTAATAAATAAAATAATAATTTATAACAAAAAAATTATTTAAAATTTACAATTCCAAAATTTTAGTAATAAACAACTTCATTACATAAATAAAAAAATTAAATTATTTTTTTGTGCAAATATAATTTAATATTTTTTACATGAATTCGCTGAGAATATCATTTGAAATTATACACCATTTAATATATAATAATAATAAAAATTAATCAATTCTTAAATTTAATTAAACCTGTTCATTCATAAAAAAATATGCAATTTGTCAAATCAACTAAACACATCATTCGCTGAATGAATAATTACTTGAAAACATGTATGAAATAAATAAACGACGTGTTAATAGAAATAATTATTACATACTTGGAAACTTAACGACATAGATTAGTTCATAATAATATATTTATTGACAGTAACTAATTATTTTATTATTTGAAATTATTTTAGAAAATATAATAATTTATATATATATATATATTTATGTATGTATAAGAGAGATGGAATGAAGAGAGAGAGAGTAAATTATATTAATAAAGTATAATTAATTTAGTTTCAATACTGAAATTTTATTACAACACTTGAATTAATAGTAAAAAATTAAGGAATATATTTAAAAAAATAATATTGAGTATAAAATGATAATTTTATTTTTAACCAATATAATTTACTATTCTGTACTATCCTTCAGTCTTATCTGGGTCACCATATACAAATATATATTGTAAATGGTAGATGGGAATTAAATACAACTATTCAATATTTTTAATCCATTTTTTAAATGAAAAAAAAATAATTAAATGTCGAAATTTTACACATTTTTTAACTATTTATTTAATATCCATTAATTTTTACAAAAAATATTGAAGATAAAAGAAAATTTTCGATTTAAAATGTATTTGTTTTTATCAACTAATGGAAATATAGAAATTATTTTTTAAATTTATATAATGAATTTTCATTTCTCACGATGAGCCTCAGCACACTAGTCAACATGCATACAGTATTCATGGCTCATTGCCTCTCGTCTCACACCCTATTTCCGGAAAAATATTTTTTTAGGTGGGGGATTTTATTGATAAGAGGGTGTGAGACGAGCGATAATATGGCATGAATACTGTAGGCATGCATACAGTGTGGAAAGGCCCATTGAAATTAATGAAATTAAATTAAAATATTAGGTAATTTTATCGCTTTTGAATTTAAAATAAGAACGATTGTATTTTTCCTTTAAAATAAATTATTGTTGATAATTTTTGTTATAATGCATTATACATCCTTTATAACTATTCGATGTAAATATTCATTATGAGGGTATGGCCAATTTGCAGAATTCATAATGAATAATACCTTTTGAAGGCCACCAAACACAAAGAAAAAAAATTTATAATAAATTTTACTTTATATGTTTGTGGCAAAAGATAGTTTTATGATAACCAGTGATAACTGTATTTATAATTAGAATAAAAAATCTATTTTTCGTCACAAGTCAAAATTTGATCCAAAAAATTTGACGATTTTAACAGTGAAATAAAAAATGCACCAATGTTAAGACACTATAATTTGTTGTCGGGAGTTAAAAGAGTGTGATACCCGTTTACTTAATTTCTACTTCCTTCTTATTTCATACAAATGATTCCGTATTGTTTTCGTTACTTACTTTGAACTCTTCAGAAAAATATTGACAAGTCAAATTCGAATTTGTTACAATCATTGTAATTTATTGATATTTACATTTGCTAATCTACCTAGTCTAACTTCGTTTTGTAACAATTTGTATCCTGAACCAATTTTTAAACCACTTTATAACTGCCTCTTCTTCAAATGTAATACGAATTTTTCTAACAACTTCAGCAACATTAGAATCAAGTTTAAATTCGTAAATAAACATGCATGTATTACAATATTTTGCACAGACATTTTGAAGGGTTAAAAATGTATTATAAATTAAAGTGGACACATCGAGATGCAATGAATGAATAAAACAAGTTATTTACTTTGTTACTCAGTTAATGTGCCTGGAGTAATAAGTTATACGATGCATAAACAATTCTTGGAATTATAATACAAGAAAAAGCAACATAAATTTCTTGGTTATCTAATATATTCATCATTTCTTTGTATTTAATTAAATTTAGAGCTCTATTACTTATTTTATTTCTTTAAAAAATATAATTAAAATAAAAATATCAATATGTAATTACAATTTTTGATAACGTTATTATTTTTTGATAAAAGAAATATATTTCCTATAGTAGTAGAAATAACTATTAAATTATTAGACTGAAAAATATTGTTAATAAAATATGTAGGTGTATATATTGGTGTTAAAGTTGTAACAAAATCCATTATATAATTTTATTCAATTCAATATCGTATTTAATTTCAAACACTAAATAACATTATTAATCAAAATTATTCATTATAAAAAAAATGTAAATTACAGGAAATGATTTTCATAAAAAATATTATTTTTTATACGTTACATAAATTGTCATATATTAAAAAATGAAGTCAGCAGGTCAAATATTCAAATAGTCGCAATTTAATTATAACATAATAACATTGCAATGTAAACACGTTTCAGATTATAGATAAATGTATATTCGATCCGAAATAAATACACGCGAATATAAAATTTATCTTCAATATAAGTGATGTAATAAGTTATTTTTTAAATGTACATATTTAGAGATGCGATCGCCAATTAAATTAATTTTTGTCTCTAAAAATACGTGTTTTAGATCGATATGTTAAACAAACACTTACATGAACAGAACATGTTACAAAAGTTATGAAGATGTTGGTATAAACTTTCCAATAAGGTACGTAAAAGTCATCGCTGATGGACAATACGGCATCGGTTCGAAGAAAGTAGTCTAAGAGACAGTGGCGGAACATATTAGTTAATATACACGTGTGTATAGATAAAACCTACATGTACACACGCATGTAAAAGAATATTTTTATTTTCATTTTTATCCTTAAACCACTATTGGATGTTTGTTTATGATCATAGATTTAACATTTAATACGTTTCTTAAATCATTTTTACTGTTATGTACAAAAATTAATTAACATTCACTGGATAATTATTATTTATGGTTTTAATAATATTGATTAAAAATATCTATGGTTGATCAACAAAAAAAAATGTTTCAACAATACATTTTAAATTTAATATACTCGTCGTATTAATATTAAGTATTTTTGATTTAAAAGATTTTAAATCAAGGTTCATATATATCAGGTACAACTAACATTCTTTATTTCTTATTAATAAAAATGTCATGTGAAATAATACATATATATTCTAATAATTTACTATGTGTTTTGGAACTATGAAAAATTCACTTTCACACAAATGAATATTACCCCAACATTATAAAATGTTAAGAAATGTTCAATGATTTTTATTGTTAAATTTGTTTGTTTATAAGATGACATTCATTTCGATGACAATATCATCATCATCAAAACGGTGCTTTATAAAATCTATAATAATTCAATATATATATATATATATATATATATATATATATATATATATATATATATATATATAACGTTAATAATAAATCATTATTAAAAAGAATTCAATATCTTGTAATGCAGGGATGATAATTAATACTAATTAGAAAATATAAAATCGTTTATCTAAGAAAGATGGATTTTTCAATTCAATATTGTTATTGATAAATCATAAAAAAAGTATCATCTGTTATGTTTATATGGGTTTTTATATACTAATATTAAAATCAAAAATAGTTAAATATACCTGAATGAATAATAAATATATCTGCAATTTTTCTTTAAATAGTAATTTGTAATAAACATTGATTAATTAGAAGTTAAAATAATTTTTAAATTATCATCATTAGAATTATATTAAAAATTTTATTAACTATCTAACATAATAACATAAAAATAAATAATATACAAACACATAATTTATATTCATTTTTTATCTGATATTAAATAAATTTTGGACTTTCATCTAACAATGAATAGAAAGAAGCTGATTATAATTGTGAATTATTATATATATAATCATCATAGTGACTATAGATATATAATCAATATTTTAATCAGACTCTTTCTATCCATTAATGGATGAAGGCATCTCACAAAGTTTATTTATTATTAAATCAAATGCCAATATATATATATATATATATATATATATATATATATATATATATATATTCATGTAAATAAATATGTATTTTAAACAGTTATTTTTATGAAATAAAATCACCAAATATCATTTTTAAAAAATATAATAAATTCATTGCAAAAATTTAGTCAAAAAAACATAACCAATTTAATTAATTAAAAAAATCTTTGGTATATGTACTGTCAAAAATGTAATTGAAAAAAGAATATTCTATCAATGAAATATACAAGGGTCGTTTGATAAGTGTGATAAAAAAGTAAGAAAAACTAAATTGAAAAATTTAATTTAATCAATTAAATTAAACAATAAATAAATTTACCATACTTATCAAACGACCCCCGTATGTTCATATAAAATCTAAATCATGATTTAAAAAAAATATTTATGCAAATGAAATGAACTTATCAAAAATTATTTAAAAATAATAGAATCATTGAAAAAACTTGAAAACTAATTTTAAAAAATTCATTGAAATATGAATCTCAAAAAAATGTAATAAAAATATAAATATAAATATATATATATATATATATATATATATATATATATGTATATATAATATCAATAATTATATATGTGTACATAAAACTTAAAAAACATATAGAGTGGCCCAAATAAGATTAATGAGTTTAGACATAAATTTACTTGCTTACTATCATTTATTATTCTTTACTATACTTCAATCTCATTTAGGTCACTTTATAGAAAAACTAATATACAATTTAAATAACCATAGTAAGAAAATAATACAACAATCATTATTATTACTGAAAAATATTAGAAATAAAATTCATCTAGAATTCTGAATTCTTAAAAAATATTAAAAAAAAATCTATTGTACATAAATAATTTATTTCATTTATATACAAGTTATTTGTCAACGTTTAAATTTACTTATACATATATTTCATGCTTCATATATTCATTAAAACACTTATATATATATATATATATATATATAGATATATATATATATATATATATATATATATATATATACTTAATGTAATGAAGCATATACCACAAATCGAATTAGAAGAATATTTCTTTTTATTACACTAAACATTTAAACACTCAATATTAGCTACGGACATAAAATATTAATTAAAGATTGTAGCATATAATGTGATATATTAGTATTAAAGTTTATAATTAACTATATATAAAAATATTGAATACTTGAATAGCCGAAAAAGAAAAGTCACAAAATCCAATCTGGAAACTAATAAAAATTAATAGTGTAAATTATTCAATTTAAATTATGAGCAGATTAAATAATAACCTTACAAGCATTTAGTAAATAAAAATAAATTAAATTGTTTTGAGTTGTAAACTTTTATAATAGTTTAGTGATTATTTATTACTAAGATAATTAATATCGGTTAGTACTTTTATGTAAATGATTTTTTTATTTATTGTTTTTTTTATCGGGTTATTGACTTCAAAAGTTTTAATTCAATTAACTAATGACAAATTAATTTAATTATAATTGCCTGATTTTGTCCGTTTCATGAATAAAATAGCATACGATAATGGATATATATTTCAAAAAATATTTTTCTTATATAACAAAAAAATCATTTTCTTTATTTCATAATTTAAATCTATATTTTAATAAATTATTTAAAAATTATAAATATTCCAATAATTGCAATGAATTAAATCGACGCCTCTGGTTATAATCTATAAGAAAAATATATTTACAAACATCTTATTATCAAAACTATGTAAACCTACGTTGAATTTTAAATCAAAACAAAATTGTGTACCTTATTATAAAAATCAGTTAGTAACATAAAATATGTGCATCCTATTATACTTGGGCGTTGTTTTTCTCAATTATGTATTTTTTGGGAAAGTAAAAAGTCATATTCTATATTGATAAGCTACTGTTATGTAATTATCTATACATTTTTTATGTGGGCATCGGTAATATTTGGTCATTTATAATGAGATGACTGAGTTATAGCAACGCAATGAATACAATTATATATGGATTCAGCGCGAGATTGAAAAAAATATGTTCGTTGCTATCTCGACGCTGTTATTTATTTTTTAATGATGGATACTACTACTTTTTAATTTGTATATGTCGGGTCACACGTAGGAATGTAGAGGTGAATGTTGACATTGTGAAATATTGGTAACGAAGATTTCCCTTCGACCCAGTTACGACAAATTATTATCAAATCGTTTTTTTGGAATATGTTCTCTATATGAATAAAAAATAAAACGAATTGCGAAAATTCAATAAAATTTTAATTTCAATATTTCAAAATATTCATTTTACTGTTCTTATTTAGAAATAGATTCTATATCATATTAAAAAATCGTTAAAAATGTTTTTATGATCAAAAATTAATTCTTATACAGTTTAAATTATTTATGAATAAAAAATCTTGTGTATGTATTTATAAAATTTACAAATCTATATATATATATATATATATATATATATATATATATATATATATATATATATATATATATATGTTAAATTGAGCACAGTGACATTTCTTTCAATCGGTAATTAATTATATAAAATTTACAATGTAGAAAATTGCACATGTAGCTTGTTTGTTTGGAATTTCTTGACAAATAACTAAGGTGTCTATATACAAGGTGTCACATATCCTGTTGTATATATTACTTCATATCTTTGTAAGTATTCTTGTAAATCCCACACATACAAATGCATATATTGAAATATATTGTCGTTCGGAATGAAATAGAATCTTCCGTTTTTCCTATTTCATATAGTTTGTAATTTATAATTATTCGAATTTCACATTCATGTTTTAACATAAAAAAGCTCTTATCCACACTACTTACAAATACATATGTAATTATATATATATATGTATGTGTATATATATGTATATATATATATATATATATATATATATATATATATATATATATATATATATATATATTTGTATCAATAAAAATAATAACAAATTTAAAAATAAAACAGAAAACTATAAAAATAACATAGTTTTCAAATTTGCTCTTCAAGATAATAAGGGCAATAAGACTGATATAAAAATTGAAAGAGCTCATTGTGTATACAAGCATTAAAATCTTGAGATAAAAACTTAACTATAATAAAAACAAATCATACGTATCTATTCTTGTATAACGTGTTTATAACAATAAATTCATTTTGAATCTTAAATATACTATTTTATTTAATAATGGACACATAAGAATCTAAAAAGAATAATAATCGTTTTTTTAAATATTAATTTTCACAAACTACTTTCATTAAAATATATAAGATTTGTGATAAGCAATAATTGTATTTCAAAATAAACTATAATAGCAAAAAATTATTTATTTTAACTATACTTATGATTTTACATATTTATGATTATTCATAATTCAGTATTTAATAAAAAAAATATTAATTATCATTTTTATGCTAGAAACAGTAAATAATAGTTTAATATAAATTTTATATATTTATGTAAAAACAAAGAGAATAATAAAATCAATTGTACATTTTATAAAACCGAGATAAATTCATAATAAAATAAATTACTTAATCTTATTATTCTTAAATAAAAATTTATATTATTTTTTGAAACATTTTATAAAGAAATCTCTAGTTTAATATGAATAATAATTGATTATTATTCACTTTAATTTTCGATAACAATTCATTCAACTTTAGAATGCAGGTAAATAAAATCTTTTATTCTGTATCTTACATAACCTATAAAATATTTTATTTTTCTTTTTTCATTCGTTATTAAAATTCACGTAAATAAATAAAAAATAGCATTAACAAATGTTTATAGTATTAGATGTATTTGTATTGATTATTGTTTTAATTTATTTTTATATTTTAAAGAAACTTTTAATAAATTCCGAAAATTAAACAAATCACTTTTTATTTATAAAAATCTCATATTATTTCATGTAACAATAATAGTAAGTTAATAATAATCAATATTATTAATAATGATTTATAATCAAAATATTGCTTCCATATTTGTTGATATGATATATAACTGATATTTTTTTAATTCGTTCATAAAAAATGATCATTTCAGAAATTATATGCGTAATTATATATATAATTAATAATATTATGTATGTAATTCCTTATATTCTCATTAAAAAGAAACATGTATATAATTTCTTTTTAATAAAACACAAATCTAGGTCTCGCATTTGAATGGGTATATTATATTATTGCAGCCGCGACTTTTGGGTATAGAGTAAATTTATATAAATATATAAAGATATTTAGTATTTTATAAAACATTTAAACTATTTATTTGTCGAAAAACTAGTTTGAAAGATATTATAAATAAGTATTTATTAGAACGCAAAAGCCTCAGGAGACTAAACGAAGCTTGATTATTTAAGCAAGGGTTTATAAGTAAATCAAAATTTTTAACGTGCCATATGAGCACAAGAGACGTTCAACGTTCCGCGTTGTCAAGAGAGAGAAATAATTGAAACAAACAAATACGTTACTAGATAAAGAGTGAAAGTGCGTGAGATTATTATCGTCAGGCAGACGATGTGAATACGCCTATCTGACGATTTGGAAATAAAAAATATGCCGCGATTGCTCACGATCGACGAGGTCATATGAAGTGTTTTAAGTATGCCTGAACACATGTATCGTATCATATTTTATATGAAACATATATATAGGTCTATAGCCCTATATATATATATAAATATTCTAACTTATGATGTCTTTTTCGCAAGGAATATCTTTATATATATTATATATATATATATATATATATATAGTTATATATATATATATATATATATATATATATACATACAACGCACCAGCTATATATATATATATATATATATAAATATATACATATATTTATATATATATATATATTATATATATATAGGCTGTTTTTAGGCGTGATAGAACTTTAAATTGAATCCCTATCGAGAATTCTACCTAACCTAAAAAAAAACACCTTTTATCATATCTTTATATATACATACACACACACATGTATATGTATATATAAATAATACTTTTTAAGTTAGATAAAACTTTCAATAGGGATTCAATTTAAAGTTCTATCACGCTTAAAAAACACCTATATATGAGTATATACGTTTATATATATAATATATATAGCGCTGAAACACATCATTCAACATTAAATATTAACTTACTCGTATAATAACTATTAAATATTCATATATCAAAAAATAAAAACCATCTTTGTGGATCTTCGTTAAACGACGCGTGTCATCTAAAAAGAAAACTATTAGCATTAAATTAGCGATCGAGGTGTGCGCTATACGCGACTGCATATAATCAAGTAGGCTGTGACAGTAGATTGACCTATCAACACCTTATCTTTACTGCATTCGTCCCACACCACCATCTCTTGTCGTTTATTTACATCAGGATCATATCTTGAAAATATTTCACCAGATTACATTTATATATATATATATATATATATATATATATATATATATATACATACATATATACACACCATTACCTGTTTAATAAATCACACTGATAAGAATTTAAATGAAGTGATTTTTATGAATAATCAAAATTTTCCATAAAAGTTCTTTTCAGACTGATTTATATTAAAAATTAATCAATTGAATTTATTTTATGAAGTTCTTGAAAAATGATAATATTTAAAGTATCTGATTACAAACTAAGATAAGAGAAGTATATATTTTTTGTTAAAAGAATCGTTAAACATCTTTTGATAAAATATTCTTATAATTCTAATACTATGTAAAAAGTACTGAGATTTTTCTTTGTAAATAAAGTTGTTAAGATCGAAACTTCTTGATATATAAACTTATTTACAAAATAATTGATATGAAAATACAGTAATTATTTTGTTTCAAAAAAACAACAAGTACAGATATTTGAATAAGAAATTGTTATTTTCGAAATAATTTTATTAAAAGAGAATTCAATTAGAATGTAATTCGACCATTATAAATAACAAGTTGGTAGTAAATAACATAAATTTTAATTTTTAAGGGCATTTCAGAAATCTTATTAAAATATAGAGTGGTTTTTTAAGCATGATAGAACTTTAAATTAAATCCCTATCGAAAGTTCTATCTAACCTAAAAAACATTATTTGTATGTATATATAAAGGTATAATAAAAGGTGTTTTTTTTAGGTTAGATAGAACTTGCGATAGGGATTCAATTTAAAATTCTATCACGCTTTTAAAAAACATCTGTATATTAATTTTTCAAAAAAAAAATGTAAATAAATGATTTTTATAAAAAATGTTTAACACAAAAATATAAAAACTTGTTAAAGACAAAAACGATATTAATATTTGATACAATATATGACTTAATAACTCCATTTTTAAAAAATATTAATAATGTTCCTATATATATATATATATATATATATATATATATATATATATATATATATATATATCACCCTATACACATATATAGGGGTATTTTTAAGGATGATAGAAGTTTAAATTGAATCCTTATTGAAAGGTTAGATAGAACTTTCAATAGGGATTCAATTTAAAGTTCTATCATGCTTAAAAAATACTCACACATACACACATTTATTTATATATATATCATCATCATCTCCAGCCCACATCAGCCCACTGCTGGGCGAAAGCCTCGTCGAATGTCATAATTAAAAAAGAAGAGTTTTCCGAGCCTCTTCCATTCTTTCCTGTCACTGGCCAATCTCATCCAACCTTGCCCTCCACAATACTTCACAATTTCATCTCTCCATCTTTGATGAGGTCTTTCTTTAGGTCTCTTTTTATCTCTTGGTCTCCATTCCGTAACAATCTTCATCCATCTGTTGTCCTCTCTTCTTGCTATATGTCCTGCCCATGTCCATTTCAACGATTTAACTTGCTCTATTATATCCATTACTTTTGTTTGTTCCCTTATCCATTTACTTGTTTTTCGGTCCAGTTTGGAAATTCCTAACATTATTCTTTCCATACTTCTCTGAGCAGTTAGCAGTTTCTGTTTCATTCTTGTGTTTAGAGTCCAAGTTTCTGCTCCATACGTACAGGTCGGTAGTACACATTGGTTATATGCCTTACTTTTTAAACTGATTGGTATATTTCTTTTCATTATACTATTTAGTCTCCCAAATATTGCCCATGTGGCTTTGATTCTCGATTTGATTTTTGGCCATAAATCACCATCGTATCTTATAGTTTTCCCTAGGTATTTTATTTCGTCCACTTGTTCCAGGTACTGATTCTCTAGTTGTATTTTACTTCTTTCAGCGAAATTATTGAACATAACCTTAGTTTTTCCCATATTTATTTTTAACCCTACTTTTCGGCTTTTTTCTAAGAGGGTTTCGAGTAATGTTTGTAATTCTTCCGGTTTTTCACTTATAAGTAGTATATCATCTGCAAATCTTAGATGTGATAGATATTCTCCGTTTACTTTGATTCCTTTATTTTCAAAATTTGCGTTTCTTATGACCTGTTCTAAAATTGCATTAAATATTTTTGGTGATAAACTGTCTCCTTCTCTGACCCCTTTCTCTATTTTTATTTTGTCTGATTATATATATATATATATATATATGTATATATAATGAAATTCGCATGTCTATTCTAAGAAATTTAATCAGTTTAAATATCAATAAATTATTTTAATAAATAAAAAGACATTTAAGATATTTTCTATTATGTAATTTTTAATAAAAGATATGTTCGAAATATATTTCGTGACGAAACGTGTTCATAATGGATTATGTTTGAAAAGTGTGAAAATTTCATCTGTAAAAAATGAATTGTTTACTAATTTATTTCATATTTGAAACGTATTTCAAAAAATTATGAAAAAGGTGAACGTATATTTCAATATATAATAAATTAATATTGTTATTAAAACTTCTATTAGTTACATGAATAATGCCTCATTTTTTTGTATTTTTATGGCACAAATATTTTATAAGATTATTTTATGACTTATTATTTAATAATATATTACATTATTATCTAATTATTTTGTTTATATTCACAAATATATGTAGTAATTTTAACATATATTCGATATTTATTTTTTCAATTTTATTATTTTCTATACATACTATGTATCATTGTTTAATTTTTAATTTTCATCTTATTTTACTGATACACGTTTAAAAACATGTATATTTACAAATATGATTTCAGTTATAAATATTTATCGTATATTAATTTCAATGATCAGTCAGATATATAAAATGTATATTTAAAAATAAATTTAAATTCATTACAACAAATACATATTAGTATTTATTTCGTATAAAGTTTAATATTGATAACAATTATGATTATACTAATTATAAATAAATTTGTTCAGGAGAATAAATTCTGTAATAAAGAGTTTAAAAAGTCCTATAAATAAAAATATATTTATTTTAATTTTAAGAACTTGACTACATGTTTTTTAATTAAATAATACTAATTAATATTCAAAAATAATAAACATTGATTTTTATTTTATACGGAGCCTTTTTTATGAAACTGAAATCATTACATAAAGAAACACCGCGACACTTAAACTGTGAACATTGGCGTACACAATACCTGTCTGTCCACAATGGACAAATTGCATTGATTTCAACACGATTTGTAGTATCGATATGTGTGTATGATTATATTTATATATATATATATATATATATATATATATATATATATATATATATAATATTTACCAATCGAATAATCGAAATACATATTTTGTAATATATATGTATGTTTTCAGTTATTTATGGTGCTTGTTCAAGATCCAATAAAAAAAAATGTAATCAACTACATAAGTCGATTCCATGAAGGTTACTTCATTAATTTGCGGTTAGGACGATTTGTAAAAGATATATTGTTATTTCTACATCATTTCTCATATATTTTCATATCGAAACATTTTGTTATATGCAAATTAATTTTCGGTTACCATAACAAGTTGTTTTGATAAATCGACTTTAATATTTTTTTAGAAATCCACTTCTATTAAAACGACAATTTTATATATTCTTCACTATAGAAAAACTTGATAATAGATTCTTTTTAAATATTATTTAAAAATATACTAAATTTGGAAATATCTTTTTTATTTATATAATTTTTAAAAATATTATTTAAGTTCAATTTTAATGCTAATTATTTTTGAAGACATAATAATTTAAAATAAGTTTTCATATTTTACATTATATAGGGTAGTCCAAATGAGACTAAAGAGTTTAGACATACATGTATTTGCATAGTATCATTTACTATTCTTCAATCTCATTTGCACCTCTCTACACATACAAAAAATAAATTATTCTAACTTATGATTCTTTCAATATTTTTTAAAAATATATATTTTTTACACTTACGTTTAGAAAAGAACTTTTCTAATCTAATGTAGTCTTTTACTTTTAATCAATCAAAAATATAGTGGTGTTATATTATATTATTCTTATATTTTGAATAAAGTGAATATTATATGCAACAATACAATTATTTATTCAAAATCAAAAAAATATAATAATAAAATCATATTATTTTTATTATTGCATTTTTTTATAAATATTTTATTATTAGTGAATAAAATTAAACTAAAATTTATAAATAAGTATAGGGACATCCAAATGTGACGCCTAGATTTGTGTTTTATTAAAAATAAACTATACACATGTTTCTCTAAACATCACCCTATACACATGTTTCTTTTAAATAAAACACAAATTTAGGCGTTACATTTGGATGACCATATATAATTTTTAGAATATAAAATCAAATATTAAAAACAATTCATTTATTTTTATTTTAAAAAATCTTACTCTAGCATAGCTAATGAAAATAATAATGTTAAAATTAAAAATGTACAGTTATTAAAAAAGTACAGTTATTTATTAAAATCAACTACAAAAACGATTATTTTTACCATTAAACAATATTGTAATTAAAAAAATACAATAAAATGTAGACACATCTAAAAATTTATTTCCATATTTTTCAGTTATTGTTAATAATATTCGTTTTGCTTCATTACATCGATATAAAAATTTTAAATAGAGGCAATAACAACATTCTTCTATGAATTCGTGGCATTTATAGTATTTAAATTATTTATAGCTATTGTATAAATTATGAATTAACTGAATTAAAAAAATATTTATACGAACTCACAAGCAAATATTCTTGGGTTTTTTAAAAAGAGATTTTCAATATTTTAGAATAAATATCATATATATATGTTTATATATATATATATATATATATATATATATATATATATATATAACCAAATTGTTCAAGCATATTACCTAGAACGATTTTAATAAAAAAAAATCGTACATCGTTATAACACTTTTTAATATTATATATTGTCAATCGTTTATGTTTTTTGTAATTTTACCTGAACAATAAATTAAGTAAGATAAAATAACTGATAAAATATTAAATTAAATTATATTTCTAACACGATTGTCGTACAAACATAAATAATAGTATTATATCCATTGTAAACGTTCATAAAGTATTTAAATAACTTTTAAGTTAATGCTGTCAAATTATACACTACCTAAAAAGACTTAATCTTAAAAATCTATGTTTTTTTAAACGAACAGTAATATATCAATAGACTTATCTGTTTACGAATTACATTTGTAAAACGTGTTCTGTTGCTAATAGTAGTTCAATAAATTGTTCCGTGTATATTATTTTTCATCTTTTGAAACATTATATATGGAGAATGAACTTGGATTTAAAAAAAAAGTAAAAAAAATACTATTACATAATTAAATTTTTTAAATTTTAAATTTCAATAAAAATAAAATAAAGTTTATAAATATTCACAAATAATAATAATAAAATTTTGCTTATACATTTTTTAACATTCTAATATATTTTTAATATCCGGAAAAAATAATTGATGTTTATATTAAGAAAAAAAATAATTAAAAATGTACAGCTGTCTTTTCCTCATTACTTAAGAATTAATAATTTAAACTTGTATAAATAAAAGTGATTATTTTAAGAATATCTATTTTTTACAATTCAAAAAAGACGATTAATCTGAATGCGGAAGAAGTATTACATACTCTTTTTTCATGAAGTAGAAAAAAAGAAACTCTAATCAGATAAAATTTAAACCTACAATGTTTTTGTATATTAAATCACCTAAATTACTATGTCACAAATAATTATTCATATATTAACCACCTACTTAAATCTTTAAACTAAATGCTTATATATATATATATATATATATATATATATATATATATATATATATATATATATATATATATTTAAATGTATATGTGCAAATGTACATTCTTGTAAGTGTTAACGAACCAATCAAACCATAATGATGATAATTATCCTGACATTTGAGACATTCGAAAAGAAACTCTCTTAATCAAATTATATGTCGAGAACAACGAAAAGACTGTTCTTGTGGCATGCATAGTTAATTTCAAGTCAGTGTTACGACACGCGCATACAAGAGGCGTGACATACTGTTAGAAGCAGAAGAATATGTGCATCACAGAAACACCTACCTCTCTACTATTTAACCAGTAGTTTAGTGCAATAACAAGTAATAAACGATAAACAGTCGTGCGTCCTTAAGTCGTTTAACAATCGTCAAATTCAATTGATGTTAATTTAAATATAAGCAATTTCAGTTGAGAATTTAAATAGATAAATTCTAGATTTGTACACATTTTTTTATACAGTATGTAATTTAAGAGATTTGTCATTGATTAAAAGATAAACTTGATTATATAGAGAATTTTAAATATTTATAAAATGTTGATGAGGATTAATTATTTTGTCATTTATTGAAAACACTTTTCATAAATATAATTTAAAAAATTTAATGTTTTTTTAAAAATAAAATATAATATATACGGATAGCCCCCGTATAACACGATTATCAGATTCTTAAAAAATGCCGTGTTATGCGAATTCATGTTATACGAAACAAAGAACTAATATAAAAATCAGGGTTAGGTTCTAAAAATTTAAAAAAACATACTGTTTTTTATAACTAAAATAAATATGTTTAACACAAATGAATTTTAACCCCAACACTACAATAGTTTAAAGTGTTAAATAATAACTTATTGTTCACTTATTATTTATAATTATATCGGCTGATGCATTTAGATGACGACGCCATCATCGTCAGAGCAAGAATTTTAACAGAAAGTTTCTGACGATGATGGCGTCGTCATCGAAATGCATCAGCCGATATAATTATAAATAATAAGTGAACAATAAGTGATTATTGAATACTTTAAAACCATTGTGGTGTTAGGGTTAAAATTCATTTGTGTTAAAGTGAATCAGCCACAGTTCCAAAACAACAAAAAAGAAATATGTTTACTAAAATAATAATCGATACAAAATATTGTATATTAATATTACAGAATGTTTACTTCTTTATCACTGTTAAGTACCATTAAACAAGAATGTTTTCTTTATTGCAAAATATTCTAATCTTATGATCTTTCTTTTACAGCATCTTGATTTTTATGTTCTACTTTTTGCAAAAAAAATATTATTTTCGTTTGTTTGCTTTTAGCTGAGATATCTTCATAAATTTCGTTGTATAGAGCTAAGAATTTGTGAAGTTCTCTCATAAATTTTATATTTTTTTCGGTGGAAAGATCTACATTTAAAAATAGAACTCCAATTGTTCAGCTAAGTTTAAGCCTTTTTTATGTTTTTTAAAGAAACATTTTAAACATCTGCTTTTCCATCTGTACTATCGTCCTCTGAATTAATTTGGTTTATCTCAGAAGCTATTTGCACCAAACTTACTTCACCTGCCTCTTCTCCCACCAGTAATTCTTAAATATCTTCAAAATTCATATCATCAAAACCTTCCCCTACTAAAAACTTAACAAATCTTACTCCCCAATTCTCAAATCGTGTTGTAAGAATGCCATGTTATACGAGAATTTCCCCAAATTCTCAAACCGTGTAGAGCAAAACTATGTTGTAGAAATGACGTGTTATACAAGGGTTACCTGTATTATAATTTCATTTACAATACATAGGTTTGAAACAATAAATAATTATAGGGCGACCCATACGAAACTTAAAAGTTTAGACATACATTTGATTGCTTACTATTATTTAATATTCTTTACTATTCTTCATTTTCACTTGAGTAACTCTATACAGATAACTCTCCTATAACACGGTATCCTACAGCACGGTTTCACTCTAACACGTTAAGAAAATTGTGGAAACCCTTGTATTGAATTGTGGAAACTTTTCTATAACATTAGATAACACGATTTTTATTACAGAAAATTATAAAATAGTAAATAATTATAAAATAATAAGTAATGGCTTCTAGTTTCATAACACGGTATTTTTTAGGAACCTATCTACCGTGTTATAGGAGGATCACCTGTACTTGTATTTTTATAGTAAACACATATAATTATTTTTTTAAAAAAATACACAAATTAATATAACAATAAAACTGTTTATTAATTGTTTAATTTTAATAAATATTTTAATAGAAATCACAATTAAAACTAGAACTCAAAAAAAATCGAATAAAACGAAATCAGAATAAACATCTAGTATTAATAATTTCATTACTTATCAAAAGATCTAATTTATTTAAAAATATACTATCTATTAATCGTTATATATTCAAATATCTTATTATTAATCTACATTTGAAAATTAATAACAATACAAAATGAATTAATTATACAAAAATATAAAATTGGAACATAAAATATTTTTATGTAAAATTAATTATTTTTCATCTCATAAAATATACAGCAAAAATCATAATTTCTATTCTGATTATCAACTATTCTATGCAAATAGAACGTTGATTCTAAACTTATCATAATATAAAATTAAACCATTTAAATAAAAATTTAAATTAATGATCGATCGAGTGCAAATCTTATAGAATATATAATTTTACTGATAAAAAAATATTTCTCTAGATAAAACATATACTAAACAAATATACAATTACATTTGTTTAAAAATACTCGTATACTAATATTTGTCGACAAATTTCCATATTAATTATATTATAAAAATTCAAATCAAATTATTTAAATATCTTTGAAATATATTAAGACAGTAGTAAAAATTAAATAAAAGAATTTTGATAAAGTATCAAATATCGTCCCCTGGTTTTTCTATTTACTATTTTTTATATATATATATATATATATATATATATATATATATATATAATTTATACCAAATAAAATATTATCTTACAAATATTTTTTTTACAATTTATGTATCAGTAATCCACTTAATACAGAAATACGTTCAAGATTATAAATAAATATCACAAATAGATGTATAAAAATCACATTTATTTATCACACAATTCAGTAACCATTCAGAATTTATACTACACATTTGTAGACACGATTACATTAAATAACAGTTGGAATTGAGTTTCTTATTATATATTTTTTCATAAATATGTATAAGGTATTCATTAAGTCAAATAACAATCTTGAAATTTTCAATAAGCAGCATCGAAAAAAAATACCAATGACCTCATGTAAAAACAATTTGTGTGTAAAGATTGAGAAGAGAGAAAAAACGTATATTGTATGGAAAAGAATATAATTTTATATTTTCTTTTGTAGGCGTATGACTTTGAACGAGTTTGCGACGAATTTGCAGAGAAAGTTCGCAAGGAGTCGATGGTAATTTCGACTAAGCGCACGCGGTCAATAGGTGAAGAAGCAGGTCAGTGGCGTCATTATGTTAGGTCGACAGCTCGTAATTAAACCGTAGAACTCTCATATATAACGTTGTTTAGGAACAATGGATTGAGTAAATCGTGATGAACGTTTACTATGATTATGTGCTGCTGTGTAATAGATTAACTGTATTTTTTTAAATCACAATAGCACATCAATTGTAGTTTCAATTTCGTTAAACACAATTTATTCTTAAAACTAGTGTACTATAATAATATTTATACGGTTTTTTCATCCAAATGACACTATTTCATTCCAATTGTTACTTACTCTTCGAATATCATTTTTTTAAAATAATTAATTTAACCTCAAATTAAAAAAAAACAATTTAAGTTTTTTAATTCAGTATATAAAACTAATTCGAGAAATAAAATATTAAATATTAAAAAAATCACCTTAGATTTAATTTATTATATAATTTAAATTTAATTACCACTTTTATAACACTTCTATACTCTATTAATTTCTTGTATTTATTTTTAAATTCTGCAATATTTTTCATTCAATTTCTTATTACATTTTTTTTATTTTTTATTTTTATCATTTATTTAAACTAATTTCAAATATTTTATATTTTTGTGTTGCTTGCTTAAATAATTATAATATATAATATTTATTCTAATGTTTGGAATTTTATAAAACTAATCTATTTTTTCTACTAAATAATTTATAATAGAGCTTAATATTTACAATAGAGTTAGGCACAAATTAACTAAAAGTTAATAGTAATAACTAAAATTTTGTATAATGGTTAGTCAAAACTAAATTATTTATTAGACACAAATAATTTTTCTTCATTATTTGGATTTGTTAGTTTATTTTCGAACTAATTTCAGTCATGATTAAACACAAATCATTAGTCACTATTTGTTCTAAATGATTAAGTCTATAAAGGCATCTATAATCAATTTGTACCCTTTGAATCCTCACATATATATTCTAAACTCTAAACTAATATTACACTCAATTCAACCTTAGACTTTTTTATGAAAATCTTAAACTCTCTTTATAGACCGTTAATTTGTTATATTTATTACCTATTTACGAAACTCCTTATTCAAAAAATTCTTTAAAAAAAACTTGCTAAAAATGAAAAAAAATATTACTAAAATTGTCTGACTAATGATAACGATTAAATATTAGTGAGACTAAAACGTAATTGACTAATTCAATCATTTTATACAAATGATTGATTTAGTTATTAATGATTAATCATTGATTAAATTTAGATCAATCGTTAATGATAGAAGATCTGTGATTGAAATTAAACTGTAGATGTTAGTCATTTTATTGATTGTTTTAGTCATAATAATTTTAACCAATTATGATTTAGACATAAAAAATGATATTAAAAACTTATATTTTGATAACAAGATATGAAACGAACATTATATTTTTTTAAAAAAATAAATCATAGTTCAGGAATCTATAAAAATATCAAACATTAATATATCTATGGAAGAATATAAATAAATCATTGATGAAATAGGAATACATAAAAAAAAAATTCAAATTTATAGCCTAACACTAGAAACCAGTATATCTTTTTAGTTCTATTTCAAAAAAAGTACGTGTCGCGTGAATGTCGCTTAGACTGAAGATATTCATAAAATAAACATAAAACATATTTATCATCAATCCATAATTTACATATATATATATATATATATATATATATATATATATATATATATATATAAATTGAACGTATGATTATCTAGAGAAGAGAATATGATTTACTTTATGTGTACTGTCATGTAAAACCTACGAGCAAGTTTATCGCGATTGTGTTCTTATATTATTAATTAGTAGTAAAAATATGTTAGATAACATAAAAACATCCCGGAAACTTGTTTCGAAGACACTACCAAGAATTATTGTCATGTGTATTGAAAGCCTAAGTGCAGTTTTAACACTGGAAACATTCAACCATACAAACATTTGAATCTTTATACGTTTCCTATTGCCATGTACTTATTTTGAATTGTTAATGAAGTACAAGTGTATATGAAATCGTGCATGCAGAGAGATTATTTGATCTTGTCTTACACTCACTGCTAAAACAGAATTATTTTCACTAGATTTTTATATTTTTTAAATCGATAGAACATAAGTACATACATTGATATATGTATGTGAGCGTATGTACGTATGTATCAATAGAAATTTGAAAAATCTCACATGAAGTCATATTTGCAAATATACAGCTGTGAAAAAATAAATCACAAATTATCTGAAGATCTAACCTTTTTGATATAATTATTGAAACATGTAAAGTAGTTATATAAGAATAAGTGAAAGGAATTTTTAATATTTGGGAATTATTTTTATTGTAGAATAACTCGCCTCATCAAAGATAATAAACACATGTATATGTAATCAAAACAGACAATAATTAAAAAATATCTCTAAATATACTCACATGTTTCTCATTTAAATATTATACATTCGTTGTTATCTTAAAGCACTTTTTATTTCTTATATAACCTAAAAATCATATTTATTATTAGCAGGAAAAACTAAATAAACATTTTTGTATGTTATAAAAATATTAAAATATTTTTCAATTCATGTAATTATTTTTTTAATGAAAATTGATTGAATATATTGAAAAAAATAAATTATATATTACAATATTATACAATATTATACTAAAAAAATAATATAATAAATAATATTTATATATAAATAATATTTTACAATATTCTACTAAAAAATTTATCAAAAAATATTTATACACATTCATTACAGATCTGAAAAAATAATAAAATCCCTAATATACTCCATTGTATTAAAATATTTCATATTTCCAATATAACTCTCTAATCTAAAATGTTAATAATTTTAAAAAGTAAAAATTATTTTTATTAAAACATTTTTTTTATAACTAAAATAAGTTATTCTTCTAGTATATTCCGTGTTGTCATTCAATCATCATAAATTATGCCTGGTCGTTAAAGTTACTAATAATAACTGTTCGAGTAATTAGTTTTACTTTATTATTATACAATTTTCTATTCGCTAATTAAACATTATCTATTGTAAATATTTATACGTTTAATACATACTCTTTTGCAAACATTCATTCAACAAAAATAATTATTTATGTTACTAGTTTATAAAGAAATGTTTGCTTTTTAATTACATATTCATTTATATTTAAAAAAATATTAACATTTATTTATAAATTATATAGTTAATATTTTTAATATTATTTAATAAAAATTATTACAGTATTTCGGAAGTCATTTAAACATGACATCAATAAAATTTAAATGGATAATTATAGATTCGAATAACTCAATATTATAACGTAATAACATGTTTATAATATTCTATCAACATCACTAAATTAAATCATTAAAATATTCATTTATATAATCATTTGCTAATATCATTAAAATAATGTCTACAAATTTTATTTGATTAACATCACCGCACGCGTTAACCTAGTAACTTCATATATATATATATATATATATATATATATATATATATATATATATATATATATATATATATATATATATATAAACAAATATTTTTATTAAATATTAACACTTCTGAAACAAAATCAATTTTTGATCATAGAAAGTGATATTTGATATTTATTGTTAAAATTATGTTATTATGATAAAATTTTTATTCATAAATTTACAATATATATGTATCTATATACAAAAAAAATTACGATACAAGTTTATTATAAAATATATGATGTTACTCTTATCCAGCATTGAAGTCATCGTTTATAATATTTAAATATGTTCTCTATAATAGGTTTTATTTGATTGTGTTCATATAATAAAAAATATGAATTAACTATAATACGAATGTACGTGACAGAATCAAATATCAAACATTCCTATACTTGATTAATAATTAATTTATTCTATATTCGAGTGAAAGCAAGTGATAATACTTCGATAACATTTGAAAAAATGTTATATATTTGTACCATTTAAACATTTTATTATGTAAATAAAAAACGTATCTTATCTTCATACTGAAACAAATTGAAAATTATATTGAAATGTTATCCATGAAAAAAAATCGATTTCGATTTGTTGTATTAAATAACACGATATTATTTTTAAACGAATTTCTATATCATAATATATGAGATTGTACAAATTCAAGTTTAAATGCCAATAGCCGAATTGAATTGGACGAGAGTAGATTATAAAAATAACCGTTGACGTTTTAATGATCGATTATGATGTCTATATATGTCTAAATATGCAAAAATTTGAATTGACTCGTCATTTATATGTAGACATGTTATATTAAATAACAATTAAATTTCAAGATGAATTGATTTCGTGTCAATATAGAAACTATTATAACGAAACTTTTATTATCTACAAGTCGATATACATGAAGATATTGAAAAGTGTATTTCTTATTTTTGTTGCTTCGGGCTAAATTATTATAAACCGTGGGAATTTTGCAAATTCGATTACATAAATTTCACTTAGGAATAAACAGAATTAAAGTACTGTTTTGTGTTTTTATAAAATGTTATATTAGAAGTTCAAATTTTTTTCAATATCTTTATATACAATAGTTTATATTCATATTATATACTATATATATATATATATATATATATATATATATATATATATATATATATTTATGTATATACAAAAAAAAATATAAATGTATATAGTATACAAACTAGAGAACAAGCTATTATATTTATTTGAATTTACGTATGAAATTTAAAAATTGATATTACATATGCAAAAAACAAATATTTATAAATGACATATTAATAACTATTAATAATAATTTTTATAAATATTTATTAATAATAACTAAATATTCGTAGATATCAAATGTTTATATTAGAACTACCAACGATTAATATATATCTATTCCTAACAAAACGATCAATGATTGGTTTTTGAAAAAATACGTAATCCCAAAAAGAATGCATGTATATATTGATTAATAATTAATTTATTCTATAATATATATATATATATATATATATATTGTTTGGTTTAGAGTTAATATATAATAAATATAAAATTCTTCAGAAATAAATCGTACATCATATCTTTTTTACTAAAAAAATAAAAATATCCATAATATATTTTACTTTTACTTGTATATTACTAAATAGTAAAATTACTCAATAGTAAAATGATATTAAATGAAGAATTTTTGTAAATAGAGATTTTTTAGAATACTTTTTTTGAAACACATTTTTGTAGGAACAAAAAGTTTTGGAAATGTTATGAGAAACTTGGAAAATTTATATATTATCAAAATTTTACATAAATACTTAGCTAGTAAAAATGATTGATTTTGGTATATATAAATATACTACTATATTTATTTTAGAAAACTGTACTACTGTATATATTTTAGAAAAAAATAATATATAATATATTTTAAAAAGAAAAAAATATATAAAATTGATCATCTGTATATTGTAACAGAAGTCATGGAAAAAATCAGATAATACGATTTAATTTAAATGAGGAATTTTTATAAAAAAAATTTAAACCAGTCATTTTGATTGGTTTGGTAGTTAAAATCAAAGTTAAAATTGTTTTAGTTAGTGTTAAAATTATTTTATTTATTTAGAAAAATCCATAAATTTGTTTTACATAAATGGAATGAAAAAAATGTTACATCTTTTTAATAAATTATCATTTTTAAACTTTTTCTATTTTGAAATCAAAAATTTGGTAATACAAAACAAGTATTAATTTGTCATTAGTAGTTAATGAATTTATTATGTAAATAAAATAACAATTAAATTGAAATATGACTATTAATTATAATAAATAATAGATTTTCGACTTAAATATCCTTACATCTTTATAATTAACAGTAAAACTGCCAAACCAGTCAAAATGATGGTTTTAATTTTTTTATCAAAATTCTCCAATTTAATTACATTGCATTTTTTGAGATTTTTCACGATTTTTATTACAATGTACAAATGATCAATTTTATATATTTTCATTCTTTCTTTTTTTTCTCTTTTATAAAGCATATATGTAATATACCTAGATATTCAGTGACTAGTCATTTTGACTAACTAAGAATTTATATAAAATTTTGAAAACGTACAAATTTCTCATAACGTTCATGAAACATTTTGCTCTTTTAAAAATGTACCCTCAAAAAATCTATTTACTAAAAATACGTTCACTAATATATCATTTTATAATTGAATAATACTCGTATATAAATAAAATTTAAATGTATTATGTTTTTATTTTTTTAATAGAAAATATATTACTTATGATTAATTTTTGAACGATCTAATGTTTTTTTTATGAATTGACTAAATCAAACAAATATATACATATATATATATATATATTATGTATTTTTTTTTTAAAAAAAACAGTCATTTTGACCATTTTACTAAAAATATTTATACCCTAATTGTTGAAAATTCTAGTATTAAAACATATCTTGACTGTATTAAGAAATCAATATTGCATATTATATTCCATTTTTCATTTTCTTTGAAATGTCCAATTTTATAACAAGTCGTAATAAAATATTCCAACAAACTACAATAAATTAAGCATGCAATTTAATTATAATTTCAATGATTTAATACGATGTATTAAATAACTATTAACGAATTTTTAAATAATCAATAGTATTCGATATTTTCTCTATGCAAATTAATTATGATTAATTACACCATTTATATTACTACACGTTTGTAACAGAAACACCCGCACCAAACATATACTTAAATAATATCACTAGCTGTGAATACTTTCCAGTCATCTGCACTTAAGCAATTTTAATCATATACTTATTACTTTAAATTATGTATTTGCCTAATATCTACTTAGACATTTAACATTTAATAAGATTGACAAGAATTATAATTTATTATTCAAATATTAATAAATATGTATAGACGACAA
>CP092092.1:9372500-9435000 GCA_029203775.1 Neoneuromus ignobilis
ATATTGATTTTTTCAACTTTCTAGTAACAAATCATTTTAATTTTTTAATGAAATTGTTATGTTATGAAAGTTTTAACTGTTGTTTTAAGAAAAATATTAACAAAATTCTTTTTAATGTTTGTGCAATCTATGAATTAATTAAAATGATATTTAAAGAATCAATTACTGAAATATTTATTATTACTAAATATTTGAATTTTATTCATATATTATCTAAAAAAAATACTATTGATTGAAATTTTAAAATTTTAAAAACACACATATACATATGTATATTTTAATAATATTTGAATGTCAGTCTGTAAAACTATATATATATATATATATATATATATATATATATATATATATATATATAAACTACATTCAATAATATTTATTGGTGTGTATAAAAATGTATTTCAGAATTTACTTTTAAAAATCAAAATAATGACTGAAAGTGGGTGACCCATTGAACGATAGTATAAAAATTCTGAATATTTTTACGACATTCGTCAATATTTCCTCATAAATTCTATTGAAACCTACTCAAATATTATAATTTACCAATAAAAGTGTAAAAAACTTTATTGCCTTTCACTTAAGTAACAAAAGTATAAAATATGAAAAGACTGTGGAGAAGATTTATGCCAATAATAAAAAAGTTTAAAGTTAAATAGTCATTGATGATTATAATGAAAGAAATTTGAATAAATATTACTATTTACTGATGATAAATTGAAATTTCAGAATGAAAATAAATAAATTTAAACGAATTTCAAACCATATTCATTCTATCATTTTATTTTTTTCTCAATAAATTTATTACTATTTCCATAAATATTAAAATTACATAAATTCATTTTGAAATAAATATACATCTATTAAAATTATAATCTACTGATTTTCTTTCTGTAATTTTTGCATAAGTATTTGTAATACAATTTTTCAATTATAATTAAGATAATTTGGAAACGATTACAAAATTGTTAAATATCTAGAAAATATAAGAGACCGAATTTCAGACATATTTCTTCAATAAACAATAATTCAATACTCTAAAATATAACTACGTATTTCCACATCGAAGAATTTATGACACGTTCAACAGTAGCACATCATCTTTTAACAAACAATATTTTCAGATCTTAATCATTGAAAACAACATACATGTACCACCTGGTGTGCGAAATTCAACTCTCATCACAGAAGTTACCAACATTGATAATATATTAATGCCTGTACACCACAATATTTCATATTAACGAGAATGCATTTTGTTTTATATAAATACTCGTCATCGCACTGTACTCAGGAATAAAACTAAATAAATTCTTCGAACTACATAAATCTTGACGAAAGATGCTTAATATGGAGAAAACGAGAAGAGGTTAAGATAAATGGCATATTTTACAGTTGCTTGTTTTTTTTATTTTACAATAATATATTATTGTTCAACATATGTACTCCTGCATATGTGTGTGTATATATATATATATATATATATATATATATATATATATATATATATATATTTGGATTGGCAAATAAATAATTGCGGTTTTTACTAATATATGTTTTTAGATGTCATGAAACTTATCTAACTTTATTCTAAACTACGAATTCGTTACGAAATTTGACAGGTGACAACTCACACTTTATTTAGAAAGAAATTTTGCGTGATTTAGTTAAAAATTGTTTGTTTGGTATTGAGTTGAAGATGGAAAATCAAAACGAGCATTACAGTCATATTTTGATTTTTTATTTCCATAAAGGAAAAAATGCAACGGAAGCTCATAAAAAGTTATATGCTGTGTATGGAGGTGATTTTTTAAAAGAGCAGTAGTGTTAGAATTAATTTGCTAAATTTCGTTCTGGTGATTTTTCACTTAAAGATGAACATCGCTCTAGTCATCCAGTTGAAGTTGATGACGATAAAATAAAAGCATTAATTGAATAAAATCGTTATAGCACGACTCGAGAAATAGCAAATAAGCTAAGCATATACTAGCGTTGAAAATCATTTGAAACAACTTGGTTACGTTACTAAGCTCGATATTTAGGTACCACATGAATGTGAAGAAAATTATCTTATCAAACGTATAAATGTCTACGATTTATTCATGAAACGTAACGAAAATGATCCATTTTTGAAACGAGTGATAACAAGCAATAAGAAATGGATTTTTTACAACATTCAGCGAAAAAAATCATGGTTGTAGCTTGATAAACCAACTCAAAGCACATTAAAGGCAGATATTCATCAAAAAAAGATTTTTTTATTCGTTTGGTGAGATAGCAAAGGAATCATGTTTTTGAATTGCTTTTAAGGAACTAAATGATCAATTGAGATGTTTAAGATCAAAAGTTTTTTGAGCACAGAATTATGAAAATGTCTGAAAGATGGCAAAAGGTGGTGGAACAAAATGGTCAATATATTATTGAATAAAATTATTTTATACTATGAAAAAAAATCGTTTTTTATTTACTTAAAAAAATGCAATGTCTTCCAAATTTATTTAATTTAAATAGTTCAATACCTCAATTTTCCATGTAAATGAAATATATTTTCTAATATACATACACATATATATATATATATATATATATATATATATATATAAATATATATATATATATATATATATACATTTAAAAATTCTAATTACAAAAATATGAGCAATAAAAACAAATTATACATATTTTTTTATAATTCAAATTCTTATAAAACTCTAATCCTCAAAATAAATATTTAAAATACTGATAAAAAATTAACATATTTAAAAAAATGATAATAAAATGTGTTTAACTATAATGCTTTCAAAATAACTAAAGAACCTAAATTAATTTACTTTGAACTGTTCTATATTGTACTGATTATTATACTGATTATTTTTTTTATTTGTTAATATTTTTTAGTCTAATATAACTAAAATTCTTACATTTATTCCTTTAATTCTTTTCGTTCTAGTTGTTTTATTGTGAAACCAAATCTAAATGGTGTATTATAAAACAGTTAAACTTGTAAAACTCGATATAAAAAAATATACATTTAAATATGTATTATATATACAAACATTTATAAATAGCACTTAGTTATAAAATTTTAAAAAATGTTTTATTTTAATACACTACCTAAAATCTGGTTTCTGAGTGAAACTACTAAGACACAAATGATTAATAAAGTACATGCAAACACTATTTTATTAACTGATACTTTGATATAAAATATATAATAAAAAATATGTTTGTGTTACATTTTTTACTTATAATAAATGTGAATTATTTAACATCAAACATGATAAACATATTTACTTAAAAAAGACTTATTGATCATTAACCTGTCTTTATATCTACTCAAATATAAATATCCGTAAAAAAAATATTATAAAACATAAACAATAAGGTACATAATAGATGTTTATCTCTTCATATGTTCATCAAATATTTTATTACCGAGTGAAAAATACATTCGTATAAACACTCATACATATAATCTCACTTAAAATATGTAAACTTGGCATATTCAAAGATTTATTGATATTTTTATTCACATAAACAGACACCGACGCATATTTCAAGCGTTTGAAATACTGACAATAGATTCTACTTAAGAACAATTTATATCTAACGTTGTTTAAATAGAATTATTATTAGAAAATTCCTACATATTTTAACAAAAATGATGATAGTATATTGCTACTGTTATTTGAAACTGACAAAACAACTATTGACGTTTATCTATTGTATCTTATTTCTATTTTTTATACAGCTGTTTTTATATATGTCATAAATATTTCTAGAAACACAAAAATAATTTGAAATGGAATCACTAATTACAACAATTCCTAACGTATCATAGCTTCGAATTTAATAATACTTTAATTTCATTAAAGTTAAAATAATGCTAATATATTTTTCAATATATATCAAATCACATTGAAATTTTATATTTTTTTATATTTCTAATATATATATATATATATATATATATATATATATATATATATATATAATGTGTGTGTATATTTGTATGTTTATGTATATTTAAATAAAAATTCGTAAAAAATAATCTCTACGCATTAATAAATTAAACAAATTTAAGAAATTAATTAAATAAATAATTACTATCTAAATGTATTTTGCAAAAACCATTTTGAACATTTCAAAATTGTTTTTTCTATATCTGAACATAAATATATGTACATAAAAATATATTTATAAGAGATTAATATAATTAAAATATTTTTCTTCGTTGAAAGACAAAAATAATTTTATCTGTCTATTTATTTTTTAATAAAACAATTAAATCTCTGTTTTCGTTGTATCTTATTTTAAAATTTGTACAATACATCATCAGGTAGTTCAATGAATACTTTTTATGTTATGATTACTTATACTATTTATTTTATACTTAACTATATATATATATATATATATATATATATATATATATATATATATATATATATATATATATATATCCAAATCCAAATGTGACGCCTACATTTGTGTTTTATTACAAAGAAACATGTATATAGTTTCTTTTTAATAAAACACAAATCTTGGTGTCACATTTGGATGACCCTATAAATATGTAATGCAAAATTTAAAAAAAAATTTTTCAAATAATTTTAAACTAAATCTGTTATAACACATATTTTTTAAAAATTAAAATATTTAATTATTTCTTATTGTTAATTACAAATAACTTATGTATATTTCTAAAACAGTGCAATTATTTCCAAAAAATTATTTTGTACACTTAGGTACTGAAGATATTAAACGTTTTTAATTAGATACACGTGAACAATAAGCAATTACTGAAACATATTTTATTAGCAATTAAAGCAAATCGTCTCGAGATAACGAATCATTTATGTAAATAAGTTGAGCCACCATGTTAAATTATGAATTTACAATTTATTTTTTTATCAAATCACATCTCAAGGAATTTATGTTTTTATTGTTTACGATACAAAGTATACATTTACGTGTACATATATATATATATATATATATATATATATATATATATATATATATATATATATATATATACATACACACACTTTTATAGGTGTTCTATCAGGAGCCCACAATTTAATTTTTAAATAAAACGTATCTTTTTTTGAGTGAGTAATGATATTTTTATTTTATTTCAAAATGGTGCACTTCTGATGGGACTCCAATATATATATATATATATATATATATATATATATATATATATATATATATATATATATATATATATATAATCAATCTAGTCAGGAAAACTTGATGATCTTTGAGAAACAACTTTTATCAATTTATCATCTGATTACAAAATTATTCCACATACATATCACATCGATTCAATATTAGAAAAATTCAATTTTATTGTTCCAAAATTGAAACAGTATATACTTCATGATGTAATATATATATATATATATATATATATATATATATATATATATGATGCAATTATTGTATGAGGTTCTGTTTGATGCGTTACGGCGTGCTGCGATCGGATGGCACCAGCACCAAGAAGACCGCTTTCTCTGTCAATCAAATAAATATTCGCACAAACTTGTTCTTCGATCCAATACGACTCTGTTTTAAAAGTTTGTCTTCGACTCTTCAGATTTGTACATTTCAGCTTATGGCGTAATACACATGTGCGATATCGGAATTTTTCTTGCGCATAAATTTACTGTTTTTTTCCGTCACCGTGACCTGATCCAGTAGTAAGAATATTTGTGTAATTTTCCGATTGCAATAGAAACAGTAATAGTAATACAGCCGTTGTATAACGCATATTCAAAAGTCTTAAATGTTGTTATATTTCAGTAGTTCTTTTACAGGAAAAGAAAGCAATATTTTTATAGATTATTAGAGTTTTTAGATCATTTTTTTTCGTATTTCGTTACAATGTTTTATACTTCATATGAAAAAAATGTTTGTTTATATATATATATATATATTTATATATATATATATATATATATATATATAACGAGAGAGAGAGAAAGAAAGAAATTAATTATAAGTGCATGAAATATTTAACCTCTAAAAAATATTTGACATTTTTCAAAATGTTTACATACAAAATCATTTCCACAAATCTGAAACTTTAAAATATATTCAAATTTAAGAAACAATATTGTCTAATTAAATAATTTAACATTATTTCACATTATAATCTAGGTTCAAGACAAGAAAGTAATCTTTTTTTCGAAATTTTTTATTTCAATGATTTGGTAACACAACCACAAATATTTATATGTTTATAAACGTTTTTCTTAATATCACTTATTAATTAAAACGAAAAAAATATATTCATACAATTATGTATATAAAAATAATAAATATTAATTCTAAAATACATCATTCTTGTTCTGTGACCCATTACAGATAACTATAAATAAATATTTCTAAATTAACTTCGCATTTTTGTTTAGATACAATAATTACAAAAAACGTAATAAATGGCATAAATATCTTTAACATCATAATATATACCGTGAAAATACATATTTCTAATATAAATATATAGATAAAGTATTGTTAAAATCTGACCTGATTCTAGGCTGCAAAAACTATTCACTATCACACAAGAACACGAATCAACTAATTGTTACTAAAACGATTTCATGCCGTCAAACGTTAAATTATATAAGTCATGTCTCTAATAGGTTAGTCCATACAAGACTAAAGGATGTAATATATAAATGTCAACACATTCATCACTAAAATAAAATAGTTTAATGAATACATTTTTTTCATGAAATAGTTTTGATTTTTTAAAGTAAAAATTAAAATTTCGAATAGATTTTTAATAAATATTTTTTTACATGAAATATAAATTATTTACATTTAATTAAAAATATAATATATTAATTAATTAAGAAATACGTCCTGAAATCTTTTATATTTTTCTTTTTATTTAATTTTTAAACTTAAATATCAGTTTGTGAATTATTTTAGTAATCAAAAATTAATTTATATATTTTTAAATGAACTTATAAAAAAGTTTCTTTTCTTTTCACTATAAATAAATATATATATATATATATATATATATATATATATATATATATATATATATATATATATATATATATATATATATATATATATATATATATATATATATATATATATATATATATATATATACACGAGAGTCGTTTAATAAGTATGGTAAAAAAGTAAGAAAAACTTAATTAAAATAATGAATTCATTAAATTAAACAATAAATAAATGTACCATACTTATCAAATGACCCTGGTATATATAATTATTAACTTCTCTATATCCACAGTTGGATGAAAGCCTCTCTCAAAATTGTATACTTCAACTCTTTCAATACCTCTCTCTTCCACCCCATTCCAATATTTTTTTTATATCTCTGTCCCACCTACCAATGGATCTCTTCCTGAGTTTTCTCATATATCTAGGTTTTCAATCAATAACTTCCTTTGTCCATCAATGATGGTCTCTCTTCTTGTTATATGATCAGCCTATTTCTATTTAAAACTCTTCGCTCTTATCATAACATCTGAAACGTTTATTTTCTTTCACATCCATTCACTTATCTTCCTATTTTTTCATGTTAATTCAATATACATCTTTCCATGCTTTGTTATGTTATTTGAAACCGTTCAATTATCCTATCATTCAAAACTCAAGTTTCTCTGTCATGGGTGAAAACAAGTACAACGCATTAATCAAAAACTTTTTTTTACATAGTGGAATATCCTATAAAAAGAAAAATTTTCGATTAATCCACTTTACCTGTTTTCACCCACGGTAGTGAAAAATTGGCCTTGAATACCAGAATGACTTAATGACTCAGGATAACACAGAAAAGTATGAAAAGATGTTGGGAATTGAACAAAAAGATAAGAAGAGAAGTAAATGAATCAAAAAAACAAAAACATAAATCACATATGTTATGGCAGAAATGGAAAGTTTGAAATGAAAATAAACTGGCCATGTAGCAAGAAGATGGTACCACCGATGGGCAAAGGAAGATATTGATTGGGAACCTAGATATATAAGAAGACCCAAAAGAAGGCCTATAGAGATATGGTACAAAGAAAAAAGAAAAATTATCTGAATGGACTCCCTATATATATATATATATATATATATATATATATATATATATATATACATAGGGATTAAATTCTAAATAAAAAATCCTCACCAACCTACCTAGTCAGTGTGGTATAATAAGATCAAATATCAAAGAATGGTAACATTCATTGATTCTTTCACTTGACAATAGGCTAATACATTGATATATCATTCAAATTAAAATATTCATTTATTACTAATAATATAATCTGTGGTAAAAACAAATTAAAATATTCCAGTCATTATTCAATATAATGTAATAAAAATAATATATTTAATAAATAAAACAAAACGTCTATTAAAAAGAATGTTCAAATATAGCTTAACATTATGATTAAATCAATTCCATAAATATTTATTTATAAACAGAGTAGTTCCTAAAGACAGTTCTATGAATAAAATTCTTAAATTTTTGCATATAATGGTAATTAAATAAAAAAATACATATTTTTAAACACAATAGTAGAAAATAAAAATAAATCTTAATATTTTATAAAGCATATCCAAAATTAATTTGAATATGTTTTTTTTCTTTTTCAATAAATAAACACGATTTATATTTTAAATCTTTTTAATAATAATTTGATTGTATATTAAGATAAGTATTTTATTATTGACAAATAAATTTAAATGCAAATAGACATACTGGACTCAGTTCCGTGAAAACATAGTCGATTTTAATAAATCACGATATTTTTTTCGTAAATTCGTTACTATTTTTAAAAAAATTATCACTTACTGGTTAAAAATTCTAGGAAATTTCAACGATAACCATGTAATATATGAAATGACATTAGTGTACAGTACAATAACTAATAAATAATGTACGCAAATACAAATATATTATTGTACTTTATATCTTCTTAATGTAAATTTAATGCAAGGTTAGTGGTATTTTCCACACCTTGCAAAAGCTCGATGACATCGGTCTTATGACAATAAATAATGGATAAATTTTGTTAAGGATATGTATATACAAACACACAAATATATGTATATATACATATGTGTGTGTGTGTGTATTTAAAGAAAAAATTGTAAATGAAACATAATTTTTGCTTTACAAAAACAAATTTGTATTTGATATGCAAATATCGATACAAACAATTTTAAATTCATACATATAGGAAAATACCATTGAAAAAAAGATTAATAATTAATTTATAAAGATTTAACTTTTTATGAAACGAATGAATGAAGAATGAAAATTAATAATCATTTGATTTTAAAACGACATTTTAACTAACAGTTGGTAATTCTTTAAGTAATTTTAATATGTTGTTCTTTAATGTTACATGTTTTTATTATCTAACATTTCTTGTATCGTTTTGTAATATCACATGTTTTTAATAATATTAATTAATTAAAACAAATTGTTATAAGATAGAAGTAATATTAACAATAATTTCAGTTACCACATATACGTTTGTTTGCTTCTTCTTCTGCTTTTTTACATTTGATATTGAATATTTTTCAATACTTTTATTTCTTTTAAAAACTCATATTCTAATTTTATATTCAATTGAGTTATATAAAACTTAAGATTTATTTTCAAAAAATATTATTCATTTGATTTTAATTAATTCTAAAATAACATTATAAAAAATCCTATTTTTTGAATTCTTATTACTTACACTTAAAAAATGGTAATAAAATATATTATAAATATTATTTATTAACATAGTTTTAATTTATTATATATATATAATGTTGATTTTACAAATAATGGTTAAAATATATTCATAACTTTTTTGGTAATACAAGTTGTTTGATTTATATTTTGTTAATAGAGGAAATTACAAACATGCAAATAAAAGCCAATACGTTCATTCGCATCCCATGTTAATTTTCTATATATAAATCTTTAATGTCGTGTAAAATGTATTTCTATTTAAAATACCGATTATATAAATTCATTGAATTAGTATTTTGTTCTTGTCAACTAGTCTGAACCGAAACGTGGTAACAAAAACAAATAAATCAAATACAAATAACTGTTGGCAATTTGCGAATATAATGCGATTTTCTTAGACGCGTATAATAAAATATTATATAAAAAAAATGGTAATTTGAATAAATAGTGTCTATAAAAAATGAACATTTCATTTGCATATTATTGATGATGTATCGCGTATACTTTAACTAATAAAACGTGTAGTTCCAGTGGCGAACATTTAAAATATGATTATATTCTCTTACATTTCGCACTGTAATAAAATGAATACTTCTTCTATTCAATGCGAAATTCAAATTAGTTAATAGACTTTTTTTGAACGTTAATTCTTAGTATCGATGAAATGTAAAATAATAAGGAGATATAAATAAATAAAAGAACGGTCGTTCAACACGAATTGCTGTATATAGGTTTTAAATCGTATTCTTTACAAGTGGGATTATGTCAAGTAAAAAATATTACAAATAAAATAAAATCTCACACTATAAAATAAAAAGAAACGCACATACTTCAAACTCTAACATATTCATATTTATTAATATAAAAAAGAGATGGATGTATTCAATCCTTTATTAAGAATTTGAAATTATACTTGATATATACAAATTTTTATGCAAAAATTGAAAAATAATTCAATACTGTTTTATCATTCAAAATATTCGTATCTTTTAATAAAAATTCTTCATATTGTATTCTTACGAATCGTTATTTAAATTTTACTTTATACAGCAATTCAAATTGTTCCATCAATTAAATAACAAAACTATTATCTGTGTTACAAGAATAATAAAGTTTAGATTAATTAAATCATACAATAATATAAAACTCTAAATCGAGCTAAAATTTGAAATTTATTTTTTAATTTATCTAATATTACATTATTCGTTAGTTTGTATAATAATTTAATATTTTCGAAATTAAATAATTATTTTTTATTATTAATTTTCGTAACTTCCGCATTATTTTACCAATTTGAAAATATTTTTTTTATTATTATAATTCTCTAGACTGAATGTCGATAATTCACTCAATAAGTAAATAAAAATGTATCTAATAAAAAAAACACTCAATAATAATTGAGTATATTGCCATATTTTTAAATAATTGTGCAAAAGCTTTACTATAAAACTTATATAAAATATTCGAAAAAAATTAACATTCGTCTGTATTTAAATATTGAATAAGCTATTATTTTACTCGCACGTATCATTCATACGGAGGAGTTAAAAACATATTTTTACACGTCTTATTTGAACAGCATGGAAAAGTGATAATTATATATCTCTTTTAAAATAAAATAATAGAGGTATCCTCATTATCCAATAAATCACATATCTCCTTATAAAATCACTACCATACAACAAAGTAATTATGTTCGTACGTGTACAATCGTATGAACCAGTGAAAACTGGATGAACGATCTCCAAAATCAAATTAACAAAAATAATAACATAGAACCAAAATATCGAACGCACTTACATGCATACATTTCTAGTCGTTATGTAACACGTCGATGGCCTCGAGCACGAATTCTTTGTTTACGATTTGACATTTCTGACACACCACTGGGGTCAACAGATTTTGACAAACGCTTAATTATTTTCTAGCCAGCTGTAACATAGACTCACTGATCATCTTGTAGAATTTACGAGCTTGTTTCGTAATGCATATGAGACAACAGAAATAATATTTCGTTTGTCTCTACATAGAACATGACAAGACACACATGTAACATGTCTACACAAACGCCAAATACCGAATATTACGTTTGTACTATTATGTACTCGATTATCGTTAGTTGTTATCATAATTCTTTATTCTCATTTAGAATCATTATTGTATATAGGGTAGCCAAAATGAGACTAAATGGTTTAGACAAACATTTACTTTCTTACTATAGGTGTTTTTTTTTAAGTGTGATAGAACTTTAAATTGAATTCCTATCGAAAGTTCTACCTAACCTAAAAAAATCTATATTAAGTTGTCATCTAAGTCTGCGTTTTTTACGAAAAGTTTCAGAAAAGGACAAAAATAAAACGTAACATTTTTAATCAATTATATATTCTCCTTCATTTTCTACAACCTTTCAACATCTGTCAATTAATTTTTTAATACCCATTTCGAAAAACATTGTATTTTTATAACCAATAAATTCTTCAATACCATTTTTTATCAATTACCTGTTTTCTTTATTCCCTAACGATTATTCTGTTGGCCATATCATCATCAAAGCATTGCATTACAAAAATGATTTACTATATACAAGAATGATTTAGTAATATAAAATTTACTTCATATACACATTAGGTCTACTGAAAAGTTCTCTGTTTTTAAAATAAAGAAATAAATAGTATTTTTTATACTGTTTATTAATATTTAATTAATACGGTAATATTTATTTAAAATCATTATAAATACCCAATAAAATGATTCATCCTTGGAAACAAAAAAATATCCAGTGCCTTTTTTATATCTTCATCTTCATTAAAAATTTTTTCATTTGAAAAATTGTATAGAGTCAAAAATAAATAGTAGGCAAAGATGTTGTATGTGGAGAATATGCTGAATGATTTAGAATCTTCCAACTATATTCCACTATTTTTTCTGGGTTGATAAAAGAACATTTGGCTTTGGGTTGTCATGCTGTAAAATAATTGCTTCTTATTAACAACAATCAGATGCTCTTTCATGTTCATTATTCAAATTGCCCAATTATTGACAACATTTTCCAGAATTAATTGTTTCTTTTGGCTTTAGAAGTTCATAATAAATTAATCCTCTCATATCCCACCATATAAACAATATTTTCTTTTTCACACTTAAATTCGATTTAGATGTTGACAGAACCGGTTGTCTAACTTCGCAATAATTCTTTTCCTCGCTACATTTTTATATCTAATTCACTTTTCACCTCCAGTTACGAGGCGTTCCATAAATGGTTCATTTTTATTGCGTAAAAGGAGACGTGCTAATGGTATCGACAAATATGTTTCCTTCATTATTCCTTGGTAAATACTGTTAATTAAACATTTATTTCAATGTATGTTGAAGAACATCAATGATAAAATATATTTATAAAAAAATGAGTCATATACCTTTCATTAAACACTTTTATGCGAGCTTAAAATAATTGTGCACTAAATGAACAAAACTTTTCGGTAGAATATATATATATATATATATATATATATATATATATATATATATATATATATATATATATATATATATATATATATATATATATATATATATATATATAAGGTTTTCGAATAAGAGTTTCAGAAGTTTAAACGGAAATAAAACAAAAAATATTTAGTTATTTATAAATTAGTTATTTATTTTTAAACATATTCTATGGCATTAATGATGAAACACAATTTCACTCATATGACCACCACGACTTTACTTGACATAGTGCATTATTTAGTCCAATTTTTAATTACTGTTTCACATAATTGTGGTCCAATTTCATAAATCACATGTTTAATATTTATTTTTAATGTTTCTGTTGTTTTTAGTTTATCAGTATAAACCAATGATTTTACATAATCCCACAGAAAATAATCCAATAGAATTAGATGACATAATCTTGGTGCCTAATTGATGGGTCCATTTCGTGAAATAATGGAGTCAGTAAACTTTTGTTTCAATAAGTCTGTTGAAGTTTTTACAATTTTTAAGCGTTGTTGAAGTGTTAAACATTCCATGATAATTTGCCAAACTATACCGAGTTGAAATATCAAAATAAGCTTAAAAAATCAAACATGACTCCCATCAGATGTCAAAGTTTTGACATTCTTATTGAAACCCCCAATATATATATGCATGCAACTTTATATTTCTTATCCTATTTAATTAATATTTAGTTCTGTAAAAAAATATTAAAAAAGGATGCATGAGAATATGACTCTATAATAAATCTAATGTTAAAATGAAACCCTCTCTGACGACGATAATATTGTCAACGAAATACTCATCAATGAGTAAGTGAGCAGATGATTATTGAACATATAACATTTAGTGGTAAATAATTATTTTGAAATGAAGAATCTTTTTACAATAATAAATCGTAAAAAAATCTAAAAAAATCCCTATTCAAATCAAAAACGAATGATGTTGAGTAAAAGCTTTCATTTTTGTTACGTATAAAAAATGTATAAACGATTTACTTCAATTTCAAAATCTTCAAATCTTAATAATTCAAGTCAGGGCAACGAACACAAAATTCGAGGTTGATGTCTTAATTTTTACAAGGTTATCATAAACATAATGATAATAATAACAAATCTATCAATTATTGAATAGAATAATTAGAACACAACTATAGTACGAAGTGTAATGATGACTGAAATACGTTTAAATATGATGAAAATAATTGAAACATTTTAAATATAATACTTATGATTACTTTAAAGAAAATAAATAAATTAGTAAATACTAACTGGAAGACGAATTATCGATATACTTTAAAATTCTTCATAAAACTATGTATATTAATTCTTATACTATTAATTCTAATTTACGCTATTTTTATTAATAAAAAATATATTTTATATCTGAGACCACCGCACATGTTAAAAGAATCGAGTGGTTATATTAGATATTTGAATAGAAATATATTTTCTACTTGATGAATCATTATCAATTTTTATATTTTTCTTTAAACTAATCAATTTTAAATAGTATCAAATCAAGAATTACTTTCTTAAATATAAATGTTATTTAAATAAATTTATATTCGAATTCAGATACATTGATTTGTACTTTAACCGTTTAATGGTCGATTTTTACCAACTTTAATGTACGTAAATTACAACAATTGATAACTCTTCTTTTTAAGTATATTATAAAATGGTTAATAAAGGAAGTATATGAACAAAAAATATTTAATTTAATTTAATTGATTGAAAAGATGGATTATGAGAACGTTCTTAATGATTCTTATAACGATTATTAACAATTTATTATACTTCCATCTACTATGTAATGTTCTAACTATAAGATATCCATTTTATAATATAGATGACACTAATAGCAATAGAATATATAAATGGTTCTTACATTTAATAATAAGCTGCTTTCTTCATCTTCATCAAATCATAACCAAAAACACGTGTCAGTGTTTTTAAAACTTGTTTTCCACGGTTTTTGGTTATTTTATGGATTTTGCACGCCGTCAGTTAGAGAAATATGGTTGGAGTGACGGTACGTTATTATTTTACTCTATAGTTACATAATTCATTGATCAATCGATCAATTTTACATTTATTCAAAATTTGACTTCTATTTATATAAAAATCGAAATTAAAACATATAATTAAGTGTATTTGTATTAGAAATAAGGTCTTCTATACTTATTTTAGGGAAAGGTTTAGGCAAAAATGAGAACGGAATATCAAAAGCGATAAAACCGAAATTAAAGTTTGATACCAGTGGCATTGGACATGATGCAGCTGAACAGTTCACAAATACTTGGTGGGAAAATGTTTATAATCGAGCCGCTGAAAACATTAATGTAAATAAATTTCATGTAGTATAATACTGTTACCAACACATCGTTATTTAATATTTAGGTAAACTCTGACAACGGCACACTGTCTATAAAATTAGAATCTAAAACATCGATTGATATAACAACAAAAAAATATCCCGTTAATCTGTTAAAAAAGAAAAAGAAAACCTTAGAATATGGTACATTTTTGAAAACTGAAAAGTTAACTAAAAATGGACTAATTAAATCTGAAAGCTGTGAATCATCAGATGATGAAAATTTAGATAATACAAATTCGGTTAAAAAAATCACTAGTGGAATAACCTCTTTAACAGATGAAGAATTATTTATTGCTTGTGGTGGCAGAACTGCACATAAGTAAGAAAAATGTTTTACTAATTCGTTATAAATAAACCAATATATTATTGTACACTTACAGAGGGGCAAGACATGGACTTAAATTAAATGGAAAATTATCAAGAATTGAACAACAAGAAATTTCATTTCTAAATTCATTGAATCTCTCCAATTTAACTAAAAGTCATTCTAAAAGAAAAAAAGATAAAAAAACTGATAAAAAAGAAAACATGAATAACAATACCAAAGAGGAATATGAAATTAATAAATTATTAAATGATGAAAACCAACCAGTATTAGATCATAATTCCAGAGCAACAGATAAGTTCTTATCTGAAGCCGGTATATCGGAACACACGATAGACCGTAGAAAAAGTAAAAAAGTCCGAAAACGTTGTAAAATATGTCAAAAAAAATACTGTGAATGTTCAAAAAGTGTGTTCGATATATCCAATTCAGAAGTTTGTGAAGTACCTGATAAAAAAAGGAAAAAACGAAGACATGATTCTGAAGAGATACCTGATCAGTTAGATTCCAGTTCAAAAGCTAAGAAAAAACGAAAACATGGTGTATCGGACTACAGTACTGTTATTTTAACAGATAAACAAATTAAGAAGAAAAGAAAAAAAGAGAAAAAATTGAAGAAGCGAACTGAAAAGAAGATAAATAAGATTGCAGATTCTTTAATCAATGTTTCACTTGTAAATGAATAGTTATATGATTTACTTAAATTGCATGAAAAGGGGCTTCCTTAAACAACGAAGTTAAATGTAAATAGTAATATACTGATCTAAACTATATATCAATGACAAGGCCTTGAATAATGCAATAAAGTTACAAATCAAAAAAAAAATTTTTTAATTTGAATCCTTTAGTAATTAGCAAACATAAAAAATATACGAAATAAAATATACACAAACTTAATACTTAGATAAATACATTTTTATTGAGTGAAGTATATAATTTATTATAATAACATCACAGCAATTCCTAGATCTTATAAAATAATGTAACTGACTGATGATTCAAGTTTTATCAATAGTTACACAAAGAAATATAAAGTATAATGAAAAATATAATTAAAAGCTAAACAGTGCTTTTTCTATCCAAAACAAATTCCATTATAAGATCACATTCCATATCAAAAATTATATTTCCAAATAATGTCTAAATGGTTAACTTTAAATGTTTAAAATGTTTAGCACCCTATATTTTTCAACCTGCCTCTATCCTAAATACCAATTTTATTTACTGAAATTAATAGCATTTGCTTAATGATAATTTTCACACATGATATTTTTATTAAAATTGAAAACTAACTATTCTAATAAAGGTTCTGCAAAGATTTGGTGAAAATTTTAGTAAATACTGCATTTCATAAAATATACCATACATATTTAATAATATATACTGTGATTAATTAAATTTGTGTTCAATAACAGGTGTTCTTTTTATAATGTATAATAAACAGAACATTTTATATAATTTTTAAATGTATGATATATTTTATTTACAAAAAAACAGGGCCGGATTTCTGTAAAACACTGAAACACATTCTACTAATTAAAGCCAGATGATTTTACAGAATATTAAATAATTAACAAGCACACATATTAATACAATATGAAATCTATTCAAAAGCAGCAATATTAAATTGTTATAATACATGTTTTGATATGTAAAAAATTGAGACTTTTCATTACTTCCTCTTTTTCAAGTACACATTTTTAAATATAAAGGATAAATAAAACTAAAATAATAACATTTAAGTAATATTACTTATCAACTAAAATATTGGAATTTATTTCAAAATAAGTCGTAATTAACACTATTTTTCATTTAATAGTTGTTAATATTCACTTCAAAACATTCATGAGCAAATTTTCAATAAAAAAAAAAATTAAATATTTTCGTGTATATACTACAAAAACTAAAACAATTATAATTCATACATAAATAGTACATTTGTAAAATGTAAAAAAAGTAATACCTTGATTTATAAAACAATGAATTATATATGAAAATAACATTTAATAATTCATTTTGTCCGGCCCTAATCTGATAATAATAGAACAATTTTGGACAAAAAGTTTCGCCACTCTTATTTAACATACTTCTAACTACGATAAAATATATGCATCTATGTATATTTTATTTACTTATAAAAAATTAGCAATCAATGACTACCTGTAGTTAATGGACACTTTTTTGATAATAACACGTAAATTATTAAAAGTCATTCATTTACAATAATGAATGTCCACGTGTCAATTCATACATTTATATAAACCCGTTTTATAATCATTCAACATCGTTCATATCATTGATACAAGGCACCCTTTTTACAAATAATTGTTTTTGACCAATATATAAACTGTCAATGACAATTTTGGAAGAAATTTATATTTATATGAATATTATATGTTTATTTATAAATATATATATATATATATATATATACCGTAATTCATAATTACAGTGAGCAAAATTTAAACGTAAAATTAAATAAGTGTTATATTATTAAGCAACGCATGACTAAAAAAAAATCAATTGTCATATTTTAAAACACAAATATACTTACATATCCTAAAACTGATTAAATTCGAACTTTCTACATATATAGTTACATAAGCTTACTAGCACTGTGCTAGTCTTTATAATCAACTACAGTTTCAATCACAAATTTAAAAGTCAATTAAATCTTCAACATTTCAATCCTTAACAGTTAACTTCAAGTTAACACACTGCACGTAGGAAATGAGAACAAATTATGCCAAGAGATTGATTGCACACATATGGCAGTCATAACATTTTGTAGATAATAAAAATATTCCTAAAATTTCTGGAATATTATGTAATATATGTTAATCAACCCTGACAATACTTAGAATATACCAGAGTTTATTTTATTCACATAAATCTACATTTTAAGTTATAAAAGTAACTTTGTAAAAATATTGATTTTCCTGTTTCGTGCATAAAACTCGCCCGAACCCACGTACAATTTGTTAAATATACATCATTTCATTAAAGACTGTTCTTAAATTCATATTCACAAATTTTCTAAGTTAAAATTTCAAAAATTTCAATGTCAAATCATATGAAAAAATACAATAAAATCTTTTCATTCTACATTTAAATAGAACAAAGTCTTTAAAGAGATATTGCTTTTTACTTTTATATATAAAATTTTATTTATTTTGAACCTTACATCTAGAACTTTGTATTAATTTACTATTTGAATAGATTTTTATACAAATACACTGCTTTTAAAATTATTTTACATTTAGCAAATTAATCATCTCTCAAAAGAGTATATTATATTTATATTAACTTCTATATTTTTATATATTTCAAGTACATGCAAGTATATTTGAAAGTTTTAAAATATAATTTATAAAATATATTAATTTACTCAATAAAACATACTCTATCACATAGTTTAAATTGAAATAAATATTGTTACTGGTAATAAAATTATCACATGGTTTCATTCCTTAAATTCTAAAATGCCCACTTAAAAGATTTTTTTAAAAAGAACACATACTACTAACCAAATCAAACAAGAGATATTACTATCACAATATTGACTTAACTTCCAAAAATTACAAATTTAAGGAATGCACCTGTTAAAATTGTATACGTATACTAATAAAAATAATAAGCGATAATATAGTTATAAGTATTTGGAATATGGCATTAATGAATGACGTGTTTATGACTATTTAAAAACAATTATTTTTTGCTTTTCGTCCGACACCTATTCGGTGTTTCTGAGATTTTAATCTAGATCTTACTTTTTCTTGTACAGTATCTGGGGATGAATCAAGTGGAATTTGTGTTGCCATTGCTTCTTGAAGTTTACAATTTTCTAATACTGTTTGTTGTCTTAACAAACTATACATTTTAAATATATTTTCTGGTGATACTCGATGAGCTGTTACTATATCTTTATAAATACAAGGATCATATTTTCTAGTTTGATAACTGAAACCTGGATTATTTCGAGGAGTTACCTGTGCTTGACGGGCACACATACCTAATGAACATTTTGTTTTAAATATTTAACTCACTTTGTTATTACCATATTTCAAGTATACATATATTCTCAGTGACAAACTATTAAAGATATTAAGAAATAAATAATACCTGTAATATATACATCTTCGAGATGAAATAATGGAGTTCTCAAAGCTACTTTATATAATTTAGTTATAACATCTGATGACATTACATAACCAGTACCAGAAAGATAATTAGGATATACTCTTCCAGAATACATATATTTTGGTGAATACCTAAAACAATAAATACACATGAAATTTTCTTTTTTTTGCAACATTCAATTTTAATTCAAATAACGATATTATTCAATTATAAGAAAAATTACATTATAATAGTAATGAAAATTATCAAAATAATATATTACAAACCATTTGCTCTTAGTGTCAGCTATTGGTCGAGCACCACATATCAAGCAACCTATAAGCATTCCCTGAGGATCAGCTCGAGCTTTTAATAATTTTATTAATGCTGGAACATTTACATAAACATCATCATCAGTCTTCATAACAAACTTTATCTTTGAGACACATTGTGTATTTATCCATTTCAACATCATAACTGACTTTAAAGTTAAATTATTATAAGAGTCTATAAAACTTTCCTGAATCACATCATTGTTGATTGTCACTTCCTCATCTATTTTGCTCTAAATATATGAAAAATATATATACTTCATTTTTGCGCAGTATAATACTTATACTGCACAAAAATAAAACTAATATTACAAAAATAACTAATATACTTATAAAACTTAATATGATGGTGAATTTTATTAAATACCTGTAAAGTATCATTTTCTGGTAGTCCTAGCAAAAAACTAACTCTGGCTATGCTTGATTTATTGGTCGCATGAAATTCTGATGCCCACGATTTACGAATAGCATCACGCTGCTCAAAATTTTCAACAGCTGAGCACACGACAACTACTAGTAACAATGGTTTTTGTGAACCCTCTGGACTTGCACATAAATCTTGTGGTTCATGTAATGCTGTACTATTATCGGGAAACACATACGTACGAATTTCTCTTGATGTATTGTAATCCCAACCCGGTATGCCAACTAAGTAAAAATAATCATTAATGCTAACAAAAACAAATTCAACAATAATTATATTCGCAAGTGATACTTATTTTACAAAAAATATATAAATCTATATGCCTGTAATTTCTATTATTTATTTTTTAATTTTAAATAAATGTTATATATAATATTATTAAGAAAAAATCTTTAATTGTATTTACATATTTAATGCATATATTATTATAAAACCATAGACTTCATTATTTCAAATAAAATACTATTATTTAATAAAAGTAATTTTAAAGAAATATTTTACTGAAGTACAAAATTAGTATGTGATCAATCAAAGTAAATTAAATATATAAGTGAAGTAAAGTTGAATTAATTAAGATAATATATAAAATATGTATGTATATTACTATTTATATGTGGATCTACTTAAACTTTCTTTTCATTTCAATTGTCATTAAATTGACATTTAAAAAACTACTTCATGCAATACAGGCATAATTGTAACGATATATATATATATATATATATATATATATATATATATATATATATATATATATATATATATATATATATATATATATATATATAACCATGCACATATAATTTTGTGTATAAGTGGTGTGTGTACATGTAATGTATATATATATATATATATATATATATATATATATATATATATATATATATATATATATATATATATATATCATGCATAATTATCATTCGAAATACAATCAATGTGCAAATAATGCATTGTAAAACTTAAGATATACTAATATAATACAAATCATTCTGAAAAAATGTAGTCATTAATCAAACATATGTTTAAAAAATGAAATTATTATCATATCCTTTCTTCCTACAATCATATTTTGTAATTATTTTGCTAAAATAAAAAATTATGCAGCCATATAATATAAAATATACTAGCTTTTTATCTGCAATCAATCATAAATTTGAAAAAGATGAAATATAACAAATTAAAATATATATACATTTATGTACACTTCTATGTACAAATTAGAATTTTCATAAAATTTATTTCCTTTGCATTCCCATAACCAAATTGTGCAAATTCTTAGTACAACCAAATAGTATGCAGAGTAATAGCTACTTCCATTTAACACTAGATATACCAAGAATTGATAAATACTTATTTCTACCAACCAGTTATTTTGACCGGTTGATATTTATCTGACAAAAGTTGAAATTTTCAATCAGTTAATGCAAGCAGTAATCAAAAAAATCTTCTAATAAGAAATTATATTTTTCACTTAAATGTTACATGATATGATAAATGGTAGTAATAGTAGCCCCCTTACTTTATTTTTCATTTTACTTAGCGCAATTTTTAAAAACCGAATTTTTTTTTAGTGTGCATTTCCCACAAACATATTTTTTACAATCAGTACAGATATTCATGGCTTTATTTTCATTGCAAGAACCTATTTGACAAACATTTCCATCTATAACTTTCAGCTATTTATCATTAGCAGTTCATTCAAATTTTCTTGTTTGCATGAATCTTCATATCCACTAAAAAGTTCTTCTGTTAATTGAAATAAAAAGTCCTTTCTGGTTATATTTGTTCCTGTAGTTTCTTTATATAAAATCCAAGCGTTTATTTCAGCTATATCGAGAATTTTAAAAAATTCTTGTAAAGGCCATCTCCGAATTCCTGACTTGACGCTATATTTTTTAGCCATTTGATCCATCACATCTACACCAAATTTGGTACTACTGTAAAACGAGATGATTTCAGGTAGTTTTTTTTGTTGTTCAATTTTTACAGAATTATGCTTGGAACTTAATAGAAGAACTTTCAGAGATGAGTTAGATTTATATATTGTTAGAATGAAATTATTAGATTTATAAATTGAACTTAAAAATCTAGGTATACTATCTTTTTCTTGTTTCGCAACATTCGTGAATTCTCTCTTGTTTGAGCGAATAGTTTCGATCAAAGTCGTGTCCTTTTCTAAGTTTTGAAACCAGTGATTTGATTGTAAAAAAATTGTCTGTTATTACATTTCTTCCACAACCAGCAAATGGCTCAACTAGTTTGAGGATAACAAATTCAAAGAGAATAAATTGTAAAATATCCATGAAATATTTTCTACTCATAGTTTTCTAAAAAAAATCAGATCTCCATTAACTAGACCTCAAGTAAAACAATTTTAAGTTTTTGACTTCATAAGCACCACGTGCGTATTATACCGCAAAAAATGCGTTCAATTTTTCAATTTTTTTTCAAGAACTTGAGAAGCCTCACATTCTATACATGTCTTAATATAGTTTGTAATACTTCTATTGATTATCAAAAAAAGTGCTACTAACTTTATCTTTGATTGTTTCTTTTTGCATATGCTATAGGACTATTAACTCCTCTGAAAGTTGTACTACGCTGTGGTTTTCTTGGAGATGGAGTAGGCTAATGTTTTATCTTTTTCCACATAGTTCCATCAACAGCAGTTTCAGTTTGTTGGTCACTATCATCAGAATCTGATGGCACTTTAATTATTTTTCTTTATCTTCATATATTTATTTACAATTTACTTACAATTAGTCCAAAAACAATGTGAACTTATAAAAAAAAATAAAAATATTTTTTACAGAATTAAGCAAAGCTTTGCCATTAGTATTTTTAGTTATTGAAAGCAATCACATTCAACAAAATAAAGTTAAATTCAGAACATGATGTAAAATTATAAAATTGATAGTTACCCGCAAATACTTTTAGAAACACATCTATTTTTTCATATGGTAACACTGTAAGTTTATAAAAATAGGAGAACACTCAAAAATGTAAATTAAATCCACAAAATGATGTAAAATTATACGAATCAGGCTATGAACTTATAACTATTAACATTAAGAATTTCAACCGGTCATTTTGACCGGTCGGTATATATAGGTATACCATATACATATCTAAAAAACAGGGAGGCAGGAAACAGAATGATTTATAATATTATTCATATAATTAATAATTATCATAATGTTATTAGAAAATTTGAAATTAAATTTAAAGTAAAAATCTTATGAGCAAATGTTAACACCGGTCATTTTGACCGGTTGGTATATCTAGTGTTAATTTTGTTTATGAAGAATTTTTTATTACAGCTTTAAATAGTCTAAATGAACAGTTATAATTAGCCTTTCATAATTTTTAGAAAATGATTATTTGACTGAATTAATGAATGGATTGAAAATTTTATTTTATTTTTTATAATATACCTATGTATATAATTCATACTGATGATTTAAAATATTTATTTTCAATTTTAATATCAATACTATATCAATATTTTTTCATTTTATAAATATATATACATATGTATATATACAATTATAAAAGACTTATTGAATAAAGTTGTATTTTTTAGAAAAATATTATAATAAAAATTATGTTAATTTTTTCTAATATTTTAACTGTTATTACCTTAATAGGCTATTTAACAACTATTAATTTTTACTTATAATCTTGCAAAATATAAATTGTTAAGTTATACTCAAATAAAAATTTAACTATAAAATAATCTAATCCTTCTTAGTTTTTAACTAATTAAATTTCTCCCACCTTATAAAATATTTTACATAGACTTAGAAACATACTCGTATGATTATATAACATTATTATTTAATTGTCTAAACAACAAAAAATATTTTTCATAAAATATTTATTTTAAAATATTTTTGAAAATGTTTATTTTTCAATTACAAATTTGGAACACATACAACTTCTGATTAATAATAATTAATTTGAAAAATTACTACTGCGTTTCTAAATCTGAACTTATAAAAATACTAACATTTCTATCGCCCACATACAAAAGTTGTATTAAAATTATATATCTGTTTTTGGAACAAATTAAAATAATGATATAAATTTTGAATCACTTGAAAAACTTACAATTAAACATAATTTAAATATAAGTACATTAAACAAATTACGAAATAAACAGATATAAAAAAAACAACTTTTATAACTTCCACAAATTACATACCTTTAACTAAATTGTAAGCATACCTAAAGCTGAACTAGTGCAGGCAGCATTCCCAATACAAGTATCATTTTTCTCACCTATACGCGATTGTGCTTGGTGGTATGCAGGTATATATAATAAAAGTAAAAAGCTTAATAACCCGAAACATAGAAATAAACATCGCATATATTTTCGATGCGTTCGACCTCTTACGTGCGATAATCTTAACGTCGGTATAGCACGAGTTACATTGTGACTCTCTGATAGTTTTACATGATCATTATCAATAGATGTGTACGGAATATCATTACCCGGTTTAATACGTTCCATCTGTAGCACATAGAAAAATAAACTTGTTTATAAATTTCCTTATACAAAATAATACACATAGATAATTACTTATCAAATATAAACATTAAAATATAGAATACGTGGAAAATTAGAATATAATGGGACACCAGAGGGGATTCCCTTCCTTACAATACAAATTCCATGTAACATGAAAAAAAATTCTATTATATGAATCATCAATTACCTTCAAACATTTTGTTGATTAACCACAAAATAATTCAAAATAAAATAAAATAAATAATAAAACATTAAAATTTACTTTGGCTAAAATAAATACATAAAAATGTTGGTTGATGGTTAAAAATAGTAGTATATAAAAGCCTACTACATTTTATGTAGCAAGTAGTTTATAATAGTTTTTTAAAACATCTTTCAATGAACTTCTTGTACATTCACCTTCATGTCAGTGGGCAGCTTACAAACAACTTTCATATATATATATATATATATATATATATATATATATATATATATATATATATATATATATATATATATATATATATATATATATATATATATATATATATATATATATATATATATATATATATATATATATATATATATACACGAGGCGTTTGATAAGATAGTAAAAAAGGAAGATGAACTAAATTGAAAAAATTAATTTAATTAAATAATTAAATTAAACAATAAATAAATTTACCATACTTATCCAACGACCTTCATATATATATATATATATATATATATATATATATATATATATATATATATATATATATATATGTGTGTGTGTGTGTGTGTGTGTGTGTGTATATCATACATATACATACACACACATTTATATAAAAATAAATATGAAATTATCAGTGGGTCAACAATTTTTTAATCTATAATCTATTATGTGAAAGAAAAACTATATAAATAAATTGTTGAAAATATTTTCTAAAAAAGTTGGTGCGTGCAAAAGATAATACTGTATTAAAACCCCTATTTACTGCTAGAGTACACTACTAGTATATAATAAGTGTTTTTACAAAATTTATTTTATTAAATAGTAATCTAATCACCTTTATTTTATATTATTTTGTGTTCATATATAGATACATAAATACAATAAATATGTGTGTGTTCCTCCCTTCCTTTGGCCACTTTTCTCTTCTTAAATACATACATATATACAATAAATACCTAACTCAAATGAGACTAATGATGGTAAGCAAGTATATATGTATAAACCTTTCAATCTTATTGGGGATATATATATATATATATATATATATATTCACATACATTCATATCGCTATTATCGTAATCAGCCTTTTTTATTCATTACTGAACGAAGACTTTTCTCAAACTTTTCACTTCCAGAGATTTAATTTTTTTCTTCCCCATTTCATAATAAGGAATTTTCTCATGTTTCTATCCAATTTATTTATTAGGTGCCCAAATGACACTGAAGGATAGTAAAAGATAGTAAGGAATTAAATATATGTCTGAATTCTTCAGTCTCATTTGTTCTACCTTTTATCTATCTATCTATACCTATATATATATATATATATATATATATATATATATATATATATATATATATATATATATATATATATATATATATATATATATATATATATATATATACATATACATATATAAAGGTTGTTAAAAATTAGCATTCTCTAAAAGTAATCTAAAGCTTCATAAACGAATATGTTCAAAACAAACTCATTACAAAACCAGTAAAATTCATCAAAGTGCGATACTCAAAGTGATTCATCAATTCTCAAAGTGAATCAAAAATATATAAACCTTGTTAATTCAAATGCTGTTTTTAGTTTCTATAGAATAATTTATTAAAAAATATCAATAAATAAACAAAACTATTTAGAAAAAATAAATGATTCTTCATCAACTATTCATTTTATTATTAAAAGTATTGAAAGAATTTCAAACTCTTAGAAGTCAATTAACTTAAAATACATAAAACTTACACACATACATATATATATATATATATATATATATATATATATATATATATATATAAATATAATAAAATATTATATTATGATAACGTTTTTTTCGTCATCCAATACCAATAAAAATATTTTAAATTATGAGAATATTATATAGTAACAAAAATAAATCATATGTCTCAACATCATGAGAATTTAAAGAAATCTTTAATAATCACTTTATGTTTATTATATTTGCTAACGTGTATTTTAATAATTATACCATTATCGCCAAAACAAAATCTATTATCATGATAATTAAAAAATAACAAATCAATAATACATCAGTTATAGAACAATGAAATATATTAATAGTAAAATTAAAATAATATTTAATAAATACAACTCCGAATTAAACTAATAAATATTATAATTCATTACTTAAAAACATTGCAATTTTCATCAATTTTAATTTGTGGATATTTAACATTTAACTGAATATTATAAAGAATTGTAGTTTTCTCATGAAAATCGGAAAAAATTCAAATTGTTCAAACTCATTATAAAAAATGAAAAAATATATAAAGTACGTAAAATTATATTATATATATATATATATATATATATATATATATATATATATATATATAAACAAAAATATTAATATATATATATATTAACATTAAAATAAGTTGATTTTAATATCTTCATTTAAGCACTTAGACTTTTTAACAAAAAAGTAATAATATCAAAATACTTATACTTTTTTAAAATAATTTTTATTGTATTATTTATAAAATGTTTTAAAATATATATTTATTTCGAAATTAAAAAAAAAGTTTAAAAACAGTTTTCCTTCTGTATGAAATTTTTTTGTTAGAATTAAATAATTTATATAAAATCAATTTATTTAAAATTATTAAGTAATTTTTTTTTTCATTCCAATGTATTTTTACTTTTTATTAGAAACATAAAACCTTGTATGATTGTTAATCGATCCAACAATTCACAATCACACATTTAATAATGGAAGAAATTTTGAGAAACAATTCTATTTTTACTATACCAACCGAACAACATTTGTGAGTTGCTGGTTGGCTTTAAGGTGATAACGTTATGATGAGCTAATATCTCCGATGTGACATGTTGCAGTAAGTGCCATCCTCGAGATTTCTTTTCTTACTCTAGTTGTTTTTGTCGTTCTTCCATTGTAGTAAAAACGTTGTGTATTACTGTCAGAGGTGCACTTTAAAAGCACTTAACATTTTTTACACGTTTCAAAATATATTTGAATTGAAACAAAAACTGGTTTTCTTTATAATAATCAAGTAATTACGATCTTAATTTTTTCGTTTGTAATTTTATAAACAGTTTTTTAATATGGTATTTATCTGCTTTTTTATTCACAATAAAGATGTTCTAGAAAGAATATACGACTTAAATAGCTTTTATTTAAAAAAAATTAACAAATTATCAATCTCATTACAACAAATGGTATTGTTAGCAAGGTAAATTAGCTATTTTTTTCATACACATTTTTATGTTTTATAGTCAGATCATTAAGGAATGTTATTATTAAATAGTTTTTTCTAAAAAAAATTCATAAAAATGTAATCTTACCTTTTAACAACCAATATCAGTTGTATAAATTATTTTTATAAGTGATAATAAAATTCTAAAATTATATATATATATATATATATATATATATATATATATATATATATATATGGAAAATATTTAATCATGACAGAAATATAATAATTGAAAAATAAACCAATTTAAATACAATTGGAACTTGTATAATCTATTAAAATTTAATTAATAAGTGATCGATCGTGACTAATAAAATAACTAATAAATGATTTCAAAATACAATAAACATTAAATCCAACTGAAACTTGCGATTTACTATTTCTAAGCTTCTATTATTAATATGCAAATTTTATAGTTATATGATAATGATCGATAATTTTATTTTAATTTAAAATATTGTTTATTTTTATTATCTACTCTTTATTATTGTTTTAACTAACATTATTATTTATTTATAAAAAAATAATTATGTTACTCCATTAAATATAAATATCTAATCAAACTGCATTATACAAAAAAAATCCATTTATTTTTAACCAAAAAAACGTATTTTTTTAGGAATTTTTATAATCAACAATCTCTTATGTTAATTATTCAACAAAAATCATTTTATGTTCTTATAAAAAATGTATAATTTTATCATTTGAAATGAAAAAAAAACGATTTTATATTTATGAATATATATTTTTTAATTTTTGTATCATTAATTAAAAGTCTTGCTACTGAAATTTCATTTTTAGATTCTAGTTAAAATATTTATTTTCTATTTTTTACAATTTTTTATTTTTACAGGTTCATCTTTTAATAAAAAATGAAAGTAAAATTCAATTACTATTTTATTTTATTTTTTTTATAAAATATAGGAGTATGTAATTTAACTATATTATAAATTAAAATTGTTATATATATATATATATATATATAATAACTTATTACAAAATCTAATGAATCTTTTCAAATAAAAAATAAAGTACACCCAAATATTTTTCCATAACTGATTCATTAACTGTTTTAATACTAACTGCTCTGTAAGATCCGCCTCAATATTAAGTTCATATTAACTATATCCATTTGCAATTTTATATATATTTTTTTAAAAAAAATGGACGGACTTCCTCTTAAACCGCCAATTATCCTCAGTGTTAATTATATAAATACCTCTTCGATCGAATTAACATAACGTCTACAACGTCAAATACATAGACTAAATAGAGATCAAAATAACACACAAATTATTTTACTAACAATTCGTATACTGACACTTTAGCAAGAAAGATAATTGTTTTTGCTACTCCTACATCCGCCATCTTATTTAAAAATTTTCCATCTCAAATTGAATATTAATAAATACTTGTATAGCTTATATTACTAATCAGTAATTTATAAACTATAGCTTATAAGATTGCAATCTTAATTGCGGAAACGTCAATTATACTCTATTAAGACATAAATATGCGGATCTAAAATATGCATCGCTATTTTTATTAGCGTTCGATGTATTATATATAAGATGATAGCCTTGATCTTGTCCATTAGTAGATCGATTCCAGTTATTAACTTTTTCATGTAACTATTATTTATTTTAACAATGTCTTCATTCAGCACCAATATTGTTCTTAGGTAATCAATGTTTATATTTTTTTAAACATTTTAATTCAGTTATTCATTGCAATTATATATATATATATATATATATATATATATATATATATATATATATATATATATATATACATAAAATAATGCAAAATTATATAACTATATTTATGCATTTTTTAAATTTATTGTTTCATTTAAATATCTCAGAAAAACATTGTTGTATGTGATTGAAAAAATATTATTTTTTGCAAACATATAATTTAATATTTTGACATATTTATTATTTTTTTAAAAAATAATTGATATTTTGTTTTTTAATATATATTTTTTAAAATGTTATTTTAATATACAGTCATTTTGTTTTATCATCATCATCATCAGCTTCTCTCTTGGATGAAAAAGTCTCTTAAAAATTTTTCCACTTTAACCGATCAAATGAACAATAACTTATTTTTCCAGTATATATACATATATATTTAAAATATATTTTTAAATTTGTAATTATTATTATCGAGACAACTTTTATAATATTACCATTTCGATAAAATGTACTTATTATATTTTTAGATTATTCTTGTATTTAAATGTTTAAAAATCTACTTAAAGAAAATATTTTCTTAAAATTAACTATAATAATTATACGAAAAGAAAAATCCAAACTAAAAAAAAAAATAGAGAATTACAGATAGAAAAGAATTTTTATTTAAAACTAAATGCTTATCCATACTTGAGTAAAACATAATGACTATTTAAGTAATTAATATTTAATTTTATAATCATCATTATTTATTTACGTTTTAATTCAAATTTTATTCATAAAGTTTGTTATAATTACTGAAATAATTTTGTTATTATTTGTAAAATAATACAAATATTCTATTAATTGAAAATTGTTAGTATTAAATTTTTAAAATAATATTTCATTTCAAATACGAGTATTTATTGTGTTATTATTAAGAATTTTGAATCAAAAAAGTTTAATAAAATTTATGAACATTAATAATAATTTTTGTATATATATTTATAATTTTCAAAAAAGAGTTCCAGATAGAGCTTTAAGCCTAAGACAAATTTAAAAAATGGATGTACAATATTAAAAATATTATTAAATTTTTATACAAATACTATTTTATATTAATTTATTCCAATCTACTAATCAAATAAGAAAGGGTGGACGTAATTTTTAAATAATATAAAATTCAAACACAACGTTTATTATATCTTTTTTATAACAAAAATAATATTTCGGTGCAAGATGAAATAAAGAAATATTTATTAAATGATCACGATTTTAAAAAATAATTTTGATTTTTAATATATTAAATATTTGATTTTTTACATTTTAAATTCATTCAAATGATTTTAATGAAATGTTGGATAATTTTGTAGGAATTAAAATGATAATAAATTAATTGTTTGTTAATAAAATGAGTATATTACATACTTTATATATGTATATAACTGTTATGTGTATATCAAAATTTAAAGACTGATATAAGATGTAAATCTTAATCCAGCTCTGTTCTTTTCATACAAACGGTACAAAGAAAAAAATATCTTCGTGACTAGGGAGGACATCAACAGTCGACGAAGAAAAGGACACTTTAATATAAAGTTTTATATCACCTCAATGTGGCGGAAACGTGACTACGATTTTATTAAATCCAGCATCCTGCGCCACCACTCCGCGACCAATTCAGAGTGGTGCACCCATCTATCCCTGCTATCTGATATCTACTCACTCCATATTAGTGTGGACTTAGCACAGATCAACGTTTTATATATTGCCGTCGTTTTATTATTTAATTTTTTTAGCACATAATAGTATTGTTTTCAAGGGATTACTAATAATATTTTAATGTTATTTACATTAAAATTATTTATCATTATATACATATTCATTTCATAGATTTTCATAGCATATAATAAAATGCCCCTTCCACCATTCATTATTTAAAAAAAGTTTTAAAAATGTAATTCAATTTCCTAATATAGATATTTTGTATAAGTGTTATAGAATTTTAAATTGAATCTCCATCGAAAGTTCTATCTAACCTAAAAAAACATCTTTATTATACCTTTATATATATATATATATATATATATATATATATATATATATATATATATATATATATATATATATATATATATATATATATATATATATATATAACATTTTTTTAGGTTAAATTGGACTATTGATAAGAATTCAATTTAAAGTTCTATCACGCTTAAAAAACAATATATATATATATATATATATATATATATAAATTTTAAAGTACAAAAAAAATTAAGTCAACATTAATTTTATATTTAAATTAATGACAAATTCTAACAGAGTGACTTAATTCTTATATAAATAAATCTGATATAATTTTTATCGACAGGTTATTAAGAAATAAATAATGAATGTAATCAATAAATTTATTATCTATATAAAATTATATATTAAATATCTACAGCTGCATGCATTAAAAATAAACATAAAATATAATTACTCTTAATTTAAATTAAAAGTGAATATTTTAATTCAAATGGAGTTAGTAGTGATTTTATAAACTTCTGAATCTATTTATATTATTATATATATATATATATATATATATATATATATATATATATATATATATATATATATATATATAATTAGATTGTTAAATTAATATAATGATGTTTTTTAAGAGCAATAGAACTTTAAATTTAATTCCTATTGACAATTCTACATAACCTAAAAAAAAACACTTGATATATATATATATATATATATATATATATATATATATATATGTGTATATATATATATATATATAAAATATTAATGTTATAAAATAAAAAATATTTAAAAAAAAACATTATTGCGCAAATGTTTTTCTTGAAATTAACATTTCGATAACAATAAAATATTATTTATTATGAAATAATAATGACATTTATTTTTTAAAAAGCGTCCGAATGTATGACGTTCGCACAACGAAATAATATTTCCACTACTGTTTCTTTACAGTGTGAAGAGGTTATAAGGTTCGCCAATTCTACATGTTCGCGAACAATTTCGTACGGATGTTACACAGCTTTTTTATTTATTTTAGCCGAAATTACAGCGCACTTTATTAAGTAGGTCCATTTGCGGTTTTTATTGTTGGCTTTTGTTACACCGTTTCATCGGTCTGTTGGCTTCGCATTTATTTTATTGCATTTGGATATTGTGCGCCGAGAGACGTAATGTTTGATATGTTTGCGGGTTCTTGTTTTCAATACTTTTTTTTCAAAAAAATAACTTTACTTGATATTGTTTGTGCGTTGTAAACGTTTTGTAACGTGCGTCGAATACAACGCATTAAAATTAATATGCTCTTAAATATTTATGAATGGTTTGAGTTTATTTTTGAATATATGCAAGTAATTTGATCATGCTGTTTTAAATACACACACACACACATATGTATATATATATATATATATATATATATATATATATATATATATATATATATAAATATATACATATATATGTGTATGTGTGTGTGCTACTTTTTTCTGTAAATAATTTAGTTTTAGATAATAGTTTTGGAAAGTTTAAATTACTTTGCTTGCCAGCTGCTATTATATTCACCACAAACTATGGCGGTTACAAACTGGACATCTTTAAATTGGAACCCTTATTCTACGATTGGTTGTTGTGTTGTAGGAAATACCTTAGGTAATATTCTTTTTCTAAAATATATTTTATTATGTTAACAGTCAGTAAAACATTAAAGACAAGAAAAATTGTTTTCTTAATTAGCACATAAATGTATTATATAAATTTATATATATATATATATATATATATATATATATATATATATATATATATATATATATATATATATATATATATATATATATATATATATATATATATATATATATATATATATATATATATATATATATATATATATATATATATATATATATATATATATATATGTATATATATAATACAATTTTGTATAAAAAAAGTAACTGCTTTAAAAAACATGTCAAATTGCTTATTTTATATGTATTTTATATATGAATTTTTACAGACCATTAATTTAAATAAAAATGTCTATATTGTTCATATTATAAATAAATGATTTAGTTGACTATATAAAAATGATTAAATGGTGAAGTACTAGATTCAAATTTATTTTCACAAATATTTTTTTAATTATTCATTTTTTAACAAAAAAATACTTAATAATGTTTAGAGTAACTTTTTATAAATATAAAGGTCATCGAAATGTGACGCCTAGATTTGTGTTTCATTAAAAAAACACATGTATTTAGGGAAACATGTGAATAGTTTCTTTTTAATAAAACACAAATCTAGGCTTTACATTTGGATGATCATATATAATGTTGAGAAATTATTAATTTAATTAAAACCCATAATTTTTCATCATATTACATATTAATATAATACTTCCAAAAGTAGAGTAATCTACTTAGATTTATTTTTACAAATAATTCTTATAATAATTTTATTTTCGTTTTTTGCTAAAAAATATAAAATTATTTTGCGTTACATACTTACAATTTTATATGTAAATATATTAGGTTGTCAAATATCTCCCTTCCGCCTTTTTGTCTTTTGAATTTCGCGGCTATGTACAAAAAAAAAAAGCGGAAGGGAGATACTTGACAACATAATATATATATATATGTTTAAGTAAATATGCATAAACATATTTTAGAGCAATTTGTTGCATAACAAATAATATTTTTCGTTAAGAATATTTTTTGTTGTTATATTAATATTATTTATTTATTCATATAAATGGCCTATTGTAATTTTCAATGGCAGAAACTTAATTACATGTTTGTAATTGTATATAATGTCAAGAATATAATAAAAAATGAAAATATTTTAATATTAAATTAGAACAATGCACTTAAATAACCTTTTAAGTGTATTTTTCTAGTTTAATATTAAAATATTTTTATTTTTCATTCTATTCTTGTACATTTAATTTTAAATATCTTTCTTGGTACTTTTTCAATTTTTGCATTTGATTATTTTTTTTGCAATTTGCATGTAGTATATAGTTATTTATTAATATAAGGACATGTGTTGATTTGTATAATTTTTTATTATCGAATTTTTCATTAGTTACATATTTGAATCTATTTTAAGAAATGACTTATTTTGTCTAATCATTTAACTAAATTTATTCAATATTATATATGTAATATAGATAGTACAAAAAACAGTTTATATTACTTTTTTATATTACTGGAATAAATAAAACATTGCAATGTATATAAAAAGTTATTGGTATAGAGTTAAATATTTTTCAAAAAAAAACCTACATTGACATTTTTATGTTAAGATGAAACTGTTGTGTAATTGAGTTTGAGAAAAATGTACATTGTACTCAAATATTGATTAATTGAAAAAAGGTGTACATAGATTGAAGCGTAACACGATAAATAAAAAGATAATTATCAATTTCGAGAAAAACATGCCCTCCTAGGTACAAATCGAAATTGTTACGTTACACCAATCATCTTCACTTCGATCAAATCAATGGAGTAAACGCGACCACCCAAGACGAAAAATGAACATCGTTACCGCGAACATTAAAATTATATCATTATATTTTTGTGTTCGACACGACACTCCGAACACTTGCTCTTACCTACACCTCTTTGACGTGTTTTTCTTCGAGCTTACAGGCTGCTGTACATAATCACTAGATGTCTGTAAATTATTTCTCTGTTATAAACTCAAATACGTTTATAATCTAGCGTTCATTAATTTATATTTGTTGTTTATTACCGTTCTTTTGCTACTTAATTGAAAAGAATCACGGTTCGATGTATTATCTTATTAAATAGTTTTCTTTTTTACTTTCAGTTACACGCCAGTGCATTATTTATATTAGAAAATTAACAGATTAAATGTTTATGATATTATGTTAAACAATTATTTTATTTATATATATAGAGGGGGGGATGTTTGAAATTTTTAATGTAATAAAACGTATTAAAAATAATATAAATAATAAATTGGAACTAAACATAAAAACTAAATAAAATTATTATTTCATTCAAATTCAAGAAAACTTTTTAACTGAAAAATCTCACACGAAGTAAAATATCGGATTGACAAATAGTAATAGCAGTTTTTATTAATAGATGTCATGGAACGTATCTAACCTTATTCTAAATTGCGAATTCGTTATGAAATTTGATAGATGATAGTTCAAGCTTGATCTAAAAAGAAATTTTGCGTGATTTGATTAAGAATTGTTTGTATGGCATCGAATTGAAAATGGAAAATCAAAACGGGCATTTTGCTTTATTATTTCCATAAAGTAAAAAATGCAACGCAAGCTCATAAAAAATATGTGTTGTGTATGGTGGTGATGTCTTAAAAACGGCAGTGTTAAAATTGGTTTGCTAAATTTTGTTCTGATAATTTTTCACTTAAAAATTAACATCGTTTCAGTTGAAGTTGATGACGACAAAATCAAAGCATTAATTGAAGAAAATCGTCATAGTACTTCTCGAAAAATTGCAGATACGCTAAAAATATACTAGCGTTGAAAATAATTTGAAATAACTTGGTTACGTTAATAAGTTCGGTGTTTGAGTACCACATGAACTTAAAGAAATTCATCTCATCAAGCGCATAAATGCTTGCGATTCACTCATTAAATGTAAAAAACTGATCCATTTTTGAAACAACTGATAATAAGCGATAAAAAATGGATTGTTTACAACAATCTTCCGTGAAAAAATTGTGGTTGTAAGCTGGTGAACCATCTCAAAGCACATTAAAAGCAGATATTCGTCAAAAGAAGATTTTGTTATCAGTTAATGGTGGTATTACAAAAAATATATATTTTCTGAACTGCTTTCAAGGAATCAAACAATTAATTCGGATGTGTACTATCGATATTTAACTAAATTGAATGATGCATTGCAACTGAAACGTCCAGAATTGGCGAATAGTAAAGGTGATGTGTTCCACCATGATAATGCAAAATCACATATATCTTTGGTCACTCGCCAAAAATTATTGGAGCTTGGTTGGGATGTGATGTCACATCCATCATACTCACTTGACTTTGCACCATCAGATTACTATTTATTTCATTCCTTGCAAAACTCTTTAAATGGTAAAAGTTTTACTTAATATCAAGCTATCAAATCGTACTTGGATCAGTTTTTCGCCCAGAAAGATCCAATTTTTTTAAGCACGAAATTATGAAAATTCATGAAAGATTACAAAATATTGTGGAACAAAATAGCCAATACATTATTGAATAAAATTATTTCATTCCATGAAAAAATCGTTTTTCATTCACTTATTCCTTAAAAAATCCTGCAATTAATTATTTGCCAATCCAATAATAGACATTGAATTGAAAACCTGTTATGTACAAATCAGTATTATATATAAGGTCATCCAAATGTGACGCCTAGATTTGTGTTTTATTAAAAAGAAACTATACACATGTTTCTCTATACACCACCCTATACACATGTTTCTTTTTGATAAAACACAAATCCAGGCATCATGTTTGGATGACCCTATATAATTATTTCAGAAAATATGATTAACTTTATTATTTAATAAATTCCATTGACTAATATTTGCTCGTTAAAATAATAAATATAGAATGTCTTAAATGAGACTGGATAGTTTAGACATGCAGTTACTTGCTTATTATCATTTACTATTTTTTACTATCTTTGTTTCATTTGAGTCATCTATATAATCCATAGTAGATAATTCTTTTAAAAGATAGTCATAAAAATAAAATACAAAACAAACTTATTAATTGGATTGTATCAAAATAAGAAAAAAATTAATAAAAAATCATTAGATGAATTTTTAATTCTTTAAAAAAATATCAAATAATTATATGGAAATATAAAATACATAGAAATAATATTTAAGGCAAATTTATTTATTCGATTATATTCAATAAATGAAGAAAACATTTTAAAAAATTAACACAGTAATTTAAATATTTAAACATAAATATGTACTGAAAACAAATAAAAACAAATATGGTTTTTAAATGGACAAAGAACATAATTTATAAAAAATTAAAAAAAATTATTAATGAAAAATCTAAAGAATGTTTGCAGTCTTAGTTTCTTTTTGAATAATTTGAATATATACTTTCACTAGTTTGGTTTTCTTTGTAAATTTGACTAATTAGGAAATGACAAAATCTATAATATTTTATAATTAAATTAAGATCAATATATATATATATATATATATATATATATATATATATATATATATATATATATATAGTTATTTTAAAATATAAATTAAATTTCAATTTAATTTTCAACGCACAGCGAATTCATTGATCCGTTTGATTTTAATCCAAGAATTATAAAGTCATGCTAAAGTTTAACTGTACTCTTCATTCTATTAAATCTGCGTAAATCTGATTTAACAACAGCTGATTCAACATTACATCGACAGTGACATACCGAAAAATTCAATCGAAATACAATTACTCTGTTGGAGATCATCTGTACAATTTATAAAAAAAGAATATATTTGTAACAATGTTGTTGTGACTTTTATACGTAACAGAAATTGTGATAAATGACAATGGACGTAAATGCACATTATCTATGTTTACAGATATGTCGCAAAAATACATACTCAAAGGATGACCTTCCTTTACAAATCTTTTTATTTATATTCGATGCCGAAGACAACAATTAGATCTTAAAATGCAACCACAAATGTCAAAGCAAACTAATAACAGCCTTTTGTGCAAAATCGTATATCGAAATTAGTGTCGTGTCGCACAAGGAGAATGTTACAGAATGGCGTAGTCGATGTATAGAGTGGTAAAGAAAAATTGGCCAATATACATATACACAAATGCACTTAAGTCATGGCACACATGGGTAATATTAGCAATTTATTGATATAATTCAATTAAGCCGTTAAATTAAAAAAACTATTTAATTGAAAATAAATATAATATTCATTAAATTTATTCATTATATTTATTTAATTCAACGGCTTCATTGAATTATATCAAAAATTGCTTCTGTTACCCATGTGTGCCATGACTATGTGTTTCAGTGTATAAATATATATATATATATATATATATATATATATATATATATATATAAATATATATATATATAACTAAGGATGATATTGGGGAATATTTATAAATTTTAGATGAATATTTCAATTTATTTTTAAAAAATATATTGTTATTTAAAAGTAAGCTTTATAAAACAATGAGCTTGCAGAAAAAATAATTGAATCTTCATTTAAATTAACTACTATGTACTTATTTTTCATACATTTTTTTAATTCGAAAGACATATTCACATTCACAATATTATTAACAAATTGTCATTCTATTATTAAATTCTTGTCTCAAAAAAAATTTAGTCAATTACTGTAGTTCTATTTTTACTCCCCTCTTTTGAAATATAGATAATTATCATCTCAATTTTTAATACCTATTAACAATAATATTTAAAATAGATTATTACTGATCTTTTATTTATTTCTATAATGCAATTTTCTACTTAAAATAATATTTTAAATATTAGATTTATTTGACATGTGGTTAGAAATGCAGTTTAAAAAAATGACAGTAATAAAAAAAAATTAAACTGCAAAATTTTCTGATTAAAGATGTAACATGAAATTCACACAAAAATACACACACATATATATATATATATATATATATATATATATATATATATATATATATATATATATATATATATATATATATATACGAGGGTTGTTTGATAAGTACGGTAAATTTATTTATTGCTTAATTTAATTAATTAATTAACTTAATTAAATTTTTCACTTTGTTTTTTTTTACTTTTTTACCATACTTATCAAATGACTCTCGTGTATATATATATATATATATATATATATATATATATATATATATATATATATATATATATATATATATATATATATATATATATATATATATATATATATATATATATATATATATATATATGGGCGAAATATATATATATATATATATATATATATATATATATATATATAAAGATAATTTTAAAGTTCTATCACTAAAAAACACGTTAAAGCTTCATCGAATATCATTAAGTGCTTTTATTTGTTTTTCCAAAATTATAAAAGATTTTTTTTTAAATTAGATAGAACTTTCAATAAAGATAGTTTTAAAGTTCTATCAGTGGTAGGTTTTGAGATATTCAACAAAAATACATGAGGTTATATATATATATATATATATATATATATATATATATATATATATATATATATATACATGTAGAAAATATCATTAATTGAAAACTTAGATATATAAACATATGCAGGAAAAGACCCATGGTAGATGGAACAAAGACATAAGAAAATTAATCAGAATGGTTGAAAAAAAGGCATTGGTTCGATCGAAGTGGTAGGTTTTGAGATATTCATCCAACAATGGATAGAATGAGGCTATTTCTGCTATATATATATATATATATATATATATATATATATATATATATATATATATATATATGTCTTATTAAACTTTCAAAATTATTTAATTAATTTGTAGTTAATTATTTTTATAATAATTATTATTTATCAATATATATGTATATATTAACAACAAAAATATTCAAAATTTTTTGCAGAATTTTTTTAGGATATTTCTATGCTAAAATATTGACACCATAATATGAATTAAAATAATTTTACATGTTTTCAATAAATAAATATTTAAAAGTACTTTAATATCAATAAATGCATTTTTATTATTTATATTTTAATTGAAATATTTTAGTTGAAATCCAAATCATTTTAGATTTAAAATATTAAAATTTCACAATAGCAACAAATAGTTTTAAAATGTTTTATATAAAACATACGAACAAAATTAATTAAATATTTATAATATACGAAATAATTAACTAATACTAATTTAAGAAAATAATTTTGGAATGTAAATTTACAAACCAAGTATAAAAAATATTACGTTTATAAAATTATACATAACTGATTTTAATATACTAAAAAATAATTATATATTAAAATAGTTTTGTAATTTCAAACCAAAGAAATAAAATCAAATAAATTAATTATGTAACTGATTATTAAAAAAATCAACAATTAAATTAAATATTCAGAAATATTTGTTTTTTCTGTTATATTTTTAATTATATTTGAAAATTGAAATTTGATAAGTTAAACTTTTTTCTATACCACTTCGTATTTGAATTTTCTGTCGGCATCCATTCCATTACAATCGTCTTTAATTTTGGTTTTTGGCTCCGCAGAGCCATGTAAATGTATTGTATGATGCAGGTAAAATGCATGTTTACGGAAAATATATGTGGGTTTTTGTTTGTTATCGTTGTTGTCGGACTTTTTGACGTTTCACGGGGGGTACATGATTTAAGTGTGACGTTTTGATACTTTTTCAATAAGTTAGAAAGTCAGTTTATGAAATAAAATTAAAAAAATGGCAAAAAATTGTTTTATTTTGAATTTTTATCATATGTATATAATTTAAATTATATACACACACACAAATTAAATTTTGATATAAAAAAAATCTTTTTCTCTTTTTGAAAATGTCAATTCTAATTTTATATTTATTTAAAATGGAATTTTAAAAAAATGTTCCTAGCTTGTCCAATTTTTATCTGCTTTTATAGATTTAATTTATATTTCATATATAAAATTTAATAATTATTTATTGGCGTTATAAAAACAAGAATTATATTTGAATATTAAGATAAATAATATTTTTTTTGTACAAATATAAAATTAATAAAAGTTGACAGATGAATATAAAGTATTTTTTAAAATGTATATTATTCTAAATAACTGATTCCTGTAAGAATACAATTTTATATATCGTTATACAGTTATTTATTATTATTAAAATCCATACATTTATTAATTTTTCATCTTCAATCCATTTTAAAGGAAATAGATTTTTAGTACAAAATAGGAGTTAACCGTGGACTCAAAGGACACCTAATTGTATAGTATCATCTTTTTCTTGTCGACAATAATACATAAAGAAATGTCAAATAAAAACCGTCCGCACAGCAAGTCCTTTACAATTCGGCAAAATATTATGACTTTTGTATCCACAGGACGTGGTCACAGGACAAAGCTTTACCGCGATCCTTAAATGTTCTTATTTTAAGGACGTTATTCGATATGAAGTATTCACGTTGGGTCAACCTGTGAGGTATTTTCTCTACCGGTAATATTTTACAGTTAATGCCAACATGAAAATAAATGTCTTTTCACTCTTTTCGCGGCATCTTCTTTAGAATTATGTCATTGTTGCAGGTATATACAATGTTGGAAGGCTGCCCGAAAAATATACATGTTTTATACAGTATGACTTGTCTTGACGAAATAAACACGATCGTTGTTTATGAAATTACTTTTTTATTGATGTTTTGAGTTATGGGACATGTCAAAAAGTTCACGTCTCCCTACCAAGCAATCTCTTAACATATATTCCTTTATAATGTTTTTAAAGCATCATTAAAAATATATATATATATGTGAATAATTTGCAATAATATTTTAATATTCGTTTTTAAAAAGTTGAAATTCATAAGAAATAAATTTTATATACATATTATTGTAAATATTAAAAAAAAAAATTAGGACATTTTAGGTTAGAAAAATATTACAATTTTAAATCATATTGATTAATTGAAAGAAATATTAATTTAATAACACTTTTTGGATACTCTTTTTTTCTTGTTTTCTCTCTTTCTCTCTCTCTCTCTCTCTCTCTCTCTCTCTCTATATATATATATATATATATATATATATATATATATATATATAATTTCATTTAATTTTATTGCTTAAACGTTTCTTGTTTAATTTTGAGTTATATATGTTTATCACATTTTTAATGCCGAGTTATAGAATATAAATTATTAAATAAAATATTATACCAAGTTGTTCCGGTTTGATGTCCTTAAACTCAACAGTAATCATTTTCTTCGTTTACATATATTTTTTATTTGGATTATTATTATAAAAGGCGTTTTTATGTCTTTGAACTAAAATTATTAACATATTCTGCTATTTTTTTTATTGCAATTGTGGTTTTATAATGTTTACTTTAATTTATAGATTTATTACTTTATTGTACAAGTTGTTAATTCGCATAATTATTTTTTTAAGGTAATTATTTTTAATATATGATTGTGTTAATAAAACAGTAATTAAATTAATTTAAATTAAATTTCAAGTAAAAAAGTCCATTTTTATATGAGCTGTTTAATAGCACTTAACGCACTAAACGCCATTAAATTCAAACTCATGTTAAAAATACGTACAGACATAAAAAATATTTTGATAAAACTACCGTATGTTAATGAAATTGAATTAATTATTTCCTTTCATAAAACTATAATTACCGAATATGTGATATATTTCATTTTAAAAATATCTAAACGAAAAAAAGAGTCTACAATAAAATGGCAGCCAGACAAAACCACGATTTATTTGTTAGACGCCGGTAAACTACACGAACCGAGATCCTCGAAACTGAATACTATTTCTATAGATATATATTTCAGCGCTATCTATTTTAGCAGTGTTTAGTATCCATTGCGTGCGTGGGTCTTTTTGTTGACAATTGATACTCTGATGGTGGTCAAAATGTCGGTAGATTGCATCATAGAGATTAAGTTTAAGCGTGTGTTGTTGTCGTTGTGAAAGAATTTGTTTGGAATTCTTGCGAGTCCTGAGAAAATGCGGGTCGTTTTACTGAATTCGTGATCAGTTTCTGGGAAGTAATTGTTCGTACGACGTAAAGAAAAACATTACAGCGTTATTTACAAACGATATTTAACAACGATTTATTACTTATTAACATGTTCGATGTTTCGCGGTTACTAAATGTGTAATAACTCGATTTGGTTACTTAGTTTATAACAATTAACTATCTAGGTCATTATTTATGTACACGATTTATAAAAAATATATATAAACATTTTATATTACAACATAGTGTATAATAAATTTTATTTTGAAATCAACTAATTGACAAATAGAATTATATTCGAATGATAATACAACAATATATTAATTATTTTTCTAAATAAATGTTTAAAGTGTCGAAATTTAACGAAATAGATATATTTTCTATTTAATTTATTTTATAGATAAAAAAATACATTGTCGTTAATGATTCGATATTTTGAAAGCATGGTAAACTATAAAATATTGGTAAACAGCCCAGTATGTTAACTATTCGAATATATAGGGTCATCCAAATGTGACGCCTAGATTATTGTTTTATTAAAAAGAAACAAAAAAATATATACACATGTTTCATTTTAATAAAACACAAATTCAAGTGTCACATTTGGATGACCCTATATATATATATATATATATATATATATATATATATATATATATATATTCATTTTATTTAAATTGTGTTGAAAAATAATTGTTTTGAATTTTTAAATTATACCCATTTAAGAACAAATTTGCAAAAAAAATTGAGTGGTCGATAAGAAAATCAGATTTTTTTGATTATATTGTTTATTTTTGTCTTATAAAAGCTTTTATATTACTATTTAATATTTCTATACATATTTTCAGAAGAGTGATATTTATAAAATAGTGTATCATATAATGATGAAAAAAAATTACTCTAAATTAGTAATTATTGGAAGTATTTTTGGAATTTTTTAAAAAATAAAGGCCGTCTTCAAGAATAAGTGTATTTTATGCCAGTCTTTATATTTAAGTACATGAGGACATATAATCTGTTATAAATGTTTGAAAATACTTTAAAAAATTAAATTTTATAAAAAAATATACCATTTGTTTGAAAAAATTTCATTATTTCTTGCACATGAAATAATTGTGCATTAAAGTCAGACAAAATATTGGTACTTTTATTATTGAATAATATAAGGTTGTCTCTATTATAAAAAGTAAGTTATCTTTTTCAGATAATAACAAATAATATATACATATACATATACATATATATATATATATATATATACATATATACATCCATTCCTCAATTTACGCGGAGTATCCGTTCCACGTGGATTTGTTTTACGCGAATGAAAATCGCGTAAATTTGTTTTACACGAATGAAAATCGCGTAAATTTGTTTTACACGAATGAAAATCGCGTAAATTGAGTCTGTCAGTACAATAGAAAAAATATTGGAAATGAAAGCTAGTAAAGTTGTGGAAACACATATTTATTTCACATAGCTTAACAAAAAAATAATGACGTTTTAGAAAATAAAAGTAGATCAATTTTATTCGGTGTCACTATCGCTACTGTAATTCAAAACAATCAACTTTTATATATTTATATCGTCCTTTTATACGTTCAAGCGAGAATTTGCGTCACTCTGAAATATAATAAATTCCATGAAAAATTACATAAAATGAAATCTATCTGATTGCGTATGAAAAGTGCCGTGTAAATCAATACCGCGTAAAAAAAGTCCCGCGTAAATTGAGGGACGAGTATATGTGTATATATATATATATATAATTTTCCATCAGGAGCATATAATTAATTTTTAAACAAAACGCATCTTTTTTTGAGTGAACGATAATGTTTTTATTCCATTGCATAGTAGTACATTCTTGATGGGACATTCTCTCTCTCTCTATATATATATATATTTATATATATATATAATGATAAAAGTGAAAATTTTGAAATGAAAATAGGTGAATCATTTTACAAGAAGAGGGGACCACCAATGGACAAAGAAAGTAATTGATTGGGAACTTAGATATATCAGATTTATGAAAAGATCCTTAAATATATGAGATATAAAGGTAGGATATAAGGAAGTTTGTTGGAGTAGACTGGAAGAGGAAAGCATTTGATCGGTCGAAGTGGAAAATATTGAGAAAGCCTTTCATCCAACAATGAATAGATACAGGTTGATAATGATGTATACGTTTTTCAAACGTGATAGAACTTTAAAATGAATCCTTATCGAAAGTTCTATCTAACTTTAAAAAAAAAACACCTTTACCATACCTTTATATATACATACACATAATCATGTATAAATGAGTTTTTTTAGGTTAGATAGAATTTTCGATACGGATTCAATTTAAAGTTCTATCATGCTTAAAAAAACATTATATATATATATATATATATATATATAAATGTGTGTGTGTGTTAGAATTTTTAGTACCGATATTTTTTTTTAAAAAATAATTTAAATTGTTTCGTTTATCTAAATGTCTATGTATTTTTAGTTTTAACTCACTACATTTGCAAATAGGAAAAGAAATTTGATTCGTTAATTTTAATGAAAATGTACCATCGACATCGAAAAAATAATTACAACACTAATGATTTCGTTTCGAAACAACATATTTTACACATGTATGATGATTTAATTCCCAATCGTATTATTTTTGAAAGCGTCTTCATTAAAAAGTCTCTCGTAATAGCTATACGTGTTCGTTTGTCAGTGTGTTAAATCTTTTGATTTCTATTAATGCCGGGAACCATATTTTACGAATATATATACCAATATATATATATATATATATATATATATATATATATATATATATATATATATATACATGTTTTTATGTATATGTATATAGGTATATATGTAGACCTTCAATAATTTACGCATGTCATACATATAAGAACCGACCCACCTATAAATAAAGCACCCGGGGCTAATGGCGGTGTCCATGGCCTGTTCACATCCCCGTCGTCGATGTGCAGCTGTTATTTTTTCCATGGACCAATCAAAACATCGCCGCCGTTCTTATGCTGTCTACAATTTATCCGCGTTCCATCCCTGTTCGACCATCTGCCTGGATCTAAGGTCTTGTTAATAACGTGTATACATGTGTTATGTTTAGATTTTTACTTTGTAGGAAGAAGAATCACCTTTTTCATTGTATACTAATAACTAAACATACAATGTAAGTCATTTGTATGTGTGTATATATATTTGTATATATATATATATATATATATATATATATATATATATATATATAAAGATGTAATAAAGATTTTTGAAATTATAATTAAACATCGTACTTCTTCAATTTCGACATTTTTTTTTATCAAAAAAGACTATTTTATTATTGTGTTATTTATGTTTAAGTTTGTTAAAAGATTTAGAAAATAAATACTGAGAAATCAATTAAAAATAATTGTTGATTTCGATATTAGCTAGTTTCTAAACAAACCTATTTTTTCATTATTATTATGAATATTTGGAAATTATTTGTAATACAATTAAAAAAAATCTGTAAAATGATAAATATTGTTAATTAAAAAAATCAGAATATAGCTTATTTTATTTAGAGCGAATTAATAATCAAAAACATTATTATTTTGTAAAATATCAAATGTTTATTAAATATAACAAGCAATTACAGAATGCATCGTTGTAATTTAATATTGTAAATTATATATATGCAGACTTTTTTTGTTTAAATAATAATACTAAGTCATTATACTAATAGTTGTCTTAAACACTTTTCATAGTCATAAAATTACTATTATATACAATACATACAACTTAATTGGTGTTAACAATACTAATTGTTTCGCGTGAATTATAATTGAGTACAATATATTTAAGTGAGAGTGTGGGAACTGATCAGAAATTACAAAAAAGTATTTTTATTATCATGTAAATATCGCACGAAATAATCTTTATAATTATATGATTTCAATCGATATAATTATTTTATTCGAAAATATAATTAAAATTTTTAGACAGTTAAAAATATTGTTTTGACTTTACTGAAAGTGATTTAAATAATATTGAAAATTTATAAAAAGAATAAAATCTATTCAAGACAAATTTACATTATAAAATCTATTATTTAAATTAACAATTCCAATTTTATTCATTTATATAAAAACATATTTAATTCTATCTTTAATTATTCGTATGAAATATTGTCATATTATTTTCTTTTTTTATTCAAACAGTTTATAGAAATGACAACTGGTATCGAAAATGAAAATACGTGTACGTGCATTAGTTTACCTTTGAATGCAACCAACTATCTTTATACCACACGTTTGGTCATAATTTCTCTTACAGAACAAATTAACTCTCAACCCTCCAAGCTATACACACATGGACGTATCCAGCACATGCGATGGGATGAGAGTGTGGACGTTAAAAACTCTATAGTTAGTCGACAACCGGTGTTGGGATTCAGTTATATTAACAATTCTTGTAAATCGATTTTATATATTTTTAAATAACTTCTTCGTAAGTTTATTTTATTTTCATATTTAAAATTTATCAATAAAACATTAATAGATCAAATGGTTGATTATTGAGTCTGTGGGATGATGTAGAATGCAGATTTCTACATAATATCAAAATTTAGAGAAAGGTCCTTATTTCTATTTTTAATCTTACTATCGCATCTACAAAGACATAAGTTGTATGATCTCTGGACAATTTATGATATACAATTAATATATGTTATGTAGCTGAAGGAACAAGATGATGAGCGAAATTCCTACGCCCTTACATTAGTATGAGTGTACACCTATGCCCCAATTTACACTGAAAATCGGTTCCTCAGAAAATCGTGTAAATCGAAATCGTGGACTTTTATACCCAAAAGCGGGTAAATCGAAAACAAACTAAAATGTGTATAATTCAGTCATTTATTTCAATATAAAATAAAAGTAAGATACCTTGAAAAACATAAAAATAACAATTCATTCATAAAATGACAAATATATAAAGGTATTAGTATGTAATTCATTTTATGGAAACAAGAAATATAAGGTTCTTAAAAAAAATAATCAAAAGTTTAATTACTGTCATCACTTTCATAGACTATTAATCTTTTCTACGAGATTTGGTAATGAAATCCGTAATTAACAATTGTGTTTAGTTTTTGGTTAAATCTTTATAGACTTCCTCATATTGAGGTGAGCATTTATTCATATCTCGCTGAAATCTGGATCGGAGAACGGAATTAAATACACTAAAAATATGACATTATTAATGACTAAAAATATGTATGCAGCCAAAATATTCATTTTTATCAGTTTTCTTTTTAAATCCATTATTTTGAAATCCGTGTAAAAGTGAAATCGTGTAAAAAAAGTACCGTATAAATCGAGGAATAGGTGTATTGGTTAGGAGAAAAAAATGATGGTCTTGAGATTGAAATTTAAATTATTAGAATAGCTCTTCCACACTTATGTGTTTTTTTTATTATAAACATCAAACTACTTTTATTAATTACCCATTTAAAGTCTGTTATATACAGGGACATCCAAATGTGACGACTAGATTTGTGTTTTATTAAAAAGAAAAAAAAAACTATACTCATTTTTCTTTTTAATAAAACAAAAATCTAGACGTCACATTTGGATGGCCCTTTATATACATACATACATACATACAAATATATATATATATATATATATATATATATATATATACATATATATATATAGGGTGCTCTATTAGGAGCGCACGACTTAAGTTTTAAATTAAATGTATTTTTTTAATGAACGATGGTGTTTTTTTGAGCGATGATGAGTGTACGCTCCTGATGGTATACCCTATATAAAAGAATATATATATATATATATATATATATGGTGACTTAAATATATATATATATATATGGTGACTTAAATGAGACTGGAGGATAGTAAAGAAGAGTAAGTAAATAAATATATGTCTAAACACTTGCCTCATTTGAACTACCCTATACATATTTGTGTATGTAAATGTTAGTATTTTTTAATAATTTTCCATTATCAAAGTAAGTACACATATTTGTATTTAGCCATCAATAAAATATAATTGTAATATTTATATTAATAATAGATAAGAGCATTTATTTTTTACTTTTTATATATTAATTAATATTCAATTCTCTATCTTAATAATAAAGTAACTTACAAAATATTATTTTTGAAATAATTAAATATCTTGCAAAAATATAATTAAAATTTTGTTGCGAAATATTTACAACAAACATAAAAATGTATACATATTTTAAAAAGGATTAAAAAAATTATTAACTTTTACTATTGACTTAACATATTTTATTCTATACAACTAAGTACTTAACAACTAAATATATGTTTAAAATCGATACCTTTTTTAATTTTCAATTATAATATAAAACTTGACTTTTGTCAGTCAAATGATAAGTTAAAAGTTTAAACAGTAAACGTATTCAATATTTATTTGTATGTAGTATTAATAAAAATAATAAAAAAATAACAATGGTGGTTTTATAATTTAATATTTACAATAGTGCATAATTAAAATAAACTTATATGCATATTTCTTGACTTGATTAATTACTTTATTCAGTTCTAGTTTTCTATAACTAGTTGATTTATACTTTTTAAAGCAGCAATTGAATCGTCATCTCTCTAGTTACTCAATAAAAACAATAATTAAAATGTGTATTAGCTATATACATATATTTAATAATAATTACATTTCAAATATTATTGTTTTATTTCTTGGTTGGAAAACAGCATGTATTTTATGTTTAATAATTTATTGAACTAATACAAGTTGTATTCGATATAAATTTTTTCATGCATTTAAACTACACAGATATAAAATATGTTTATTATAAAATCCCAGTTCGTGTTCTCAAAGTTATTCTCTCTAGTCTATTACTTATATGTTTCTATCTCTCGTGCTGTTATAATAATAACAAAAATGCACATCGGGGGTCCGTGTGTACATTCGAACGATCATCATCGTTAGTTAAAAGAACGACGGCCACAACGGTCGAGGTGCGGGGACACGAAAATCTATAACGCAAACTTATATATACAAGCCACATAATTTCCCCTCCGACCAGTCCGTATTGTATATGATTTATATGTAATTTTCAAGCTAAAATAATGATGTCTGAATACTTAAATTTATTATTGAGATATTTTATGTTGATTGCACGTTGATATTTTATACCTGAACCTTTCATTTGCAACGCGGAGTAATTTTCGGAGGCCTTGATCCTTCGGAAAAAAGCATGCAATGGTTAAGACATTAGCTCGTACTCGGGAGAAATATCATGCAATTTATTTTCGTTACGTGGTTTAATCGCACCTCGAATCAATTGTGTATGTGAGTTGTGTTCGAGTTTGGAACATATTTCTTTTTTGTGATACACATACATGTATAAAAATACACGTACACTTCAATAAATGTATCAAAAAAATCAGTATAAAAAACAAACACCTTTAGCTATAAAACTAAAATATTTTAGTATTTTTATTTCAATATTATTCGAAGAAAATGAACAACAAATAATTGATATAAATATAAACAACATATTGGTTTATTTATATATTTTAAATATAAATAAACATCTTTGATTATTTCTCAATTATTTCTATAAAACAGCTATTATAATTAATATATGTTTTGAATTTGAATTTTAATAAATATTGTAACTATTTGAATTTGAAATCCATAAATTTATTGCATTCTAAATTTATATTCTAGTTTATAGACATTTTTGGATTTTATTAGAAATATTTTTATATCAAACATTTTCACAAGTTATTAAATAAAAAATGATACTTAAAAATAAAATTAATTTCAATTTACATTTTTTTTAAATTTCTATCTAAAATATATATTTTTATATAAACTAATGATTACAATTTACAAGTTTTTAATATTTTATAAATTTCTGTACCATAAAAATATGTTATGTTCAAAAATCGATAAACACATATAAAATGTTGATAACTCTTTTTCAATTACTTTTCATTTGATAATTTGAATTAATCAGTGACGACTTAATTATTTTTAAACTAAAATAAAAATCAAATAATTAAATAATTATTTTAAATAAACTATTTTAGAATATTTTTGTTTTAAATCAAAAATGTAGATAATTATATTATATTTTAATAACTTATTTATTATCAACCATTAAAGTTTTTCCTCTTTAAAATAAAATAATATGAATATAAGCAATTATTTCAAAATATTTATTTTCAAATAACTATTTAATATTCACTGTAAAGAAAAAACGAATATATATATATATATATATATATATATATATATATATATATATATAAATGTTTATAACATATAGGATTTTCCAATAAACACTTCAGAAGTTTAAATTGAAATAAAACAAAGAGTATTTAATTAATTAGTTGTTTTTTATTTTTAAGCATATTCTATGGCATTAATGATGAAACACAATTTCATTTATGTAACCACCACGACTTTGCTTGACATAGTACATTTGTCTAGTCCAATTTTAGTCAATCTTTCACATTATTGTTGCCAAATTTCATGAATTACACGTTCAATGTTTATTTTTAATGCTTCTGTTGTTTGTGGTTTATCAGCATAAACCAATGATTTCACATAACCTCACAAAAAATAATCTAATGGAGTTAGATCACAAGATTTTGGTGGCTCATAGATGGATCCATTTCGTGAAATAATTGATTCATTAAACTACAACTTCAATAAATCTACTGAAGATTTTGTAATTTCTAAGTGTTGCTGATGTGTTATACATTTCATGATAATTTTCCAAATTATATTAAGTTGAAATGTTACAATGAGCTTTTAAAAAATCAAACATGGCTACTACCAGCTGTCAAAGTTCTGACATTCTTATTGGAAAATCTTATATTTTATTATTATCATAACTTTATAAATATTTTTTTGAAATGAATTAACAATGAAAATTAAATTATTTTAATATTAAATCCCTTTCAATTGATATATTTTAAATAATTAGATTATTTATAGTAGCCAACGAATAAATATTTTTCCAATACTAAACAGTGAATTAAAACAGATAAATAATAAATTATTTATTTTGAGTAAAAGTTCAATTTATTAGATTGAAACTGAATTTTTGATATATTTTATATTTAATATGTATATATATATATATATATATATATATATATATATATATATATATATGGGCTCTATCCACTGCTGGATGAAGGTCATTTTAAAAATATTAAATTTCAATCGATCTAATGCTTTTCTCTTTCAACCCATTCCGATTAATTTCCCTATATCTCTTTCCCATCTATCCATGGATTTCTTCCTTGGTCATTTCTATTTAGATTCTCAATCAACAACTTCTTTATTCGTAGGTAATCCTCTCTTCTTGCTATATAACTAGCTCATTTCCATTTCAAACTTTTCCCCTTTTCCATCACATCCATAACTCTTTTCTTTCTGATTCATTAATTTCTTTTCCTATTTTTTCATGTTATTCCTAATACACATCATTTAATGCTTTTTTATGTTGTATAGAGTCGTAGAATTATTTTAGCATTTAAGTCGCACGCACACACACACACACATACATACATACATATATATATATATATATATATATATATATATATATATATATACACTTATATACTATAATTAAAAAACTAAAATATATAATATCTCGTTCTCAGTGAACAAATAATGATCTATAGACTCAAACAAAAACAAAAATGTATATCTCGAAAAAAAATCAAAAGTACACACACGCACAAAGTACATCTATAAATTTGAGATGAACAAAAAAAATAACACACATTATATGAAATAACAGGCAGGTTAAACTAGCAAAGAAGAATATTTTTAATGTATACGTATACATACCTATGTTATTTTTTTAATATTATTCTTCTTCATCCCCCGCTGTATTCTGTTGTCTTAGTATCTATGATCATCGTCATTGGAGTATAAAGAAAAACCCGCCCACTTTACAGAACTGAAATGGGGCGCATCGTGAGACTAGATAAATCGAAACATGGGGTAGTTATGATGATAATGAGGGATACAGTTAAGGATGGATCATTATACGATGTGAAATATAATGGATTTCACATCTGTCTCAATTTGAAAAAGATTGATACAATTTGTGTGCGTCATTTTGTAATGTAATAGTTAGGAAAGCTTTTTTATATATCACATATATATACATACATATATATATATATATATATATATATATATATATATATATATATATATATATATATATATATATATATATATAAACCGGATACATTTATAATCATTAAACGTTTTAGAAAGAAATTCTAAATATTTGTTTTATTTGGAAAATCGCAGCAGTGTAATTTAATTACAATGTTATGTTCTGAAAGCCGATTTATTTAATTCAAAAAAAAACACCATATGAATCATTGAAACGATTAAGCGTGTGTGTTAAAAAATATATACAATAATTATAAACATACTTTTTTCGAGTAACTACAATCATGCCGCCCGTTAATAACAGAAATCACTTTACATTAAATACACGTTACGAAAATGTAGTGTAAGAAATATCAAGTTTATGTGTTTCTATGTAATTCAGTTGTAAATCACAATTTCGTATTAAATATATAGTCACAGGCGGTCGTCTAGCTAATCACGTGAACGTAATATAACTTAAATAGGGTCTTATCGCTTGGTTAAGCTATAAAATGCTTGTTATATCGTTTCAACTATGCCCACATTTTGCATGGAAAATAATGAAGTAGCAGCCCACTTAAATTCATACCAATGATACCTGTTTTCAACTTGTGCACGTACTCATTACACATGAAAATTTATGATCTACATTCTGTTGCCTCTGTGCTTGTACAATGCCACATAATAAAGTAAAAACTATTTACATACTTATAGATTCAGACATAATTTAATATAAATATGTATATGTATATACATATTTATACACACACACACACACACACACATTATAAATATTAAGTTGTATTATATGTGATTTTCAATTTTATAAGTGAAAATTAAAAAACTGTATTTTCTATAAAACGAAATTAATTCAAACAAAAGTTGTTAATATGTACTTCTATGGAAATTAATTTATAAATATATTTTGAAAATTTTGTACCAGTGAATTTCCAAATATACTTTTGAAATACTTTGCCTATTACAACAAATTGTTGAAAAATAATTAGAATTTTCTAAGATTGTTATAAGACATATTCTGTCTCTTTTATAAGTTATCATTTTCTTTTATTATTCTCTATTAATAAATTATTTGAAATTTGTTTATATCTACGAGGGATGCGCGTGGGACAATTTTCATTGACTATCTTGAAAAAAGAAAAACTATCAACGGCGAGTATTATGCGAACTTATTGCAAGAAATCAAGCAAAAATGGCCGCATTTGGCTAAGAAGAAAGTGTTGTTTCAACAAGACAATGCACCAGCTCACAAATCCGTTATTGCAATGGCCAAAATTAATGAATTAAAATTTGAATTGCTACCTCATGCACCCTATTCGCCAGATTTAGCCCCCTCGGATTATTTTCTGTTCCCAAACTTGAAAAAATGGCTCAGTGGTCAAAGATTTCCCAACGATGAAGAAGTGATGTCGGCAGTTAATGGGTATTTTGAGGAGCAAGACAGTTCTTATTATAAAAAGGGTATCGAACTTATTGAACATCGCTGGGAAAAGTGTATAGAGCTGAAAGGAGATTATGTTGAAAAATAAATATATTTTTTTCCAAAATTTTTGTGTTTTCTTTGTTGGGTCGGGTACTTCTGGGACCACCCTCGTAAGTCAATTTTCATTTTCAAGATACACATTTTAAAATAGTATTTGTTAAGTTACTGTTAAATTTATTTTCATTAAAATACATTTACTAAATAATCATACAACTTGAATTTTAAATTTTTTATACAGAGAATTGAAATACAGTACGGCTGTGGGTCAAATTCATATTTTATAAAATTTTAAATACAATTATAACTAGTCATATTTAAGTAACTTACAAGTTATACTATTGGTCAATATATTACAAGTTTTATTTTATTTTATAGCTTCTGGTACATTTTACTAAGGAGACAATTACATTTAATAATTTATGAATTTACATTTTAATAACGCTCTAAAATAATTTTAGTAAAATATATACTTTACGAGTATTTTAACCATGTTATAATATCATATATTGATTTTACGAAAGTTAATATCTCTCTCTCTCTCTCTCTCTCTCTCTCTCTCTCTCTATATATATATATATATATATATATATATATATATATATATACAGGTCATCCAAATATAATGCCTGGATTTGTATTTATTAAAAAGAAACATGTGTATAGAGTGGAGTATATGGGAACATGAGTATAGTTTTTTTTTTAATAAAACACAAATCTAGGCATCACATTTAGGTGACTCTGTATATATATATATATATATATATATATATATATATATATATATATATATATATATATATATATTAAAATTTTGACATTCTAATAATACTATTAATATAAAACTATACAATAAAACTGAAACCGGCCGTATATTATTTAATTTAGTATTTTTTTTATTTGATATATATATATATATATATATATATATATATATATATATATATATGAAAAAATTGACATAATAATAATATTGTTAATATAAACGTGTAAAATAATATGCACGAAAATAAGTAATATATTACATTATTTAATTTAATATTTATTTTTCTTTTCTCTTGTATGAATATATTAATATATATGAGTGTATATATATATATATATATATATATATATATATATATATATATATATATATATAATCTGAATGTAACAGCGAACAGATTACATATTAAGAACTGCCCACGACAGCTCTGCATATAAATTATAACTCGAAAAAAGATATAAACACATTAAGCGAGCCAGCATGTATGATCGTTTTGTATCTTTTTTAAAGCCCATAACACAAGACGATTAGTGCCTCCACATTGCTGCCCGACGTTCATAAATAATGACACAGATCACAGACATGTTTTCCGAAAAACAAAAGACACTCATTAAAATCTCCATCTACATAACATCATCATAAAAATACACTTCTTCGTACCTGTGTTACCTATCTTACGTTCTTACCGTACGCAAGCATGCGCAGAGTCGGCCTTAGGGCGGAGCAGATCATGCAGCTGCTCTGGGCGTCGCTGTTGATGAAGAAGGGCCATCAGATTTACAAGATTATCAATCTTTGTTTTAGCAACTCTGTTAATTTATTTTAATTAATATATATATATATATATATATATATATATATATATATATATATATAAGATTGGTAAAAATAATACATAATACCTGTGAAGTTTCTAGTTCGTCTCTGGAAATGCACTTTAAAGAAACGATGGGAGTCCATTTTATAAACATTAAAATGCATTTATTAAGTTTACATAGGTGACTCCAGATTGTACTGATTATAATCTAATACCAGAAGAGATTTATATATTTATATATCTCAGTCGAATAATTTATTATTATTTTATTCGAAGAATGTTTATAATAACCACGAAAATTGGAGAATATATAATTATTGTCTTAATTTGTTGGTCTTAAACCTGTACAATTTTGTTGGGTTTATTATGTATTATAATCTTTAAAATATGTACTAATTTGGTATTAAAATTAATGATGTATTTGTTATGGTTACTTGAAACCGGTTTCATTATAAAAAAGAAGTGTTCTTGATTCTTCAAAAAATATAATGTCTTTTTAGAATTGGAATTAATAATAGTTGAATGTTCATCGACATAAATTCTTGAAAAGTATAATTATTTTCAATTGATAATATTTTAATAAAAACGAATTTAAACAAAAATGTTGTCGTATATCTCTAATATTCTTTTTTAATCGTTAGTGTAAAATTCGTCCATCCTGTTACGCTTATGGCGAACGTTACTCAAACATAATCATGACACTGTAGTAGACCAGAACGTAACTATCGTTTACTGAGTATGTCTACCATCCACCCTTATCTAGCCGCGTCTAATTAAAAATTCATGGTTATGTTTTGACAGGCATGGCCGGCATTTATGTCACAATATTTCGTTCGACCCTCGTCAGATCCTGTGACGGGTCTCGGTCGTCGGTCGGGTTCGGACCGTTTAATTTTTGACGACCTATTAACTAAATTTATACATATGGAGATGTGTCACACAACGACCTTCTCATTATCTATCAGACTTGTTTATCTCTATGAGTCGGTGACAATGATGTATCGCGTTTTTATTTTTTTATATACGTACATGTGTGTAGGCGTTAAGTACAACACATTTACATGTGCGTTATCTAATGATTGTGCGTGCGTACGTTAGGGTTGCTGACTTACTAATATTTTTATTTATTTATTTCATTTACTTAAATACATCACATAAACGTGTGTTCGGAATTCACATTATTTTTAAGTATTTCGCTCATAAATACAGGTGAATGGGGGAAAATGAACTCGTTTTTTTATATTTTTGATAATATTGTTGCTGACTTAATGGTTATTTACATTCATGTATTTAATTTTACTTAAATATACAGTTTATTCACATTTAAAATATTAATTTTATGGTTACGTTAGAAAATAAATCGTTTCGTTTCTGATTTTAGATAGGAATAATCAAATTTTGTATTCATGAAAACGTTTTATAAATATATAATAAATATAATATATTAAATATATTCGATTATAAACATAATATTTAACGTTATATATATATATATATATATATATATATATATATATATATATATATTTAATATAGTAATAAAAATGTATAAAATATTATATCTGTTTTACACAAACATAATATTTGTTATTTTTTAGCTTATATTAAAAATAGTAATTTACAAAAAAGGAAAATATTTTTCAAATTTAATTTCTATCTGTAGACTTATTTAATAATATGATTGAATTTCTTTTTATTCAGTAATTTGGTTGCTTTATAATAATTAAAATTAAGATAAACAATTTGAATTTTATTGGTATATTTTTTTAATTATAAATTATTTAGTAATGGATCATAATTGAATTATTTATAATAAAAGATTTTTTTAATTTGGATAATTTTAGATTTTGTATTCAAATTTTTTTCTCAAATAAATTAACAATCTTTGTTAATTTTTGTATAAACATGTTGGTATTATATTTGAAAAAATATATAACTATTTGTTACATATTGTATAACAAATGGTATTATATTTATTTTTTGAAAATTTTCATAAAAATACTGTAATAGGTAAAATATCCATTTGAAATAATAAAAATTATTTGTACAATTAATGTATAAAAATTGTTCATAGTTATATAAAAATGAAAAATATACAAGAAATTCATTAATATATTGTAAGATCAAAATTTGTTATTTACATATTATATATACTATAAATTTATCCTTCATTTTACTTATAATATAATTAGAACCTTTTTAAAATTAAAAAATAATTCAGTTATTGTTAAATTCTTTTATATTTGTTTTAATATGTCTAAACAAAAATATATCTTAAAACCTTGGATAAATTGATATTTAAATTGTTTGGAGCATTAATTCTTTTGTATCCCTTTGTATTTTTATAAGTAAAATATCATATTTATTTATTTTTATTTATTATATAATAACAACTATAATATTTTACATTAACATATTAATATACTTTAAATAAAATTTTAATTGTTTTTAAATGATCTATTTTGACAAAATGTGATTTACCATAATTTATTTCTGATATACTGATATATATATATATATATATATATATATATATATATATACATGTGTATGTGCGTACAAAAAGAGAGAGAGAAGTCAGTGAATTTTTTTAATTAATTACATTTCAAATTAGAACGCAAATAGCACTTTATGCCTTATGTACCTTAACAAAACCTTGAATCTCTTCACCCAAATGTTAATGCATGTAAAATATTTTTTTAAAATCCTTTATCATATACAAAAACGATGTAGATATACATGAATATTAAAAAAATCTATCTACATATTTTTACTAATTATATTTTAGATTAATACGCAGATGATGCTTAATTTAACTGATGTACTTAATCCCTAAACTTATTTGTCTGTTTAATGATTTATGATAGTTTTTTTTAAAAAAAAACAAAAATGAATGTTCATAAATGAATGTATAATGAAATTAATCAGGTTTTTAGTTCACTTATTTATCATGAACTTATATGTACGTTTGAAAATAAGCATCTATTATAATTATATATTTTTTTATTTAACAACAGTTATATATATATAATATTATAAAAAAATGTGTTAAAAATTAAAAAAAATGTAGATAAGTAAATGTTTACTTCCCTTCATCTAAAAATAACCAGCTAATTTTACTGCTTTAAATTTCTCGTTTATATTTACAAAAGAGGGATTTTTGTATAGCAATAAAAATATTACATACAAAACAGTTAAACCTTTGTTCGATGTACATATAATTTATTCAATGCATTTACAAAACCGGAAATGCGAATTTGTCATCTATTTGTAATGATTTCCGTTTTATTGAATGAATTATAAAATAACATGTAATAATAAATAATAACATACTATTAACATGTTTGTACATTTGTTGTAATTCATTGACAGACAAATATAAATTGTTATAATTATTATACATAATTGAGGAATTTTGATTTTAAAATTTCATTCATTTCTAATATAATTTCGAAATTATAAAAATATTTAAATTCTTATGTATAATTTTCTAATAAAAATTCTTCTACATTGTCTATCCAAAATAGTATTAATTTTCAAATAATAGATTTAATTACGAGATCATTAATTTTTCTATTTATAATTCGTTGAACATTTTTCTAAATATTTTAATTAATTTTAATGAAAATAAATATAAAAATATTTTACATAACACAATTAACTATTTATCTTATTCGTAGTTACATATTAAAAAACAATGGTCGAAATATAACTAATAAAAAATAATTAAGACGTCAAATATAAATTCTGTAATTTAAAATTACATCAAAGAATGTAATTAAAAATTCAATCAAAAAAAGACATTCAATCTTTACAAAAACAGTATTCGATTTTAGTTAATGTTTTAATTATAAATATTACACGTTTGTATTAATTATATCCGGCCATTATATTTTAAACTCATTTTATTATATATATATATATATATATATATATATATATATATATATATATATATATATATATATATGATTAATTTAATAACATAATTATGTTTAAAATTAAAAAGAAAATACATATTGAATAAATTTGTCCTTAAAGTACAAAATATAAAAATAGTAATTATTTATAATTACTGAAATAATGACAATGTAATCTAAATTATATGTTATAATTTAATTCTCTCTTGAAGGAAATAAATTATTTTTATATAACAGAATTATCTACAAGTAAAAATGACACTTATAATTGAAAATATCCAGCTGTAAAGGTATGACAAAGAATATCCTATTCATTTGATGAGAATTTTAAAAATAGATATGTTTTTATATAAAAATAAGTTCATTAAACATTTAAGATAATAATTTTGATATAATGATGAATAATATAATGCAGTAATGAATTCGAATCATTGGCATGCAAATCATTCAAGTATATCCATCTGAAATATTACTTAATTAAATAATTATTATGCAAAATATTAAAAAAATATAATAATTTATATCCATTATTCTTAAAATAAATTGAATTCGTATAAATTTGAATATTTTTAAACAAAATAATATTCAAATATTTTAATAATACGTATATCAAATTTTATCAAACTATCATCGAAGTTAATCACTGTTTCAAAAAAAACTTTGTAAAAATTAAAATGTTCAATAACTATGCTTGCATGTGATCGAAATCTTAATTATTCAGATAGTAAAAAAAGATTAAATAGGAATATTTTATGTTGTAAAGAAAGATTAATGTTTGGAAAATTATTTTTGAAAAAATATTATATATATATAATAAAATTATCATAAAACGTTACAATATTACTAGATAAATATTTGAAATATCTGTTACTATTTATAGAAAATTTTCTTAAATACTTATTTTTACATAAAAAGTAATATGGATATTTTTTCAAAAGAGTGACTATTTTTTTCTTCATTTAATTTTTTCAAAGATTTAAATATAGTACTAGGTGAATGTGGATAGAAACGAGTAATTATAATTAAA
>CP092092.1:9442500-9497500 GCA_029203775.1 Neoneuromus ignobilis
CTTCTGTTATTATTTTTTTTTTAATATTTTTTCTTATAGTGCAAAAAGGAAAAAAATATTGTAGAGATTTCTACATAATTTTTCAATTTATTTCTTTGATTATCAAGTAAAAAAATAATATTTTAAATTAATTTACTTTGTTTTCATATTTATTTATTTTTTTAAAAAATACCTTTAAAGATCATTTCTTAGGAAAAACGCTACGATTATCTAGATGTATAATAAAAATTATATATGTGTTTATTTTAATTCTTTTGTATTATTTATAATTATATTTTTAAATTTATTTAGATTGTTTCACTATATTAATCAATTATTATTTTTAATTCCTCTTTTATTATTTGTTATTTATTAATAGTATTAACAAAATTAATTCATTTTTGAAAAATAAAATATAAAAAGAAGTAACTAAATATGGTAACAACTAAATTTCATTCCAATGTACTAATATATAATGTTATTTTTTCAAAATATTTTTTCTTATAATACATGAAGGAAAAAAATATTGTAGATTTCTAATAAATTTTGCAATTTATTTCTTTATTTATCATGTAATAAAACAATATTTCAAATTAATTTACATTGTTTTCATAGATTTTTTTTAAAAAATGGCTTTAAAAATCATTTCTTAGAAAAAATGCTACGTTTGTCTAGATGTATAATAAAAATTATATACGTGTGTTTTCAATTCTTTTATATTATTTATAATTATATTTTTACATTCATTTAGAGTGTTTTTATATTAATCAATTATTATTTATAATTCTCCTTTTATTATTTGTTATTTATTAATAGTATTAACAAAATTAATTCATTTTTGAAAAATAAAATAAAAAAAAGTAACAAAATATGGTAACAACTAAATGTTAATACAATGTACTAATATATAATGTTATTTTTTTTAATATTTTTTCTTATGATACATCAAGGCAAAAATTATTGTATAGATTTCTAATACATTTTTCAATTTATTTCTTAATTTATCATATAATAAATCATTTCTTAGGAAAAATGCTACTTTTATTTAGATCTATAATAAAAATAATATATGTGTGTATTTGAATTTTTTTGTATTATTTATAATTATATTTTTACAGTTATTTATAGTGTTTCACTGTGTTAATCAATTATTATTTATTATTAGTATTTTATTATTCGGTATTTATTAATAACATTATCAAAATTAATTCATTTTTGAAAAATAAAATACAAAAAAAGAAGTAACCAAATATGGTAACAACTAAATTTCATATCAATGAACCAATATAGATTAATATATCCCAAATAGTACTTCACAGAAATTTGATTTTAAGGACGTAAAAATGTTTATTTTATTAGAAAAAAATTAAGAACATTATAAAGATTTAAAAATGCAATAATTTGTAGAAATATAGGTCTTTTATCATTATTTTCATTTAATTAATTGTAATATAAATTACAAACATACACACACACACACACATACATATATATATATATATATGCATGTGTGTGTATGTGTATTAAAAGATAAACTTTAAAAGATAAAAATTCTTTTGACATTAACGAAAATCTTATAAAATCAATTTTGTAAAAAATATTATTTTATTTATACTTACTTTGAATTTTTTTTAGTTTTATATATGTATAAAATACTATTAATATTCTTCAATAGTTATATATTCCCAAAAGATTCCCTAACCAATTTAAATTGAAAAAAGCTATAGTCAATTCTTCAATGAACATTTTAATGACATAACATTTTGTTGTGTTCGATATACTAATTTATCTGTTATATATATATATATATATATATATATATATATATATATATATATATATATATATAAGAGAGAGAGAGAGAGGGAAAGAAATTTTGTATACAGATTTTTTAAATAAATAAAAATTTAAGATCTTTTTATATCATTAATATAATTATATTTAAATTTATTTTAGTAAAATCTTAGACATTCAACAAAATATTTTTATGCTAGAAAAGTATTCAAAAATAGAGTAAATATATATATTTATATATATATATATATATATATATATATATTTATATCTTAAATTCATATATTATTTTATTATAGCCATTTTGCAAAAATTTAAACTGTACCGTACAAAATATGCTAAAATATCACATTTCTGAACATAGTTATCACAATGAAATAACGTATTCAACGGCAAATTACCTCATTTACGACACCGTACACACTATAGAGATTGTGTAGATAGTAAACTAATTACCTAATTAATTATGGTTTTTGTACAAAATTCGCATTCTTTTAAATGTTTTACGTGTGAAATTTTCGTGTCAATAGATAACAAAGAGTATTTAAGTTGATTGATGCAGTAAGTACTTAAATGTATTTATGTTTTTAATTTAAATATAAATAACTAAAATGAGAATTTACTCTACAGAAATATCTGACAGCAAAATGTATAATATAATTAAATTAATGTCAGTTTTTTTTGGTAGATATATAATTAGAATTTTTGTTTAGTTTGCAGTTAAATAATTGTGTAATTAGGAATAAATTATCTAAAATATGAGACTACTGTTTAAAATTCGATATGTACTCAGTAATATATGCTTATTTATAACACTTACTTTGTTTTAAAAAATATATTTTTAATTATGATTTCAATCTACAGGCTGATAATATTGCTGAATGAAAAATCTTTAATTTCACAAACATTTACTTATTTTAAATCAATTATTATTCTTAAATATTTGAGATATGTAACCAAATTAAATTTATGTATTTAAAACATATTTTTTACCATGAAAATGCAATAAATATTTTTTTTTCAAAAAGTTGAAAATATTGATTTTTTTTATGATTCAATCAACAGTTTCAGTTAACACTAGAACTACTAAATGAGTGAAAATGATTTGGACTGGTTTTATTTTTTTTTTTATAAAAATTCATTTAAATTATATTGAGTTTTCTACAATTTTTCACAATTTTTGTTACAGTATACGAATGATCAATTATATATATATATATATATATATATATAAATCAATACTCGAATAAATATACACTCTTTCTTTTTCCCTTTTTTCTAAAATAAATATGTGCTCGTAAAATACTTAGATATATCGAGACTAATCATTTTAACTAATTGAGAACTAATATAAAATTTTGATAATATAGGGTCATCCAATGCGACGCCTAGATTTGTGTTTTATTAAAAAAACAAACAGAAGAAATTATACACATGTTTCTCTATACACCACCCTATACACATGTTTCTTTTTAATAAAACACAAATCTAGGCGTCACATTGGGATGACTCTATATATTATATAAATTTTCTAAGTTTTTACCCTTATTGAAATATTTTTTGCAGAAAATATATCTTGAAAAAAAATTTTATTTGCAAAAAATACCTCTCCTAATATGTCATTTTATTATTGGGTAGTATACAAATAAAAGTAAAATGCATTTTGTTTTTATTTTCTTAATAGAAAAGATATTATGTATGATGTATGTTTGAAAAATCTTTATAATAAATTGTTTATAATAAATTGACTTTAAATTAAACAAACATATATATATATATATATAAATGTATATATATATATATATATATATATATATATATATATATATATATATATATATATTATTTTAGAAATGTTATATTTTTAAAAAACCAGTCATTGTGATCACTGACAGAAAAATATATTTAATCATTTGTAGTTCTAGTGTTAAAAATATTTTATAAATGAAAATAACATTAAAAAATATTTATTTCAGCTTATTTTCGTTAATTTTATTCAAAATTCTCGAATACAATCTTAAAACCAAAATAGATCATTAATAGGATTTATAATTTTATTTTGAGTATTTTATTGACTTAAACAAATATTTTTTTATTATCTTGTTATATATATATATATATAACAGTTCCTCAAAAAATACATTTTTAAAAATTATGTTTTTTCATTAAATTTGTGTATTTACAATTACTAGTGATCTTGTTTTAGTAAAAAAAATCAAATTTATACACCTTTATTATTTTCATTGCAAAATTCCTATTAGTATTGTAAAGAATCAAAATTTGTCAAAAACTACAGCTGAATTACAAACTATTAGTTATTTTTTAATGGCTGTGTTTGTTAAATATTAACTATAAGAAAATATTTATTTTGAAAATCAATATTTAATCAGTTAAAATATATCTAATCATTTTAACTAGTAATTGTATTATAAATTAATTATTTTAATAATAGTACATTTTTAAAATATTAAAAAAAATATATATTAATTTATAAAAACGGTTATTTCCGTTTTGTGTTTAAATAAAATTTGTATACATTTTTAGACTTTTGTAATATTACTGTAATTTGAATATAAAATACAATGAAAATATTTTCATACACATATATATATATATATATATATATATATATATATATATATATATATATATATACTTATTAGATTAAATAATACCAGGTGCATTGAAAAAGTGAAATAATCGTATAAAAATATTACTAAAATTCTTTTTCATAGGTTAATTATATTGCCTGAAGTAGTATTTTAATGTATGTTGTAGCTGCTATATATATATATATATATATATATATATATATATATATATATATATATATATATATATATATATATATATATATGCAGTAAAACACCAAGTAAACAGTACTGCAATTTAGAGTCACCACCTGCAGAGCTACTAATAGATCGTATATCTACTATTTACTAACAAAGAAAATATTTAAAAAATGTTAATATTTGAATGCAGTGTTCACAAAAAATATATATATTTATGTATCTTGTCCAACATCATAAAAACACAATACGAGTTACACAAACGAATTGAATACAGATAAGAATATATATTTCAATTGTCTGCTAGAAGCTTTAACAATGACATTGAAACTGTGATGACAGGCAATTTGATCATACGGCCAGCTTCAGCGATGTAGATAAAATACATCATCATGTCCATTCAGTCCATACTGTTTGTTGATACATTACTCATATTAATGTTTTGTATTAATAATAATAAATCAATACGTAGACAATGTAAATTAAAAGAGTAAGATAAGAGATAATAATAAACATGATCAATAATTTATGACGGGGATTCGGAAAAAATATTTAATAAAGCAGATCGGCAATGTACATAAAATACTTTAATGAAAATTGTATTAATAATTAGAATCAAGTGAATTATATTGACAGATTTATTATATATATATATATATATATATATATATATATATATATATATATATATATATATATATATATATAATTATACGTATGTGTAAAAAACTTGAATTATATTTCTTTGTTCCCACGAGTTTTATTTTATTTTTATCTTTATTATATTTTAAAACTTATACTATTTCAAATTTATTAACCACATGAAAAATGTATTTAAAATTCTTTTTCACACAAATGAATTATCACCTCCAACACTACAAGATATTCAAAAGTGTTCAGTAATTATTTATTGTTCATTTTGTTTGTTTATAAAAACAATAAGTTAATGTGCATTTCGATGGTGATTCTATTATCATCAAACAATTGTGTTATAAATTCTTGATTAAAAGTATTTATATTTTATTGTATTTCTTGAGTATTTTCTTATCTTTATACAATACATTTTCGACAAGTAATCGACTTTCTTTGTTTATTACATATATACAATATATATTTTTACATATATAAAATATAAACAAATGTATTAAATTCAAAAATACATTACATTTAAAATTATTTAAAATTTATATACATATTTAAATTAGTTTATTTTTAATTTTCAAAAATGTAGTAATATATTTTTTAAAAAATAATATGATTTCAAAAATTAACATCTATCATATTGTACAATAATTAATATTTTCATTGATTTGAATTGTAATAAAAATATAATAATAATATTTAATATCTTTCATGAATTTTTGAATTTGTTTTCAGTTAATTTTGATCATAAATCATTTAAGTTTTTGAAGAATTACTGATTTTAAAAAGTACTAATTTTTAAAAAGGTACTATTATAAAAAGAAATGATCTGTAATATTGATGTTTCATTTGAGATTATTATATTTTATTTTGAAATACAAGAAGAAATAAAAAAAATGATTGTAAATATTTATTTGACATTAGAAATAGTAAGTGTTTTGAAACTTTGTCAAAATAATATAACATAACCTAACTTTATGAGATATGTATTCTTTTATTAACAAGACAGTAGTTTATCAATTAAAAACATGTAATAAATTTTAATCTGCACAATTATTAAAATACTTCTTTAACAAAGTATACAAAAATAAATTTATTTAATAATAAAAATGTTATTTCTAGAGTTATTGATTACTATATTGTTTCAAAATTTGTGTTTGTAATACTGATTTAGTCTTTTATTATATATTTCTACATTTTATAACACAAGCTGTGACGATGATGACATTGCAATCAAAATACCTATTAACTTATTGTTATTATAAACAAAGTAAACAATTATTATTTATTAAATATTTGTGTTGGAGGTGATAATACATTTGTGTGAAAGTAAATTTGCCATAGATTCAAAACACTTACTATTTCTAATGTCAAATAAATATTTACAATCATTTTTTTTATTTCTTCTTGTATTTCAAAATAAAATATAATAATCTCAAATGAAACATCAATATTACAGATCATTTTTTTTAAAATAGTACCTTTTAAAAAATTAGTACCTTTTAAAAACAGTAATTCTTCACAAAATTAAATAATTTATGATCAAAATTAACTGAAAACAAATTCAAAAATTCATGAAAGATATTAAATATGATTATTATTTAATTATCCTATTATTCAAGTATATTATTATTCAAATGTATAATTAATTAGTAAAATTAAAATTATATGAGATTTAAAAATAAAACGTGAAATAATCAATTATGAATTAATTGTAAGACTGAATTAATTATTTATCTAGGTTATTTTAAGTAGATATTAAATTCTATACTTCACTTTCATAACCCTAGCTTTTTTTTACAAAAGAAGGACATAAATACAATAGTATTTAAAATCCACAGTAAAATTCTAGAAAGTATATTCTACATACAAATTATATTTGTAGTTATTTCTACAGCCTTTATATATATATATATATATATATATATATATATATATATATATATATATATATATATATATATATTAAACAAAGTCATTTATTTAAAAATATGAATTAGGATTTATAATTATCTTATTATATTTTGTACTGTAAAAAATGTTGTTCCAATTTTAAAAAAAAAAATAATAATACGAGATAAAACATATTGAAATGCAGAACTTGTTAAAATGATGAACGATTTTAACATTCTACTATACATATTAAAATGTTTAAATAAAATATTGATTAATTCTCAAAAATATAAATCAAGTCATTGTATTTGTTACACACGTTTTAAGTGTTCTTAATTAATTTATGAAACACAATTAAAATTGAATCTAATTTGTTTGTATGTCGAATTTCACACGTACTTTTATTAAAATCAGTATTGACCAACTTCCAATAATAAATTTTATTTCAAACAACAATAATAATATTGATAAGTGTTATTTTGTATTAAGAACAAAGTTAATAAAATATCGATTCAATTATAATTAAAAATTAGATTGGTCGTTTAATTAAACGAAACATTGTGTCATTTGCTACTTTTTTGAATAAATCGATTAAGTTTTTATTGTCAAATACGTTACGTGATAAAATGTGACATTCAAATTAAATTGAATATAAAAGTGAATAGCATGTGTATATGTGTGTATTGTTTTTTTGAATTCTTTTATAAATATATACGAGAGTGTTCCGTATTTACATAATAAAATAGAAAAGAAAAAGGAATTCTTTCCTACGTTGAATTCGTAATATCTGTGCAATGTTTAGAATAGTATTATGCATGGATAATAAAATATGAAATTACTTTTTTTCATTAATGCACCACGAATGCATTATATTTTATTTTTATCTCGTATTTTTTATAATAGCGAGTGTACAATGCAGACTTGTATATTTTTAATGAATAAACATATTTAACTTACTATTATTTTCTTTTTATATATTGTTATTTATTATATTTAAAGCTTTAATGATTCTATAATGAAATTAATAAAAAAAATAATAATTAAAATCGTTTTTATTATAACATACTAATAATGAAAAACATTTCGGGTTTTTATATGTTTTTTTTATAATTTTAAAAATTAACTCGTTAATGAAAAATATGGAAAAAACTTAAAGGTCAGGTCAGATATGAATTAATGAAACTTTAAAATATTGTAATGGACTTCTTGAAAATTGCTTTGTAACTCAGTTGTTGTCATTAAGAGATATAAGTAGATATTTGTTTTCTTTAAAAAATGAAGTCACTGATGATATTTTTTGTGTCTCATTGACCGTACTTTGTTCTTCTACCTACTGTGAATATATATTTAAAATTATAAGTAAACGTTGAACGGTGTGATTCCATCTAATAAATTACCGACGCAGTACACGTTGCGAATTTCAACGAAACGAACGAATCGAAACTATTTTTACCTAGAAAAAGATCAAAAACTAATATTTTCCATCGACGACGACTACCGCTCGCCTCTCTGGGAAAAAAAAGGTTATGACCGAATCCCCGTACCACCACACGAACAACAACAACAACACAAACAACAATCACTCGCATGCGAATAGCGTTTGCGTTTTTTCGTGTTCGCCACCGCCGCTTGTGTTGTTTCGGGACAACATAATTTACGAGCGGGTCGCATGCGGTCGTGGACCAGCCATCAGCCCCGGCCGCCCGACCCACAAAAACTTTAATAGCTTATTTATTCAGAACGCTAACAATTCAAAATGGCCGACGCCGCGGTGAACGTGCTTCACACCCCCGGACCCTGCCGCGTTGCCCGTCATCGAACGAACCCCACCCCATATCAACACCGTACAATCGGTCCTCTTGCTTGGTTCTAACCGCCAGGTGCTCCAGTTGCAATCACCGTATTAAGGAAACTACGCTGCGTGCACTATATTTTATAACGTTTGATGTTGTCTCATCATAAACATAATGCTTTTTATTTATTTATGGTACTTACTACTGTTCTGTTTGAGCTGAGCGTAAGTACTCAATTACTGGATATTGTATGTAAACAATATGAGACCAGGTAACAACGTTAATGATTTATTGACCTTGCGGTTATCCAATTACTTCTTAAAACGTATTCTAATTCGATTATCAACATTTAAAATGTAAATATGTAAGTAAATAGAATTTATTCTAACTATTCAAAACTGAATCATTCCAGAAAATTCTAATTATAAAAATTTCGAATAATTCTATTTATAATTCTATTTGAAAGACGAATAATCCAATTCTATTTTCACATTCAAAACTATTATAAAAAAATCATCTTTACTATCATACATTTTTAATATTTAACTCAATTATGTACTCATAAAAAGTTTAAATAGTCCAAATATTTATACACACATACTAATAAGCAAATATAATTCAAATAATAATATATTAGTAATAAATGTCTTAAATAAATAATAACCCCCATTATAATAAAAAAATGTCATATATATATTTATATATATATATATATATATATATATATATATATATATATATATATATATATATATATATATATATATATATATAATATATAATATAATAAAAATATCAAAATAAATGACACTAACCTAACAATTTCGACTTACATAAAAATGATTTGAAATTATTAACTACTAGAATGAAAAGGATTTTTGTAAAAATAATGTAAATAATAATAATAATAATAATAATAATATATATATATATATATATATATATATATATATATATATATATATATAAAGTAAAACCATCAAAATTAATAAAACTAATCTAGCAATTTTTGGCTTACACACAAAAATGATTTGAAATTATTAACTACTAGATTAAAAAAAAGATTTTTGTAAAAAGCAACGTAAATAATATTTTATATATATATATATATATATGTGTGTGTGTGTAATAAAAACCACCAAAATAAATGAAACTAACCTAATAATTTTTGACTTGCATAAAAAGTGATTTTAAATTATTAATTACTAGATTAAAAATGATATTTGTAAAAAATAATGTAAATAATAACAACATTTGTTATATATATATATTAAACCATCAAAATAAATGATACTAACCAAACAACAATTATTAGTTTGCACAAAAAATGATTTGAAATTATTAATTAGTAGACTAAAAAGAATTTTTGTAAATACATAAAATATTTGTTAATTAAGAATTGTGATATTAAAAAAACTGTTTCATATAAGTTTTTTTTAAAAAAAAAACGATGGAATTTTCATCATAAAAAATATATGCAATACATGAATTAACACATCAAATTGTTTTCTCTTAATTTTAAGAAAAACATTTTTTTAAAAAACAATATTAATTTTGTAAAAATTAATAATTCAAATAGAAAAGTTTTAATATATATATATATATATATATATATATATATATATATATATATATATATATATATATATATATATATATATATATATATATATATATATATATATATATATATATATATATATATATATATATATATATATATATATATATATATATATATATATATACATATATGTGTGTGGAATTAATATTTAATCTAAAAGAAATCAAATAGGTTAACTGTCAAAACTTAAAAATAATGACATTTAACAATGTACTAAATTAAGCTATTATTATTAACGAGCCAACAATTCTATACGAAAATCATATCTCAGCCACAACTATTCGTATATCTGATAGAATCTGTCTTCAATTATACGACGAAAGAAATATTTATTTCTGCTTCAGTGATATTTATTTAATATGTATTTTTTCATTTTGTTCTCTTGTTTCAATCATAAATAACAATAAAGGTCGTTGTGTAAACAGTTACTTTTTAATTAAGTATAAAATAACAAGCAATTAGAGAACCAATCTCGTCTGAATTTATGTTTATATTTATTGAAAGTAATATTGAATGACATTTTATTATTTTCGATCATAGTTTAAAATATATGTTTTATTTCGAAATTACGATAATAAATAATTCGAATATAACGATTATGACACATATTTATATTTGTACAGTATTAAACATTTTTTTATATCATTATCCTGATATTTACGACCGGGATTATGAAAAATAAATTCTATAAAAGGAATATTATTTTTAAACCAAAAAATTCCTTTTCATATTCGTTATTATCGTACATATTTAAAACCTACTGGAACAGGTATTCCAATGTTTGATTCTTCTTTCACCTTCTGCTTTATAAATTTCAACGTACGGCCTAAACTGTGCATAAAAATAAAACAGAGACTATTAATGTTCCAGAAACGAGTTTTACGAAAAACTTGACAATCTATTTCTGAATAATACTGAACTCTGTATTCATAGAACGCCGCTATGTAGTCGGCACTTGGCTGTATAATTTTGAACGTCTGTTATTTTCTGATGAGTTTTTGAAAAGATAATTTCGTAGACGTATCACGGTTGGTCGTGATTTTAAAATCAGGTTTTTTCACTGGACGTCCCAAACATGAATATATATATATATATATATATATATATATATATATATTCATGTTGTGTATCTACCATAAAAATTTTGTATTTGTGTACATATATATTTATTCTTACTCATACATACATATAAATATTTAAGTAGATGTACGTTAAATCACTGACGATGATAGAACAGCTCGATAATAAAGATGACAAGTTAATTGATTTAATTTTCTCGTAAATAGAAATACTAATTATTATATATATATATATATATATATATATATATATATATATATATTTGTATATATATAATCAACAGCAGCATTTACTATCTACTGTTAGATGAACGCTTCACCCAAAATGTACTTTCAGTAATTCAATATCTTACTTTTCCATTTCACACAAACAATTTTTTTATGTCTGTCTAATTTTTTCCAGGGCCTCTTCCTAATATATATACGAGGGTCGTTTGATAAGTATGGTAAATGTATTTATTGTTTAATTTAATTAATTAATTTAATTAAATTTTTCAATTTAGTTTTTCTTACTTTTTTACCATACTTATTAAATGACCCTCGTATATTTATATTTATATATTCATCTCTCTCTCTCTCTATATATATATATATACAGAGAGAGAGAGAGAGAAAGATGGATTGATAGATAGATACAAAAGTTATGGATGTTAGGAGTAAAAATAAAAGATTGAAATGGAAAATGGCCGGTCAAGTAGCCAAAAGAAGGAATCATCGATAGACAAGGAAATTTATTAATTGGGAATCTAGATAAATAGTACATATATTTTTAGTGATTAAACGATTTTTCTTTTTCTAATTTCTGTTAGAATTAAAAAAAATGTTCTTGTCTTGTTAGATTTTTTTTGTTTCTCAGTATTTGAAATTCAATTGCACAGAATTCACGTGATATCTCTATGTAGAATATATATATATATATATATATATATATATATATATATATATATATATATATATATATATATATATATATATATATATATATATATAATATGTATATATATATATATATATATATATATATATATATATATGGATATGTATATTATATATATATATATATATATATAAGGATATATATATATATCAGAATATGTAGATTATATATATATAAATATAGATTATATGATATAAAAGTCCTAGGAAGGAAGCATTGAATCAATCGAAGTAGGAAATTCATCAGAGTTGATTATTCGGTAGTGAATCAAGAAGTAGATGATTTTGTACAGATTTATCGGTAGTGAATAGAGTAGATAAATATGATATATAGATAAATAAATAGATAAATAAATGTATACATAGATAAATATAATATATATATATATATATATATATATATATATATATATATATATATATATATATAGTTTTTTTAAGTTAAGTAGAACTTTCGAGATTGATTCAATTTAAAGTTCTATCATGCTTAAAAAACAGCCTTTTAATATAAATTTCTAGGAGATAATGAAAATTTTAGAATTTTAATGAATTTAACTATAACGAAAAATTTGCAAAATCATGTAAATTAAAAACACAATATTCAATAATGAACAATAACAATAATGGTTTTAAGTATACTTATTTAAGAGAGCAAATCCGATGACAAAAATAATAATAAGGAAAAAATATTTAGGAGTGACTTATTCTCTTCTTCACTATATAAATTAGAACAATGTGAAAAGAAATATTCTTAATCCTTTTTACATAAATTTAAAAATTTCTAACCTAATATATATGTAATATTTTAAATGAAATCCTATATATTTAAAAATATGGTAATTAAATTTCGTTTTATACGATTAGCTTATAATAAAATAATTATATTTTTTAAAAAATATTTATGAAAATTTATACTCTGTATAATATAAAATATATAGTAACTAATTTAAAATAGTGTCTAAAATAGCATTTGTGATATTATTAAATAGAAAATTGTAGATACAAGATTTTTTTCTTAATTCAATTTAAATTCTTCAATATAAAAAAACATTTCATCAAAAAAAGTTTTAATTTATATTTACTTTGTTTAATCATACTTGTAAAAGTTTAATTCTCTATCTCCGCATAAGACTTATGTTTAATATTATAGAATCTATTTGAAATTAACTCTATCAGCAAGTAAAAAAAATAATCTTAATAAATAAAATAATAATAATACATTTGTTGATTATTATTATTTTATTTATTAAGATTTGGTGGTAATGTTTTCAATTTTAGAACAATTTTTTTGTCTATATTTCAAAATATCTTCAACTCATTTTTCAATCACTACGTTAGTGATAAAGTAGATTGAAAAAATATTTATATTCATCTTCATAACAGACTTGAAAACAGTACTTATTTTATTTGTGGACAGTATTTTGAAAATTCTATAAAATTATTATTATTAAATGTTGTATTAAATATTCTGAAATTGTTAGGTTTAGGTTTTTATCCTTAATGTTTCATTTATATATATATATATATATATATATATATATATATATATATATATATATATATATATAATCCCAGATACATCTCGTTTTTAATTACGTAATTAATAAAAATAAATTACTCCTAACATATTGTATTAATATACTTTTCATAACTAAAACTTGTGTAATAATTTCAACAATGTCCTCATCAAATTTATTAATTAATTGTGTAGTTTCCTCATCATTAACGTTTTCGTATATATTTGGAATAGGAACGCAAACAATCGCTTACAATTTATTGAACATTGTTATTTCTCACATAATTAATTTTCCTAATTATTTTTTTAATCATTTTACTACCGAACTATTTTCGTTTAATCATTTCATTGATCGCATATATTAATTATTGTTTTAGTCTAACCGAGACTTAATTATTATTTAAACATTTTTTTACATGCTAGAACGAAATATATTAATTACTTGTTTGTGTTCGGCTTTACTTTATTCAACGCACTTTTAATACAATACTTAACTAGGAAAAAGTATTCTTAAAAAAGATATTAATGTACATGAACTCGTAACTATATGGATAAATATCTACACCTACTAACACGTTCAACTTTGTTACTAAACATTAGATCCACGCTACAACACCAACAGATACCAGATACGGTTAGACAACAGTGCTTTTTAGTTCTATATAATACATTTACATGTTATTTCGCCATTATAATTCATATTAACGTGGCAACCAATTACATAAAGCGACATACACCTAAATCTACCCCTTATCTCTATGTGTTGTATTCACGGGGTGCTTTATGCCGTGTTTAAGGCTATATGACACGGTGCGCTGACACAGCGGAATGTTAAAGAGATTGCGAGGTGGGTGGCTGCCTGGCGGGGTACTTGGCCGGGGCTCGACCCGCGCCTATCTGATGCTACGTCAGTGCACGATACAACTAACCTGCAGTGCACCTCTGACGTTACATGTAAATATTGAGTGAGTGTAGTATATGATTAGTTGACCAGTTTGTTTGTTTATTTAATAATGAAAAATATTGAATGAACTGTAGACAAAGATGTAATTTCTATTAATGGAATTGAGAATCAAGTGTCGAACCATTTTTATTTCTTTAATAATAAATTGCATACATATGTACACACACACACGGATATATTTATATAAATAGGGTTTTCCAATAAACGCTTCAGATATTTAAATGGAAATAAAACCAAAAGTATTTAATTAATTATTTATTATTTTTAAAAATATTCTATGGCATTAATGATGAAAATGAAACACAATTTCACTCATATGACCACCACAACTTCGCTTTACAGTACATTCGTTTAGTCCAATTTTTAGTCTCTCTTTTAAATAATTGTTGTGCAATTCCATGAATTATAAGTTAAATATTTATTTTTAATGCTTTTGTTGTTCGTGATTTATCAGCATAAACCAATGATTTCACATAACCCCTTAAAAATAATCCAATGGAGTTAGATCTCATGATCTTGATGGTCAATTGATGGATCTATTTCATGAAATAATGGACTCATTAAACTTTGATTTTAAAAAGTATATTGTTTCCGTAGATGTATGGCACGTAGCACCGTCCTATTGAATCCATATATCATGCAAACCATTTTCAATCATTTTTGGGAAAAAAATCATTAATTATGGTTCGGTAACGCACTTTATTTATTGTAACGTGATCTCCAGCTTCATTTTGAAAAAAATATGGTCCGATGACACTACCAGCGTATAACACACACCAGACAGTTACTTTTTGTGGATGCAGTGGTTTTTGTTCAATGACTTGTGAATTGCTTTCACTCCAAATTCTACAATTTTCTTTATCTAGTGTTGACTGTAAAGTCCACAAAACGCACGATAAGTTTTCGAACCGAACTTTGATTTTTATAATTTTTTACAATTTTTAAACATTGTTGAAGTGTTAAACGTTCTATGATAATTTGCCAAACTATAATGAGTTTAAATGTCAAAAAAATGAACTTAAAAAATTCAAACATGGTTGCCACTAGATGTCAAAGTTCTGACATTCTTATCCGAAAACCTTTTCTTTCTTTCTTTCTCTCTCTCTCTCTCTCTTTATACATATATATATATATATATATATATATAAATCATTTTCATAATTTATATACAAATATATCCAATTTTTTCAGTAAAAATAATTATTTTAATAGAAAAAGATTTTTACCAATATTTTTTAAAATTCCATTTAAAAACCAGCAACTATATTACCAATTGCACTAAGTAGTTTTTGGAATAAGTAATGAAATTTAAATAAGACATTAATTTTTTGTAACATTTTAATCAATTCAAATGTAAAAAAGATTCAATACATTTAATAACATACAATGCTTTTTGTATTTAAATTTTATGTTGTAAATCATATACAAGAAATATTTTATATACTGATGATAAAAATAGAAAAAAATATAAAAGAAATTTTTATATTCTAGTTTAATTGTCTTCATTTTATATTTTTCATTTACGATCTTTTCGAAATATAAAATTAGCATTTCTGTTAGAATATTTAGAGATATTTAAAATAAACAAATCTATAAAAATATATTGCAAATTCCTATAGAGCGTAAAACAATAAATAAATAATATGAATGAAAAAATAACATATGTAAAAAATTATTGTTTGATATAATCATAAATCATGATCTTTGTGTGGAGGCGAAATGTGGGAGAGGCCGAACACTAACCTGTAATAAACCCAGAGTAAATAAAGGAATATATTAATTATTAGATATTCATACACATTATATTTCATCCTTGTCGACACGTTTAATAGCAAATAATTTTTTTGAAATTTCAGTATTATGAATTTTATATAAAATAACATTGGAATTCATATAGAGTATCTAATTTTAAATTATTTATACAAATAAATTTTAATTTAATATAAGTATACATTTCAGTATAAGAAATAATATAACCATTAAAAAGAATTCATTAATACAAATTGTTAATTATGATAATTCATAAACAATGGATTAAATAAATATTGTTTGATATAAAATACTGATATGTTTTGTAATATAAATCAGCACTCGAATTTAAATGTAATTTGAGAAACATGTTTAGAACACTGAACTGTGGATTAGGTTACAAGTTTTAAAAATAGTATATAATGTAGTCACTAAATTAATTTATTACAAGTAATTATCATACTATAATGAGATATATTTCAAATAAAATATGTAGACAAATATTTTTTAAATGCTTGAAAAATAATACAATTAAGTATTTAATATTTTATTTATATATTCAGTTTTATTAAATAATTATAATTATTTTACTCTCATTTAATTGTAAACTGATAAAATGATTTATTGAAATTATTTTCATTTTAATTATTGTATATTATTATATATATATATATATATATATATATATATATATATATATATATATATATATGGTATATATTAACTTTATCAAATTCTACATAATAAATCAGACAAGAGTAACCTGTTATCACATGCTGATCAGATTTTTATAAGTTAAAGACTTGATTCTTATTTTTTGCATAAAATATTTTTATCTCCAATTATATATATATAATATTTTATACTGAAAAATTAAAAATATTTTGCATGTAATTGAATATAAAGTTATATTTTAATCGTTTTATTAAAAAATAAAAAAAATGAATAAAAAAATAGTGAATTAATTTTACTGCACCTAATTCAATTCACTATTTGAATATATAATAAATATATCATAGTGATTTTTTTAAAAAAAACTCTAAAATATATAAATATAAAAAATTGAAAATATATTAAACATTATTTAAAAAAATATATACAGGACTAAGAAATATTTTTAAAAAATAAAGATTTTGTACACTATGATAATAAATCATTAAAAAAATAGATTTGCATACAAAATTTTATTCATAACAAAGTGAAGTTACTAGTAGTTTGGTGTTTAATGTCAGAAAAATAGAAATTCATGTCAATGTCTTAAAGCCAAAAAATGAAGAGAAAGTTAACTAGAAGATATTTTCTGAATATTTATAAGATAAGATACTGAAATCATTTTTAAAAGTTATGGATGAAAATTAAATAAGCTTACGTGACTAAACATATTATAAAATTGTCTTCTAGAAAAACTTCTTTTTAGTTATTCTTAAAATCGATTAATGGCCTCTAATATCACACTCTTCCTCAAGCATTAACTGCAGATAATGTTATCTGATAAAATACTTCGTGTTTAAGAAAAATAAATAAGCAATATATTGTGTCTATATATATATATATATAAATATAAATATATATATATATATATATATATTTAAAAAAATAAAAACATTATACTATTTTTACTGAAGTAAAAAGATAATAGAGTCTGATATTTACAAAAACCAAAGTGATTTTATCTTTTTAGTGAAAGCACCTGTAACATTTATAAATTATATGTATATATATATATAGGGTGATTTTTAACTTAGAAGAATTTTAAATTGAATCTGTAACGAAAATTCAATTGAACCTAAAAACACTATATATATATATATATATATATATATATATATATATATATATATATATATATATATATATATATATATATATATATATATATATATATATATATATATATATATAATATATATATATATATGTGTGTGTGTGTGTGTGTGTGTGTATGTATATATAAAGGTATGATAAGGGATGTTTTTTAGGTTAAATAAAACTTTCGATAGGGACGGAAATTAAAGTTCTATCACGCTTTAAAAAATACCTATATATATATATATATATATATATATATATATATATATATATATATATATATATATATATATATATATATATAAGATAATAATATTAGGGTTATAATATTCTCATGTATTTTATTATTTTTACAAATGTTTACTTAAATTTTCAAATATATTGTACAACTTTCACATATAATATTTCAAGACACAATTTCGATTTCTAAATTTAATTTAATTATATATTAACTAGATACTGTTTACATGTTTAAATACTACTTTGTTCACTGTTAGTTCTACGAATGAAATAAATTCAATATTTGATTTACTAAAATTATTTTTCTAAATAATCAATTAATTCAATTTTGTCAGTTAAAATTTAATTTTAATATCGTTAGTTCAGGTTTATGCATAGTTATAATTAGTGAATTTTTTGTACAACAAAACAGAAAATTATATTATTAAACAATAATTCAATAATAAATTAAACGTGTTATTCCACATTTATTTTATAAAAACAAGAAGTTAACAAAACGGCATACTTTTTCTTGCTTCAGGTGACATTTTTTTAATTAACCATATATATATATATATATATATATATATATATATATATATATATATATATATATATATATATATATATATATATATATATATAAATATGGTTCACATCAACATTTTTGTATAAATTAAATATATTTTAATTTTCAATACCATATTGGATAATTGCAATTTTTTTAACGAAGAAACGTGTTATATTTTTTTAAAAAAAAGTAATAAAAACTTTACTTAAATAAGACATTTCATATAGCGTTTAATTTCTCATTAAATTATTTTAATTGAATTTAATTACTGATAGTAATTACACATTCATCGTTTAATTAAATGAATATTAATCAATGTAACGATTAATAAAATATTATTTTTTATTAATCAAGATAATTAATCTCTATTAATTCGCGTTCTTTATATATACATAAACATTTAAATATGTACATAAAATAAGTAACGAAGTTTTAAATTTAATTTTTTATAATTTCATCTTCATTTATATTTGTTATTTATTTTCATTTATATTACTATTTGACTAGATATATATATATATATATATATATATATATATATGTAATACACACAATATACATACATATATTCATACATACACACACACAACATATATATTTTTATATCATATGTATATATACATGTATATAATATCTTATAGTACTAAGATAGTTATTTGACTTATTTTTCGAATTATGTTTACTACTTACAGTAAGTTGCATAGTAGCTGAATATAAATATCTATCATAATATCAAGTGTACATTAAAATCGTGATTATTTCGTAGGTTGTTCTTCGAAAATTTCGTTGAAGTCGAAATATATTTACCTGTTTATTTATGTTTTCAACGCTGACATGAAACGTACATTCTTGCAATTTTATATTCATTGCCGTTTTGACAGCACTGCGTATACGATTTTTATGTTTTTCTGAATTCATTTTAAATACTTTTATAAACGTGTTTATTGTATAGTCATACTCATACAATTTCAAGATTATAATATATATGTACAAATATATATATATATATATATATATAAATTCGACCTTTAATGATTTTATATTGGTTTCAAGTTTTTAATGTAGCTATCATTTATTATTTTAAAATTAATTTGCAGTAAATTAAAATATGTTAAAATTTTCTATAAATTATTTACATACATACACATATATATATATATATATATATATATATATATATATATATACATATTTAAAAATTACTTAAGATTAAAAAAATACTTTTCGATCAAACGATTCTCTAAATTCTAATCATTTGAAATAAAAACAAACATGCTTTATAAATATTTAATTTCAAACATAGATAATTTCACAGTTAAAATAATATCCGTAATTTAAAATATGTAAATGTTTATAAAACATATTAAAGTAAATAATAAATTGTAGTATTTATGAAGCTCATTCGAATAAATAACCACTTAAATCTACTGATTGATAATTGAATGTAAATAAACATTACATAATGAAAAAAAATGGAAAATTATACTATATATACATTATAAAAAGTTATTTGTAATCAAGAAGAATACTTTAGCAAAAGTCAGTTTTTTCATGTTTTTCTCACTTACTTATCTCTATTTGAATTATTTATAATACTATATATATTCATTAAGCAGGACAATAGAATATATTATGTTTGAAAAGGTTATAATTAAATAAATGTTTTAACAATATAACGTCATTAAAAATTAATATATACACTTCACCAATGATATATCAGATAAAGTAATTGTATTAAAAATTAATTAAACAGTGTGTATTTTTTAATTTAAATGAATTATATTTCTGCTTTATTTACTTACATTTTTAAACATAAAAAATAATATATTTTGAATATAAAACTTAACCTTAATCGAAAAATCAATGTTGTATTGAACCGAATTTATTTTATAATTTTTAATAAAAATTATATTTTATATCAATTTATTTTAATAAAGTCTTGTTTAATTAAAAAAATATTTATTCTGATTAAATTAATTTTATTATTTTCATGATTAAATTGATATTTATATCAAATTTACTTACAAAATTAATAATATAGTTGAAAATAGTAATTTAAGGAGTAATCACTTTTTAACTATACTATATAATAAAATACTATACGAATAAAGTCATACTAAACGTATTTATGAGTTTATTAAAGAGAATAATAAATTTAAAAATATAGTATAAATTTCAGACTAAAAACTTGAAACGTGTTTATGGAAAAAAACGCGAGATAAACTTTACAAGTTAAAATAATATGTAGCTAGTTTTAAATATATAATTACAATCGATTTACAGTAATCGATAATCAACACTACCATAAAAATAATTTAACGCATTCGATCATGGAAAGAATTAGAATTTATATAAAAAGTCTTAAACATAAATAAAAAAGATATATATCCATTTTTGTATGGTTCAAATATCACAAAGTATTAAAAAATATAATAGTGTTTGGAAATTAAAATTTCGATTAAAATATTTACTTCAGCTCGTATTACATTATCTAATTCAATCGTGTATAATTTTAAATTCGTAAAAAATTATATATATATATATATATATATATATATATATACATGTATATGTATATAATATGCAAAAAGTACATAGTGAAGAAGAGTATTATTGTTAGCATGTTTCTGCTGAAATGCCAGCCCAGGGCATGAAGCCGTATGACATATTCATTACAGTATAGTAAGTTAGCTTGGCGTACGACAAACGGATAAGTGTCTTGTACATATCACAATGGATGACTGCCAGAGCGTCGACAGAAGTCAGGCTCGGATTGCAATTTAAACGCGAATGTCAGTCAATAAAAATGTCACAAATAAATATGTCTATAAAATAAAATTCATACGGGTACATGGTTCTCAGAAAAACAGTTATAATCGAACAAGTGTTCTGTCTTATTAATTCCATAAAATCTTGATGTAAATTTGCATATTGAATTTTTTTACAAAAAAAAAATATATAGGTGTAGATAAATGATCAGCAATTCTACTATTCAAATTAATATATATATATATATCTGTGTGTGTGTGAGTGTATGTATGTAGGAGTTTGAGAAACATTTCGATTGAAGTTTACTTTAGAATTTTTTAAACATTTAGATGTTTTGAAATAATATTTATATAATTTATTCATTTTTTGTTTAAAAAAATATTACAAATAATACTAATTTTTATGAAACTGACATTTTATGTATGATTAGTAGTTGAAGAATTATATAGGGTGTCTCATCAGCAGCACACTCTCATCAGTTTCACTCAAAAAAGATGAATTTTATTTAAAAATTAAGTTTTGCACTCCTGATGGGATATTCTATATAAATAATAAAATAAAAATGAACATTAGTATAAATTAAAAACATGCTATGAATTTAAATATCAAAATCCGGGTAATATTGAAATAGATAATGTTCAAGTACCATGGCAAAAACAAATCAAATATCTGGGTGTGTACCTGGACAAGAACTCAAGTTTAAGGAGCATGTTCAAAGTGCAATAAGAAAAGAAAATGTTGCAATTTACAGCCTGATGACTAGAAAGAACAGTTTAAATGTATAAAATAAGATAATGTTGTACAAGACAGTAATAAGACCAACAATGACATATGCTGCTCCGGTATGGAATGGAAAAACCATATAAATACAAAACAAGTAAATTACATGAGGAAGCAAATATTGACACGGTTGCAGACTTTATGGACAAAATAGCATGAGAATTTTATACAAGAAGGCCCCATGACAACCCATTAATAAATGAATTACGAAATCCAAAAGTGAAGCGCACAAATAACTGGATGGGAAAACTTAGAAGAAGAAACATTTGTCTATAAACATTTGTCTGTACTACTTTCAAAAAGTCGTGTTTTGTATATAAAGACAAGGAAATATTTATTCATGACAGGTCGAAGAGAAAATACCGGCCAAAGGGGGAGAGATAATTAACTTAATAAAAGATACTTGGGTTTTTTGAAACTTTTCCCAGGTTAAAATATAAAATAGACAAATCATAAGAAAACACTAAAATAAAAAACATGACACATATCAGGTCAACCCAGGAATGTTGGAAATAAGGAGAAGAACAAGAGAAACTCAGGATCAATTCATCAAAAAATCCCCAAAAAAAATTTAAATAATTTTTAGTTTCCTGTTATACTGTACATCTCATTCGATCTATAAACAATAATATTAAAAAATGTACTTTTTAACATTGAAAATATTAATTCATTATATAAAAAATACATAAAATAACTTTTAACAGAAAATCAAGTATTTCTATTTCGAAATTTAAACATCAATTTTGAATTTTCCTTTAGAATTTAGATAATTTTTAGAATACAACTCTGTATGTATTATTTGATACTGACAATACAACTCGATAATATAATAAAAAAAAATCTATAAATTCTGCTAAAAATTTCTATTAAGGTTCTTTAATTTAATTTGAATTTTTTAAATTTTTTTCTACACAGTTTTTAAAAAATACAACTATAGTGTCATCCAAATGTGTCGCCTAGATTTGTGTTTTATTAAAAAGAAACATGTGTATAGGAAAACATGTGTATAGTTTCTTTTATTTATTTTTAATAAAACACACATCTAGATTCATATTTGGATGACGATTTATTGTATAAAAAAACATATCAAATTTAATTATGATCAAAAAATCAAACCAAATATATAAAAAAACAATAAACTATGTTTAAGGATACGTAAATTGATAGATATATTAAAATTCAGATCAAAAAATCAAATTAAATTGTATTAAAATTAAGTTTATAAACTTAAACATGGATAATAATTACATTTTCAAATTTTAAGTTTAAAAAAATATATTACAAAAAATGATTTATGAATAGAGGAAGTAGAGTGAGCCAAAACTATTTTTTTATATAAATTATTTTTCCAAAACTATTTTTCTCTTCATAGAATATATTTTCAAGTATACACCTGCCAATCAATTATTTCCTTTCCGTATATCTACACACCCGTTTATCTAACTTTCAAGTACAACTCTGTTATACTTTCCGCATCTACAAACACGCTATTATCATCTTATATGAACTAGTCAGGTAATACAGAAACAAGTAAAAATTATAGACAAGAAACCGCCGCGTGCTACGGGGGGTGGAGGATCTTGGTTACGTGTTCGCCTAGGGCTCGCGGCCTGTTACATTAACCTGGCCCGCTCTCACGACATGATATATGGCTTCATATGCCTGGCTCGAGAGATGGCGGCGGCCATTTTTACAAAACCACAACAACAACCGTGTACAGATATGTGCATTGAAAATATAACACACACCGTATTTGTATATGTGCTTCTATTGTAGGAGCACTGAGCTGTGAAATAAAAAGAACAATGCGAATGTAATATGTTTGTTTTCCTGGTTTTGTTATTTATTCTTCTAGTGATCACTATCCGTCTTTCGATATTATTATTTATGTGTTGTTCGACTTCATGATATTATTTATTATATTGTACTATGTGTATATTTGACTGATAGCTTTTCATCATATTTGTAATGAATGCCAATTAAAGTGAGTACTTGCATATTTTTCTCGGTATGACACAATATATAATACATATTAAATAAATATTATTAATTAATATATAAATCTACTCTGAAGCATTATGTATAATTATCATTATTTAATTAAGAAAAGAAAATAATTAACATATATATATATATATATATATATATATATATATATATATATATATTGACCAAATAAATCATTCGTACCCTTTTCAAAAAAATGTTTCTCTTGAAATATATTTAAAACATTATTAATGAAATTTATTTTTGTCTATAAACGTATATATGTATATACAACAAAATTTCAATTAATTTATTTTTTTAGTAACTGTTATTTAAAATATATTTTTTTTACTTTAAAGACACCTAGAGAGAAATAAACAAATTAGAGTTCAAATAAATTAGAGAAATAAATTAGAGAAATAAATTAGAGAGAAATAAATTAGAGTTCAATAAACTATTCGTACTCGTAAGAAATCAGATATTTTCGATATCTAGTTCATATCGATGATTTCCTTACTTTTATAGCATTTTACAAAGTACCATAGGTCAATTTAAACATATATTTAACAGTTAACACAGTAAATCAGTGCAGAAAACGCGTTTTTTCAAAATGGGGCACAAAAGTTGTAATACAAGCATTAAAGACCGCGAAATTGTGTTCAAATTTCATAATGAAGGCAAATTTTATTTGGAAATTGGAAAAATAATACGAAAAGGCAAGTCTACTGTTCAATATATTATAAAAGAAATTAGAAGAAATAGCTTTCTTAATAGCAATAGGCGTCATACGAAACGCACAAGAGTAACATCGAAGTGACAAGAACGTTGTTTAGCTCATGAGATTAAAAAAGTCCACATAATAGTATCGAAAATATTACAACAATGTTCAATAAATATTTCAATAAAAATATTTATACTGAATCTTACTGTAAAGCTTTAAGAACGTATGGATATAATGACGTGTAGTATGTAGAAAGCCGTACATAAATAAGATAAACCGCGCTAAACGTTTAAACTTTATCTAAGAACGCGTAAACAAAGATATTTCGTTTTGAAAAAAATATATATATACAGTTATTTTGATGAATTTTTTCATGTTTCTAACTCATCTACTCATGGGTCTCTTTTGGTTTTTTTTATATGTCTAGATTCCCAGTCAATAATTTCTCTTGTTCATTGGTGGTTTTCTCTTATTATTATATGGCCAATCAATTTCATTTTAAATTTCTCACTTTTGCTCTAACATCTGTAATTTTTATTTTCTATCTAATCCACTCGATTCTTCTTCTATCTCTAAATGTTATTTCTAACAGGCATCTTTCTATACTTCTTTATGTTATCTGAAGCCACTGAATTATACTGACATTTAAGACCTAGGCTTTACGAGTAATACCATAAGTGAAAACAAGTAGGATACATTAATTAAAAATTTGTCTTTTTGAAAATAGAGAAATATCCAAATTTATATATATATATATATATATATATATACCCGTCTCTCAATTTACGCGAAGTATCCTTTCCACGTAAATTTGTTTTATGCGAATGAAAATCGCGTAAATTGAGTCTGTCAGTACAATAGAAAAAATATTGAAAATGAAAGCTAGTAAAGTTGTAGAAACACATATTTATTTCACATAGCTTAACAAAAAAATAATGACGTTTCAGAAAACAAAAGTAGATAAATTTTATTCGGAGTCACTATCGCTACTGTAATTCAAAACAATCAACCTTTTATATATTTATATCGTGCTTTTATACGTTCAAGTAAGAATTTGCGTCACTCTGATATATAAAAAATTCCATGAAAAAAATTATATAAAATGTAATTTATCTGACCGCGTATAAAAAGTGCCGCGTAAATCAATACCGCGTAAAAAAAGTCCCGCGTAAATTGAGGGACGGGTGTGTGTGTATATATATATATATATAAGGTAGGGTTTTCATGCAGGAGAAGTAAGTTCGAACTCTGGTCTAAGATAAAATTAACGATTGCAACTGCGGAGTGATGTGAACATTTCATTTCCAAACTTTCCCGAAGTTTTCTGAGAATTACCAAAGTAAACATTTTATGATATTAAAATTAATAAAAAATGAAAAAAAGATTTTCAGACAGATTTTTCGGGCAGTTTTTCGAATAAAACAAATTGTAATTTTATTAGCATTAGATTTGAATGCACATCAGACTACCAATCTATAATCAACATCGTTTACATTGAAAAATTAACATAGCTTAACGTTTATTTTTTATAATTTATTTTTCATTGTTAAATAGAAGCCAATTATAGAGTTGACGATCAAAATGAGTAGAGGGCAAATCCCCTTTGTATACATACATACATACATACATACATACATATATATATATATGTAAATATAAATAAAGAAATATTTATTTTTTAAATATTTGTTTAACTAAAAATCCTGTTAGAAATGTTAATAAAAATGTTGAATGAATTCCACGATTTACACATTTGTACTATCTTTATATTTTTAGTATACAAATAGTATTAAATTATCTACAAATAACACATATTTCAAAAGAGATTACAATTTATAAAAAAAAATGTTTAAAGAGAAAAAATACGAAACTGCGCACACAGGCTTGAAGATAAATATCATATGATATATTCATATATTGATAAAAAACTTAAATTTCAATTTATTGTTTCAGTACTTGAAACAAAATCAAAGCTCATTAAGTGTTTAAGACAATTTGATTTCATAGTTGGAAGATTATATACCATAAGATCAGACATGAAGTCAAGACACGCTGGATAGCAGTTCATCATTCTAAGCCTTTCGGCATCGACTGTCTCTTTAAATTAATCCTGCTGCACGATAATTTCTCAGCAAAACTGACAAGATTTAAATTATTGAAATTATGTCTTAACTGATTTTTATAGATAAATCATACTGGTCATTTTTTTAGAACTCATTTTAACCTAATAAAAATTTATATATGCTCTAATGTGATAAATACTGAGAAATATAATTTGTTTATTAATGAATTATTCTTAATTAAGAAATATTTTATAAAAATAAAAATCGTTTCTAGTATTAATTTAAAAATTATAAATAATTTTTATAAAAAAAATTAAATATTAAAAAAAAATTATGAAATTTTTTTATTACTTTTGTGAGCTATTTAATTATTAAAATTTTATTAACATTTCTTAAAAGAAATTAAAATATTTAATCTTATTATGAATTATATTAATGAAACATATATTTAAATAAATACATAAAAAATTATTTAAATAAACATATATTTAAATAAATAACTAGAATAATAATTCAAAACCTTATTTATAATAATAAAATATAAATCATATTTTCCCATAAAATTTAATACACTAATTAAAAAAATATTATGAATATTTTATAAAAATGATTATTACAAATAATGTTTATCTCTTTCTAAAAACATTCTTTTGTGCTAAATATATTTCATACAATACATAATTAATTAAAAAAAAAGAAATGAAAATATATTAAGGATTTTACAAAGCCATTAAAGAGTTTAATTAAAATTAAATTAATATAAATAAAAAATATAATAAAATTAAATGTACATAATATATATATATATATATATATATATATATATATATATATATATATATATATATATATATATATACACATTAGATCAGGAAAATTCTTTTTACGAATTGAAGCAAAATTTGACAATATTTTTTTAAAAAAATATTTATAAATCTTATATTATACTAAATATGTATTATTTTGATCTACAACCTTCTGATATTTTTTGTATAGAGCCATTATTTCATCAATGTAGAACTTTTGGGGTTACTGGCCAAAAAATAAAGACAAGTGATTTTTGCAGGTCTCTGTTGAAATCTAGTTTACTCTATTAAGGGAGTTTTACAATGATTGAAACAAATGGTAGTCTGACGGTGCAATGTCAGGACTATATGGTGGATGCATCAAAACTTTTAGCCAAGCTTTCTCAATTTTTTCCAAGCTTTCAAAGGTGTGTTTGGTCTGCTGTTGTGCTGATGGAAAACAATACCCTTTTTATTCGCTAATTCCGGACATTTTTTCTGAATTGATTACTTCAATCGCATTAATTGTTGACATTAGAGATTAGAATCAACCATTTTACGTCCTTACATATGTCATAGCTGCTTACATACTGATTTTCTTTAATTTTTTGTAAGATTTCATTCACACTTTCCACAATAGACTGACTAGAACGAAGTGCATCTTTCACTTCAAAATGTCTATCTGGAAATCTACGAAATTAATTCGCTGCTCGTTGTCTCAATTTTTTATGAATTTACGCTGCGTTCTTCCCTTTTTTATAATAGAGAAGTAAAATGTATTGAAAATGTTCCTGATTTTCACTCATATTCAATATTAATAACTTTTGACTGTATGCACTGATTTTGTTTAACCTATCGAGACGGAATAACGAGTCTGACTCGTAGTGCGTAACCAGATATATAATAAGTTTAAAAGCTGTTAGTTTTACAATAAAAAAATATATTTTTTTTAATAAATATTGAAATATTTCATTTTGAATTTATTTTTAACCACTTCTTCAAAAAATAATAAAAAATGAATGCTGTAACAGTTAAAAAAATGCTGCATTTTTGCCACAAATATGTAAAAAAATACCGTCTCATTGGGTTAAATTAATTTTAAAATTATTTATAAAATGTCACCTTTCAAACGATATATCTATAACACTAATATGTCACAAAATGGCGCACTATCAAAATTAACTAAACCTCCATCTATCAGTAAATAATAAAATACTTTTTTCCTAATCCAATATATATATATATATATATATATATATATATATATATATATATATATATATATATATATATATATATATATATATATATATATATATATATATATATATATATATGATCTTCAAGTCATATCAGCAATCCACTGCTGAACGAAAACAGCTATGATTATTACCATTCACTGGTATTTGATCATACTTATCACACTAATTAAGCAAGTTGGTGTGGATTTTTATTTAGGGTTTACTTTCTTATGCAAATTGCCTTCACTAATGCTAAAGAGCCTCGTCTGCTCTATGTCTTCAACCAGGGTTCAAACACATTTCTCCTGTATAACAGACAGTGATGCTCTCTCTCTCTCTCTCTCTCTCTCTATATATATATATATAGAGAGAGAGAGAGAGAGAGTTTTAAGCGTGATAGAACTTGAAATTGAATCCTTATAAAAAGTTCTATCTAACCTAAAAAACATCTTATATATATATATATATATATATATATATATATATATATATATATATATATATATATATATGCGTGTGTGTGTGTATTTATAAAAGTATGATAAAGATGTTTTTTAAGTTAGATAGAATTTTCAATAGGGATTGAATTAAAGTTCTATCACGGTTAAGAAAACATTTATATATATATATATTAGTAAGTTAAATAATACATAAAACGAGTAAAAAAATAATGGATATAAAAAATATATTAGAAAATGTATTTAAAATATTTGAAGAAGAAAAGACTGGATCTTTCATATAATATAATAAAAGAATTTCATATAATAAAAGAATAAAAAATGCTTATATAGTAGCAGCGATTAAATATTGTGTGTGTGTGTGTGTGTATATATATATATATATAAAGTCATCGAAATGTGACGGCTAGATTTGTGTTTTATTAAAAAGAAACATGTATATAAGGTGGTGTATAGAGAAACATATGTATAGTTTCTTCTGTTTGTGTGTGTGTGTGTGTGTGTGTGTGTGTGTGTGTGTGTGTGTGTGTGTGTGTGTGTGTGTGTGTGTGTGTGTGTGTGTGTGTGTGTGTGTGTGTGTGTGTGTGTGTGTGTGTGTGTGTGTGTGTGTGTGTGTGTGTGTGTGTGTGTGTGTGTGTGTGTGTGTGTGTGTGTGTGTGTGTGTGTGTGTGTGTGTGTGTGTGTGTGTGTGTGTGTGTGTGTGTGTGTGTGTGTGTGTGTGTGTGTGTGTGTGTGTGTGTGTGTGTGTGTGTGTGTGTGTGTGTGTGTGTGTGTGTGTGTGTGTGTGTGTGTGTGTGTGTGTGTGTGTGTGTGTGTGTGTGTGTGTGTGTGTGTGTGTGTGTGTGTGTGTGTGTGTGTGTGTGTGTGTGTGTGTGTGTGTGTGTGTGTGTGTGTGTGTGTGTGTGTGTGTGTGTGTGTGTGTGTGTGTGTGTGTGTGTGTGTGTGTGTGTGTGTGTGTGTGTGTGTGTGTGTGTGTGTGTGTGTGTGTGTGTGTGTGTGTGTGTGTGTGTGTGTGTGTGTGTGTGTGTGTGTGTGTGTGTGTGTGTGTGTGTGTGTGTGTGTGTGTGTGTGTGTGTGTGTGTGTGTGTGTGTGTGTGTGTGTGTGTGTGTGTGTGTGTGTGTGTGTGTGTGTGTGTGTGTGTGTGTGTGTGTGTGTGTGTGTGTGTGTGTGTGTGTGTGTGTGTGTGTGTGTGTGTGTGTGTGTGTGTGTGTGTGTGTGTGTGTGTGTGTGTGTGTGTGTGTGTGTGTGTGTGTGTGTGTGTGTGTGTGTGTGTGTGTGTGTGTGTGTGTGTGTGTGTGTGTGTGTGTGTGTGTGTGTGTGTGTGTGTGTGTGTGTGTGTGTGTGTGTGTGTGTGTGTGTGTGTGTGTGTGTGTGTGTGTGTGTGTGTGTGTGTGTGTGTGTGTGTGTGTGTGTGTGTGTGTGTGTGTGTGTGTGTGTGTGTGTGTGTGTGTGTGTGTGTGTGTGTGTGTGTGTGTGTGTGTGTGTGTGTGTGTGTGTGTGTGTGTGTGTGTGTGTGTGTGTGTGTGTGTGTGTGTGTGTGTGTGTGTGTGTGTGTGTGTGTGTGTTTTCAATAAAATACTAATCTAGGCGTCACATTTGGATGAGCCTATATAATGAAAATAAGAAAGCAAAGTAAAAACTAATTGTATTTCGCAGATATGTCTTTAAAAAAGCAGAGAATATAAATCAATCTAAAAATAAACTGCAGTGCGAATGTAAACATTGAAACAAGTATCGCAGTATATAAAACCGGGAATTTTTCACAATCATGTGTCGAGTGTCAAGTGTAACATAAATTTATGAATATACAATTTAGACATGTCAAAGTCACAATTGTCGAAATCACTGCGGCACGAAACACACGCAACTTTTATTTCGGTTCAGTTTTTTTTATACATTTACGTTTGTCACACCGCCAGTCGACTGAATTTGCATTTTAAAATTCTTATTATTATTTTCCGTTTCGTCGTTTCGTTCCACTTCGACTAGATTTTATTTTAATGTGTTTCTAATTGCTTTATTGGCACTGTTTCGTTTAGGACGGGCAGCTTTATTAAAAAATATAACCATTTATTAATAGAACCTCTTACGAATTAATTACATTTAATACGGGTTATAAAACAGTTGTATGTTTGTTGGAAATAAATGGATAATTTTATAATACACTCGCATGTACTTAATAGATAAATTATTGAAACGACATGATTACCTTATAAAATTTACAAACTGAAACCAGAAAAACGAGATTTTTTTGCAATTTATTTACTTATGTTATTAGTCGAGAAATCGTTTTATAAGAATTTTCTTTAATCAATTTTTACTTGATTGTATGACTTTTGATATTTGTATGTGGATATATAAATTGATTCAATATCTTATCATTTATTCAATACATGTACACAAAAAACAAATAAATCAATCGATCTTTCTAAGGCTAACTGAAATGTTATTTATCGATTTATTATATCTTGACAGACATGTAATTCATTCTTATTCAAGTTTATACAAACATTGTTTCGAAAAATCTATAAATATATTACAATTTTTACAAGATTACATTTTTATCTTTAAACATAATTTTCTCAAAACTATATTATATACTAAAATATATTTTTTGGTATAACAGACCATCACTAATCCGACTATTGTTAATTTGGACGTAATTTTCTTAAGTGTAATTTCTTCTGTATTTTTTTTATTTTTATTCAAGGCATTTCCAACTAATGGTCGACTTGTTCTTTTTTATTTTATCATTTGCAAGTATTAATTTATCTCTATCTGTCACTTTTAAGTGATGAGATATTATTTATTGTTTTTTACAATTTACTTCATATATTGAATTCATAATTCTTTAAAAAAAATTATCATATTATCATTCCATATTTTTCTTTGATCAAAAGGATTTGAAATTTTAACAGGTTGTGTAATTTATTCGAGATGAACTGAATATCTGCATTTGTGTTTCTTATTTTTATGTTAGAGTAGTGTGTTTTTGATTTTATACATCTTCCCCTATATACTAGTGTCATGCACATGTTTTATAATTGAATTTTTTAAAATATTATTTTCGGCAATGCAAAAAGCTGAATAAATTGGAGGTCATTGAATCATTATCTAAATTTATTACACGTGATTTATTTTTGAAAATTTTAGATTAATTGTTGAATAAACTCTATGTACTAATCTAACTATTGATCATCCGGTGAACAAATTAATCCGGCGCATTACATATTCCAATGATACTGGATTTGTGATGGTAAACTGCAATATACTTTAACCCTCTTATTGCGGATGGACTGAATTATTGGCTTGGTTAGCTTGTGCAAAAACTGGGGTGGGTCAATTTTGTTTTTATTTTTGTTTTGAAAGGCAAAAGAAAAAGGAAAAACAAAAATCGAAAACAACTCAATTTTGGTTTGACTTTATACCTATAAATAAATTAAACCGATATACAAAAAATTACTATTAGGAAGTTTAAATTAAAATCACTAGAATTTTTTACAAAAGACCTGCATTTTCGCTGAAAATAGGGTTATATTTTTGAATAAACATAGAAATTTTGGTCAGTAGTAAAAGGGTTAATACAATTTTTCTTTAAACATCATCCCAGTCATTGACTGTATGGGAAATGAAATAATTTTATACAATATTATTTTTTTAAAAAAAACATTTTTTTCAAATGAATTGATGAACTTACTATTTTATTTTATTTTTAAGAAAAAAAGACAAATCTGTCTTAAATAATGATTTTTATTTAATTTGATAACTTGAAATAGAGAAATTTATATTTAATGATTAGACAAGTAACATAGCTGAAATAATAAATGTCGAACTATTGTACTTTATTTTTTTAAAAAAATCTGTATTACTAAAAGTTTAGAAGATACATACTCACACACACATACACATATATATATATATATATATATATATATATATATACATATATATATATATATATATATATATATATATATATATATATATATTAAAAAAGTATTGAAAATAATGAAATTAACAGAAAAAATAAGATCAATATTTATAAATTATTAAAAATAATATTCTGTTTTAAATGTTAATCGACTACAAGAATTTTTTTCGATAGTAATTCTCAAAATTACCCCCTTCAAGTCCGCCACTGCTTTTAATATGTTATCTCTATATTAGGCTATAATCAATTATTTCGATTTATGTTTACGTCATCTTTCTAAATAAACCATGCAGCCTCTAAATAAAAAAGTCATCTTTTTCTAAAAGAGCTTAAACAAAAAATATGATTCTAACAGAATATATACATAAAAACATAATTAACAAATCTTTATTTGTTCTCTTCAAATCAGGTTATTAGGTTATCATTTTAATAAAAAAAATTGAACTCGAATAGAAAGGCAAGAATTAGAATTTGACGATTTTTATTTTTAGATTTCATACTATTTTATTTTCTATTAATCATTTTTAATTATATATGTTTTCAATAAATTATCTAAACTTTTATTTCGGATTTATATATATATATATATATATATATATATATATATATATATAGAGAGAGAGAGAGAGAGAGAGAGAGAGTCATAAAAATATCTGGCTACTCGTCATACTAAGTATATTTTACGTAATAAATTAACTTTGCGGTAAAGAAGAAAATATTTAAAATTTATTATTCTTTATTGTATTTCAAGATATTATATTTTTAAATTTGAAACTAATAGTAAATTCCAGATTTTTTTTTATTTATTGACCATGTAATATTAAGACACACAAAAGCATCTAGTCATTCAACTTTTATTATATAAAAAAATTGGTAAATCCTCAAATATTTTCCATTGTTATGCGAATTTAAAATCTTGTCATTTTTAGTAGATTCTTCAGTGATGTTAATTGTTATCCATTACCGTTTTATAGTCTTTTATTATTAGAAATAATGCCAAAAAAATGAGAAATATATATTGAAGAGAAATTTTATTGTTTTTTAAATAAAAAAGGATATTTACAACGAAAAATTACACATAAGACATACATGTTAATCCATGTATTACAATATAAGGTTGTGTTAGAAAATTCAAAATTAACAATTTGTTAGCGAATAAAGAACGAACAGAAAGACTCGAAATTCCAAGTGTACAGGAAGAAAAACGAACTTTTAAGACGTGTGCGAATAAATTCTAATACACGTACTAAGAAAATTTTCAAAAAAGAACTTAAGTATTGAAAAATTTCGTAGAATTATCAGAAAAAAATATTATCATAGTTGGGTTTCGCGAAAGAAGTCATGGATAAATAAACGAAATAGAAAAAAATGTTTCAATCATAAAAAAATACATGACATCAAAAGATGTTTGAGAAAAATATTATTTTTAGTGATAAGTGTATATTTCAAATATTTAATACATCCAATTGAAAAATGGTATGAAAAAACCCAGTACTGAACTCAATAAAGAAAGCCTACAATCGATTGTAAAATCTGGAATTAGTTAAATAATAGTGTGGGGTTGCATGTCGGTGGATGAGGTTGAAAAATTTCATTTAATTGAAGAAAAAATAGAAAAAATTGTTTATATCTACATTTTGAAGCATAATTTAAAGGTCAGTGTAGAAAAGTTAGAACTAGAAAACAAATCTATGCAATGATTCTAAGCACTGTTCTAGGAAAATTAATGAATGTATCTTGTATGACGTATCGAAACAGTTTGAAACATTTCCTCAATTGTCGGACATTAATACCACAGAACATTTATGGAGAGAAATAAACAAATGTTTGATTAGTCATCATATTACTTGTCAACAAAACTTTAAAAATTCATCTTCAGTAGAAATGGAACAAAATCAGCTCAGTTTTAATGAAAAAAATTGTACAATCCATGCTTGATATATTGACAACTTTTATGAAATCTAAAGGATCTCCTAAAAAATATTAATTTGGACTTTTTTAATTCTTTTTTGTGATCATATTGTTAGTGGCTGGATACATTTATAAAAACATTTTTTCTGGGATTTATTATTTGTTTCAAATTTGAAATTATAATATTTTGAAGTAAATTAATAAACGATAATAAAACTATTTTTAAACATTTTCTTCTTTACCGTAAAATTAATTTATCGCGTGAAATATAATGACGAATAGCCGGATACTTTTGTGACCCACTGTATATGTTCGTGTGTGTATTAGGTGCAAATTAAATTACATGTTCGACTCACTGCCTGTTCACAAAATCATCGACAAAAATATCAATTTTTTACAAGTATACAAATAAGTATCAATTATATCTTTTCACTCGAATTCATAACAAAATTTACAACAGTTTAATTGATAAACATTATATTCACATAATTATTATAGACTGAAAACATGTCAAAAATTAACTCAATTTCCACCGTACGCTCCAAATAATTTCATAATTATAATACGATGAACGGATGATGTTAATTTTTATAACATCAACGTTACTTTTTCTCGATCGATACAACAGCAATTAAGATTCGTTGTACGCAATCCGTCAATTTATTTGAACATAAACAAATTTTGACTGTTTAATATTTACAGCTGTTAACGTTCAACAAAAATGTCTATAAACATGAGATTCGACTCGTCGTATGTCAATAAAATGTAAATGTGTTCGATAACATATTTTAATTGAGTTTGTAATAGAACTATTTATTAGACATATATTTATAATTAATTGATATAAACATCTTTAGTAATGAATGCGTAATTAAATTTACACCATCTGCTCGCCATTAAAAAAATACAAATATGAAGTATTGTAGATTGCAAATGATCATTTATCATTTCTTTTTGGTAATATATGTTTAAGTTAAAGGATAATTTGATCAAATAAGAAAAAAACTAGTTAATAATACTTAATCTTCAGTTATTTAATCACATGAACGTACATGAATATCTATTTAAGACTTGTTAAACTTAAATATTATTTACATTAACTATTATATATCACGCATATGTTAATCAATTATGTGTACGGTTTTTTTTCGATAAATTTATAACTAGTTTACAGCTTATAATTTTCACTCATTTGTAATACTTAGAGTATGTTATAAAGTAGTGCGGAGATTATGATGCACGTCACTATATTGGCGCACCCTCAAAAAAGTCAGTTTGAATTATTGTTGTAGTCATTCGTTTTAATTAAAAACGACATCGTTTACGATACAATGTCTTTTGAAAAGGGAGAATGTTTACTTTTATGGAATATTAGAAATCGTTACTGTGCTCAATATCTTCACACTACTAACGATTACAATGCAACAATAAAAAGCACATCAAAAGAATTAGATATGTGTTTATTATTTCGCAGAAATCGTTTATAAATGATAACAGTTAGATATGTAGAACGAAATAAATATCTTACAATGATATTATTACATTATATATATATATATATATATATATATATATATATATATAAAGAGAGAGAGAAAGAGAAAAGTAGATAGATATAGAGCCCATAAATAATATCTAATTTATATTTAAATTAAAAGTAATTAATTATCAAAGATGAATCATTCTTTAATAAAATTACTAATTTAATAAAAACATAAAGTTCTTTTTATTAACTGAGCTTTTATTAAATTCATTCAATAAATATAGTTGAACAATTATTTTTTAATATTAATTCGTGTTTAATATATCAGTAAAATTTCAAATAATAAAAAATATTAAAATTGTTGTTAATATTAGAAGTAAAATTATTTCTTGAAAATCTATGCAGATTTGAAAGATCAACAAGAGATATTTTTAATAAGTAGGTATTGAATTTTGAATGTATTATCAGATTTTAAAGCAAAAATATCACATACACCTGGTAAATAGGTGATTAATGATTTGTCTGAACAAAATTAAAAGGAACGAAAATTGAAATTAAAAACTATGTTTGTTCAAGAAACCAATTTATTATCAAGGATAAATAATTTATATAAAAAATATAACAAGAACAGATTCATGTTTTCAACACATTGTATTAGGTGTAACCATAAGTAATGTCGTTTTTATCAAATTTTAAAAACATTGCCATTTATTTACTAAATAAAATAAAAAATTGGTACAGTATTAAAAAACGACATTACTTGTGTCCACATAATATATTGAAAAAAAACGATTTAACATTTATATAGAATGACTCAAATGAGGCTGAAGGATAATAAATTATAGTAAGGAAGTAAATTTTTGTTTAAAATCTTCAATTTTATTTAAGCTATCCTATATATATATATATATATATATATATATATATATATATATATATATATATATATATATATATATATATATATATATATATATATATATATATATATATATATATATACACACAATCACACATTCATACATATATATATATATATATATATATATATATATATATATATATATATGTATATATAGCCATAATAGTTCTTATTCACAAAAAAAGAAGACAAGAAAGACTTGAAAAACTATTGATTGATTAGTATACTTTTGATGATATAGAAAATTTTCGACAAAATTTTTCAATGCGGCTACAAAGTCAATTATTTTTTTCAATCCATGAAACAAATAAGATTTCGAAGTAGATTTAGCACATTGGATTATATTCAAATAGTAACGGAAGTTATCAGTCGATAATACCAGTAACTCACTGCTTTGGATTTATAGATTATGAAAAAGTTTCCAACTCAGTCAATATACGATATAAAATGAATTGGAGAATCAAGTAATTGATGAAGCATATATTAAACTCTTAAGAAAAATCTATAGAAATGCTACATCATCCATTCAAGTACCCATGGATATTGAAAATTATGAAAGAAGTGAGACAGGACGATGCAATATGATCAAAACTATTTACATCTGCGTTAGAAGAAATATTTAAGAGACTAAACTGGAAATCTGAAAGAATAAAAATAAATAGAGAGATTCTTTATCACTTAGGATTTTCTGACAATATTATTTTTTACTAAATCAAGATGAATTCTGAAAGAAATAAAAGAATTGGCTAAAATCAAAAATTTGGTCTTATGATAAATATCAATCAGAAAAATGAATTGTTCAATGAGTTTTTCAAGGAAAAATTGAACTAAAAGAAAGAGAAATAGAAGAAGCAAAATATTATGCATATCTGAGACAACTCACTAACACTAAAGGAGCATTTATAGATGAAGTAAACAGAAGAGTAAAAATAGAATGGTATCAGTTTAGAATAAATGTGCATAGTATGATATCCTCTAAGTTTAAAAAGAAAAATTGTTCATCAATTAATTCTATCTGTTCTCACATATAGCAATTAAAAATTAGTTTAGAATGCCATAATGATTCAACGACTTTAGACAACACAAAGAAGCATAAAAGATAGAAACAGAACGAAGTAGATCAGAAAGAAAATAAAAATTACAGTTGTCATAACAAAAGACAAAAGTTTGAGATGAAAATGAACCAGTTATATACCAAGAATAAAGAATCACCAATAGACAAAAAAAAATATTGATTGGGAATTTAGGTATATAAAAAGTTCAGAGATACAAGTAGATAAATCAAGCAGATATATAAGAAATATGGCAATAAAATAGGAAATAAAAAATTAATACATAACAAATAAAGGAAATCATTCATTGGGAAAATAGATAAATAAGAAGGTCCAGGAAGAGACTCATGGATAGGAGAAAAATATAGGGTCATCTAAATTTGACTCTAAAATTTGTGTTTTATTAAAAAGAAACACAAAAGACTATACACATGTTTCTCTTCAATAAAACATAAATCTAATAGTCACATTTAGATGACCCTATATAAAGAAATTTGTTAAAATTAACTGAAAAATAAAAGCACTGGATCGGTCGAGATAAAAAGTTTTGGGAGATCATTTATCTAGCTGTGGATGAAAAGAGATTGATTATTATATACGAGGGTCGTTTGATAAGTATGGTAAAAAAGTAAGAAAAACTAAATTGAAAAATTTAATTAAATTAATTAATTAAATAAATTAAACAATCAATACATTTCCTTACTTATCAAACGACCCTCATATATTGTTTTTTTAACTCTAAAATATTCCAATAAATGTAGATATTAAAAAACGTAAAAGTAATAGGTTTGTTAGAGATGGTAAAAAAAGATATAAGAAAAATAATATAATAGATATGAAAATAAAAGGAATTAAAACCGTTATAAAACAGTTAAAAGATTAATATTAAAACAGAAAACATATATTTTAATCAAAATGAAAATAATTCAGAAACTACAGAAATTTGTAAATAAAAGTCATGATAAATAAAAGAACGAAAGAAGGAAAGTAATAAATAATTGATAATATAGGAAAAATATGTAAAATGAACGCAAAGAATTATTTGAATTAAAAAAAAATGGAAACGATATTTCCTATTCAAGCAATTATTCAACTTTTAAGAGTATCAACACGTACACACACATATATATTTTTAATAATAACAAAAAAACTGTTTAAAAATATCACCATAAAATAATCCTTTTCTAAGAAAAAATATAAAAAGTAATTTACGATTTTACACGGTTATTTTAATTACTTTTTATATAAAATTGAAAAATTGAAAACATTAATATTTTATAACAACTTTTATATAAAATAATTTATAAATCAAATCTAACATATCTTATTTGCCATTTTAATAGAAGCGTCATCTTTTTCAAGATTAAAATTTAAATTAATAAAGATTAGAATTTTAAAGATTAAAATTAAATGGGTAATAACTTTTATCATTTTTTTTAAATTTTATTTTTAATATATTCTAAATTTATTCTTCAATTGGTTTCAAATTATATGGTTTTAAGCTTAAAATTAGCAATGCCTTTATTGATTAAATATAGAAAAAAATATCTACAAACGTATTTTTATAAAAATGTTAAGATGAAGGTCGTTTGTATGTTAAACTCGGTTGATTAGTATACTTTTGAAATTTTCAATCAATTTTGACTGTTAATATTTCCAATGTATTAAATTTATTACATATATATATTTATAATTATATAATTTTTTTTGTTGGAGACAAATGTAGATATGTACATAATATTAAGAAAAAATATAAATACATTTAAGGCTATTATCATTTATTCATCGCCTTTATTAACAATAATTTTATAAAACTATTAAAATAATTTAGACAAAGATCAAAAAACATTTACATTTTATAATAACTAATATTAATACAATTACAATATATTCTTTTTTTTAATAAATCGTAATAAAAATACAACGAAACGATTATAACTATTTTTAATTATATTTTTTATGTTATCTAAATTATCCAGTATTTTTTACGAAGAAGTAATTATTTTTTTACGTAAGAACATATATTTTTTCGATTTCATTCTCAGTATTCTATAAAAATCTTCATTTAAGCTTATCATTAAAACAGCATCTGCTTCGTTTATATTTATCTTATGTTATAATAATTCTCACATAAAACGATCTCTAATTTGTTAAATAACTTTAAAAAGTCATTTAAGTATCAGTTATACAAATAATCGACTCAGTCACAAAACATTTAAAGACATTTTGTTTTAAATGACGATTAAGGAATTTGTTAATTATACTAAACATTTCGATACAGAGAATCAAAATTAATTTTAAAATGTTTCCATCATTCTTATAAAAAAGCATGACACACAATATCTAAATATATTTTTTTCTTTATATATATATATATATATATATAAATTTTTTCATAATACTTTAAATATTTTTATATGAATTAAAAACGTGTATACACTTATTAGTGTACCTGCTGAGTAAAAATTATTAACTTGAAATCAAATACGACTCTATTTTTAAGAATTTTAATAAATATTAAGTAAATATATCGAAGAAAAAAATAAATAGTTTTACATAGAATATATAAAATAAATATTAAATAAATATATATATATATATATATATATATATATATATATATATGTATATAATGAAATATTCATAAACAAGTAAGTTTATGAAATCAAATATAAGCTTCGTGCACGTTCTATTTCTTCTACGACTTTTGAAATAGAAATCAACTCTAGCTTCCCTTTTAATCAAACTGTCATCATTTCTATTCTAATTCTGACAATATATGACATTGAGTTATATCCATATAAATAATAATTTAGTTACGATTTCTTTCATGTTTATTCCTTGATAGTAAATGTATATCTGTCATTTCTTTGAGTAATATATAATGTAGATATTTTACAATTTTTTTCTCATTTTATATACATACATACATACATACATACATACATACATACATACATACATACATATATATATATATATATATATATATATATATAATGCATATTTAATCAGAAATTTATTAAATTTAATAATATTAAACTCTCATAATATTGGAATTTGAAATATAATTTGTATTGATATGCCTATAATTATTTATTATTTGAATTGATTTAATAAATTTATATTTTTTTGTAAAAATTATAATATATGAACTAAAATATACACTATAATTATATACATATATATATATATATATATATATATATATATATATATATATATGTATATAAATATGTTAATTTATTTCATATCTAAATAATAACTGAATAGAAAATTTAAGTTGTAAAAATGAAGCACTAGCGTGTGTTTTAGTATATATACGTGTGTGTTTGTATGTGTGCGTGTGAGTGTGTGTGTGACTGTGTGTTTGTAGGGTGCCCCATAAGTAGTGCATTGCTCAATTTTTAAATAAAACATATCTCTTTTTGAATGAGAGATTATGAATGTGCACTCCTGATGGGACCCCTACATAATATATAGGGGGCTCAAATGAGACTAAAGGATTTAAACAAAAATTTAGTTGTTTACTATTATTTAATATCTTTATATCTCATTTGTGCCGACTTGTGTATATATATATATATATATATATATATATATATATATATATATATATATATATATATATACACACACACACACACGAGACTCGTTTGATAAGTATGGTAAATTTTTTTATTGTTTAATTTAATTATTTAATTAATTTAATCAAATTTTTCAATTTAGTTTATCTTACTTTTTTACCATACTTATCAAACGACCCTTGTATATACATATATGAGTGTGTTTGTGTTTATATATATATATATATTTATATATTGGATGTAAATGGTATTACATTTTACGACAAAGACAATGAATGATATGTATTACCATAAACATACGCCATTATTACCCATAATTTTATAGTAATGTGACATACCATTGGTCAATAAGGAATCTCGAGTAAGAAGGTGTGCAACATAAATTTCATGTACAAGTTATTGTACACCGGGGACAATGCGATGTAAAATCGCTCTCGTACAAGTTAAGGTTCGTGTTTAAATTGTTGGTACACAGAGTCAGATTAGCGTGTTTTACAGCTAAACATAAAGAACGCTTGCTTAGGATTTTATAAAAGTTTATTTATCACCTGTTAATATTTTTTTATTTGCAATACACAAAATAACATCATTTATATATATATATATATATATATATATATATATATATATATATATATATGTATATACATATATATATATATATATATATATATATATATATATATATATGCATTCAATATTATAATTTTGAACTATTTTTTTTATTAATATTTTATTTACCCCATCTTATTATTTAAGACTTATTTTTGTGTTTCACACACATACATACACATGTGTACATATAAATTTATTTATGTGTAAATGTATGTGTATATATATATATATATATATATATATATATATATATATATATATATATACATATACACCCGTCCCTCAATTTACGCGGAGTAGCCATTCCACGTGGATTTGTTTTACGCGAATGAAAATCGCGAAAATCGAGTCTGTCCAAAGACATAGATTTTCTGTTTCTTCGTGTTATTGAATATTTGTTAAACATTTCGGGGTTAAAATTACATACATTACATTTCTGGGTTAAAATTATTTTCTGGCTGCGTAAATTAAGATCGCAAAGATGATTAGTAAGGCAATGTGACGTCTCCTTGAGCATGTTTTGTACTGCAATGTTATACTTTTATACGTTAAAGTAAGAATTTGCGTCATTCTGATATATAATAAAGTCCATGAAAAATTATATAAAATGAAATCTATCTGACCGCGTATAAAAAGTACCGCGTAAATTGAGGGACGAGTGTATATAATTTTTCTTTTTACTTATATATCTGCAAATTTTCACTTCCTATTTTTTTTAATAATTTAAAATTTTTATTGTATGTTATTTAAAAAAATTAATATGAATATTATTTAATTAATAAGAAAGCGAATTTAGAACATATTAAATAATACAAATATATAATTAAATAGTTATATCTATCTGTTACGGAAATTAAAAACGTAACCATTATGATTGTAATTTATATGCCAATTTCTTTTATATATATATTTCAAATTAATTTATAATTTATTGATTTCATATACATATATATATATATATATATATATATTGTGTTATTGATATAAGGTCAAATAGAAAGCAATTTTAAATATATAATGATTTTGTTATCTATTCAGTAGATCTGTTAAAACCAACAACTACTAATACTAAATAGAAAAAACTTTGTATAGAATCAAACTTTTTCTTTTCTAATTGTATCATTCTTTTAATCAATTCAATTCTCGCGAAATATATTTTTATATTCATTTCAAACGTCCTTACATCGCATCTTATTTGTTTTATCCGTCCATTGAAACACTTATCTACTACTTTCTAATCTATTCAATACGAGAACCTTCAACAAATAATAGCTTACGCAGATATGTATCGGTTTGAAAAGACAGATCGATGAAAACTAAATAAGTACCCGCTTTCAACTATCGTGTAACTGATATGTAATTGTAGTTAATTGAATGTGGTACAAGATAATTGTGGAAACACGCGTCGGCGAGTTTGCACCTGATCATCGTGTCTCTCGTTGTCTGCAAACAACGTGCCACACGGACACAATAGCTTTTACACGAGAATCGTCTGCCTCCGTATGTATTGTGCATTGTCTTACAATACGATTCGGACGAATAATGGAATCGTATCGTTTTCTTGCTCGCATGATCCGTCTACCAATATCCATGTTTCCTGACACAATGACATTTGTAGAGCGAAGATTATTTTTTCAGAACAGGGAAATTATATACACAAAAACTGTTCTTATTTCAATATATTCTATAATGACTTCGAAAAAATATATCCAATTTCAGGTAGTTCTAATGTTGAACATTTTTAATATAAAAATAAATAAAGGACCATCCAAATGTGACGCCTAGATTTGTGTTTTATTAAAAAGAAACATATGTATAGGATAATATGTGTATAGTTTCTTTTTAATAAAATACAAATTTAGTCGTCACATTTGGATGACCCTACATAAACGATTAAAAAAAATACACATTACTAATGGCAGGATTTTTTTTACAATGTAAATAAATTCTGTTTTCAAATATTTTAATTACATTTCAGTTATTAATTAAATATATTCTTGCAAATTATAATTTTATATACATAATCATCAAAATATAAGTCTAAATTAGCTCATTTCTGGGTGAAAACCTCATAGAATACCACAATTAATTCTTCCTTAATATTTTCCCAAAATTCTTGAATTGTTTTTTGTCTACAATTAATCTTATTAAAACCTCAACTCTACCATACAATTTCACTCCTCTATATTTAATAATGGTTCTTCCTTGGTCTCTTTTTGTCTCTTGATCTTCATTCTATAATTATTTTTGTCCATCTATTGTCTTTTCTTGTTGTTTTATGCTTATTTCATCGATTTTATTTGTACTTTTATATCAATTACCCATATTTGTACTCGTATCCATTTACAAATTTTCTAATCGCGTTTAGAAATCATTATCATTTTCCTTTCCATGCTTCGTTGGACTGTCAAAAGTTTTTGTTTCATTTCTAAATTCAATATCAAAATTTCTGATCCATAAGTACAAGTAGGAAGTATACAATGGCTATATGATTTCTTTTTCAAATTTAATTGTATTTTACTTTTTATTATATTAATCAATATTTCAAATTATGCCCATCTTGCCCTAATTCTCGATTTAATATCACATAATTTTTCTTAAGTATTTTATTTCTTCCATTTATTTTAAGCATTGGCTCTACAACTGTATATTTGTTTATATAAAAATCTATTAGACATAATTTTTGTTTTTTCCCCATATTTATTCAAACAGTATTTTTAACTCTTCTATGTTTTCATTTGTAACTAGTAAATCATCACTAAATCATAGATGTGACAAACATTTTCCATTTATTTCAATATCTTAATTTTCGAAGCCTACCTATTTCATTAACTGCACTAGGATTACATTAAATAATTTGGGCAAGAAACTGTTTACTTATCTGACCCCTTTTTCTAGTCTAGTTTACTTGATAGATTTTCAATTTTGATATATATATATATATATATATATATATATATATATAGAGAGAGAGAGAGAGAGAGAGAGAGAGAGAGAAAGAGTTGAAATGAGATTCGAGGGTTTAGACATACATTTACTTATTTACTATCATTAACTATCCTTCAATCTTATTTAGACCATCTTATATATATATATATATATGTATGTATGTATGTATGTATGTATGTGTGTGTGTATGTACACATGCATGTATATTTATTTATAATAGACATAAATTAATTTTGCAATCTTGAAAAATTCTAATAAAAAATTACAAAGCAAATAGTTTCTTTATTTATTAATCAATAGATCAAGGACAAGTTTATTTTTATAAGAAAAAAACGTTTAAATAATTACAACAGAAACAATGTATTAGTACAAGTATAGAATATTAATAATCCAATGATTTTTTTACATATATTATAAATATTTATTTTTAGTTCCAATAAAATCATTTAAGCAATAAATAATCTCAGAAAAGTTCTATTTTTAACGCAACTTTTGTCCACCCAAATCAACTATTTTTAAAAATTGATTTTTTTAGTCAAAAAAATAAACTTAAAATCAAACAAAATTGGCTGAACTGAAGTGGTGTAAAATTTATAAAGACATACAAAGATTCTTAGCAGTGAAGGCAGAAATCCGGTATTTTTTTAGTAGTCTATAAAATAATCAGGGTAATAACTAATCCGACAATATACGGGATATCCATTTACCTCCAAAAGATAAAACCTTGCTACCTAAAACACGTTTTTAAGTGCCTTTGCTGGCAGATGCCTTACTGGGTTCGTGTAAGCTATTGAAAGCTGAGATTTGTTGCCATTGCTGTATACCTTTACATTATATTTACGTAAATATATATATATATATATATATATATATATATATATATATATATATATACTTTTTTCGAAGACTTGATAATGAACTGATAGCGGTTCGGGTGGTAACATTATCCACTGAAGAGTTTTTTCCCTCGACATCTTATAAGACTTTAACACTCTTATTTATTATACAGTGATATATGGTCAGTAATTCAATAAATTATACACTGTACGAGTTGATAAAATTAAATAAATATTACATCTGATTTTTTTAAATATTTTTTATTAATTGGTAAAGAAAAAAGTATACTTTATAATTAAATTTTATGTATAGATAAATTTATATTGTTTACATTTTACTTACTTTAATGAATAAAAATTAAATTAATATTCATGTTTATAGAATGAGTCATAATATGTTATTTATTAAGTACAAAATTATTTTAGAATTCAATTAGTGTAAAAATAAAGAGTGTCTATTGTAATTTCCAGCAGGAATACTTCATGCAGTTCAGTTAAAAGATATCAAAAGTACCTCTGTAATATATGCATACCAAATTATAATTTTTGAATAATTTGAAAAAAAATATAATATTTTGTGGAGTACTTTATTTGCAAAAATTAAATTTGTTTTATTGTTAATGTTTTTTAATAAAATAAATATTTTCTTAGCATTGAAAATTAAATAATGTATCTGTATTATTGTTTTAAGCAAATATAGTTTCATTATATATATATATATATATATATATATATATATATATATATATATATATGTGTGTGTGTGTGTGTGTGTGTGTGTGTGAATGTATTATCGAAATAGACTGGAACAGAAAAGCAGTGGATCGGCCGAAATAAAAATTTTTGAAAAAGGTCTTCATCTAGTACTGAATAAAAAAAAGCTCTTGATGATGTATGTATATATAAAGTCGATCAAATGAGATTGAAAAGTTTAGAAATACATTTACTCGTTTACTGTCATTTACTATCCTTCAATTTCATTTGAGCCATTATATATATATATATATATATATATATATATATATATATATATATATATATATGTATGTATGTATGTATAAAATTGAAAGTAAATTAGAAAAATAGAAAAAACTAAAAGTTGAAATATAGTTTATTCAATTTATTTAGAACCCAAAACAGAATAGTTATTTTTTTCTAATTTATAAAATAATCTATTGTTATAAAATCATAAATATTAACATTAACAATGGTAATTTAATCAACAATAATCACATTGAAAATCAATTATTCTGGAAAAGAGGATCAATCAAACTATTTAATTTAAATACATATCTTAAACTAATTGCACGGAAAAAATTAGAAATATTTTTACTATTATAACGATTTAAAAAAAAGTCTTATAAAGTAATATAAATTTTCTGCAGAAAAAGTTATTAAAATAATTTAAAAAATAATTTTGCTAATAAATATCGTTACTTAATAAATATTTTTATTTTAATAAAAATATTTTATTTGGTAAAAAATACAAAATAACAGAATATAGATTATTATTTTATATTAACCATTAACACTTGAAAGGCCACACGTGGTGGTACATCACACTTTGCTATAAAAAACTAAACGAAAAATTTACAGATAATTAAATCACTTTAATAAATATTGTTTCTGTTTTTATTATCACAAATATTTTCTTTAAATTTAGCTTTAAATTTATTTGTTATAAAAAAGTGTCAACCGTTAAAGGTTAAATTACCTATGTTATATTAAAATCATATAAATATAGAAAATATTAAATATATTTTTTATAAAAAAAGTTTGCAATAAGATGTCTTCAGCTAATAAGCAAAAAAATGCAAATTATTCCTTATAATTAATGTTTGATATTTTACGGAAATAAAAATAAATAATCATTTAAGGAAATATCAGTAGTTTACATTTTCTAATGTCATTGATTAGATGATTTTTTTGTAAATTTTAATACCTAAGATTATTGTTATTTTTTTTATAATAATTTGTAATAAGATTCAAATTTATTTTACTGATTTATATGAAAGCTAATTTAAATATATATATATATATATATATATATATATATATATATATATATGTATGTATGTATGTATTTATGTATGTATCAGTTGTACAACATCTGCAATATAGAAATAGAGATAATTAGTTTAAAGGTAGTTACAATATACACAAGATACAGTAATAGGAAACGTACCAACCGCAATATTCCCACTTCTAATTAACCTTCGAGTAAATTATGAAAAAAAGAATTTATTCCTAATGTACGAATCTATGTGTATATAGAAGTAAATTTATTCGCCTCTATTTCTCTCTGTCAAAGAGATGTGAATTAAAGTAGTTACCTGTCTAAAGAAATTTCCAACACTATTAAATTAAAATATTTAGGAGAAAAAGGTCTCGGCTAACGATCCATTAGACAAAAAGTGCACATGGCCGTGGATATTGAGTGAACGAACACAAAGAAAACAGTGGTGTTCTTCACACGTAAACACATGTGGTTTGTTGTTTCAGGTATGGATATGACGACTTCAGCGGTTTGAAGACCAGCTTGGATGGAGAGGCGGGCTCCAGACCGGCCACTACCAATCAGCGAATAATGTTTTACTCTGTATTGGACACCGCCACCGCCTTATGGGATCGAAAACCCGAACGGGCCTTTTTGTTCGGCTACAAGTTTTAAGTAGGTATTTATGTGGTTAGCCATCAGCATGAATGTGTATCTATATATGTACGTTATATACGCATTGATGTGTTATAGTTTCGCTTCAAGATTATATATCAGTTTCAACGAAACTGTAGTAGTGGTCGTTAAAATGACTAGTTTTTTAGTCGGCACCCAATAACATGGTTTTAAAATAAAACTGTTAAGATAATGTACTTAAATGGTATTTGTCAAATAAAAATTTAATTATTCCAAAGGATCAAGTATTTAAAACTCTCGAGATTCACACATACACAACTATATACATATATATATATATATATATATATATATATATATATATATATATATATATATATATATATAATCATTTATTTAATTCAATAATAAACCGATGTTCACTAAAAAAAAAGAAAATTTAATATACATTTTTATTCACTAAGTACCATCACATTTTTTTCTATCAATTTATTTGGCAATTATGCAAATTTAAGTTTATCTTTAAAAAATTATTAAGAGTAATTTAAAATCTTATTTGTGCGTTAAATAATAAATTTCATCTCTACTTTTACTAATTAGATTTCACCATATCATATTCTTCAAATAAAAGTATGGTTATTATCTAAAGATTATTTTAATGGTCATTTTATCACAAAATGTGTTTTTTATCATTAAATCAACATATTAAAAATTAAATTGTGCACTCCTGATGGGACACCCTATATATATATATATATATATATATATATATATAATTTCATAAGCAAAAATATCTTTGTGGCTAAATTAGTATAATGAAAGAATGATCAATTGCTTTATACCTGATATTATAAATAAATTCCTATTACTGTTATTGAATTTTTTAAAAATATCAAATAATAATTTACATTAATAGTTCTAGCTTCGAGAATTAATTTTTTATTTTTAAATGTTAGTTATCTCAATTTTAGTTTAAACTATGAATAATTTGTTCCAAATTTGATAATAAAAATTAACAATAAGTAATTGTTGAACATTTTTATAAACGCTTATATTATTTTATAAAAGTGAATTAACTACTAAACTAAAATAAATATATAAAAAATAATTTAGTACCTAAATTTATTATAAAATAAAATTTACAAAAAAAAATATTTTAACATTTCAAACATATGTATAAAAGACAGCTCGTACTTTTTTTTAAAAAAAATTCATTACGTGAAAAAGTTCAACGTTTGTATAATACATACAAATATGTGTTGGATGTAAGAATTTTTTTGTAATTTAATTTAATTTCAAAAAAATATTTTTTCAATCTGACTTAATTTAAATAATTGTTATTATAATTTCTAAAAAAGGTTGTACTATTTTATAAAAAAATCTTACAACATTTGATTATCTTGTCAAATACTTTGCTGAAATTGTACTCAAAATTTCAATTCATTGTATCAACTTTTATGAGTAAGAACAATCAAATATAAAGTTAAAAAATGATTTAAACAAAACACCGATAAATATTCTATTTTTAACATAAGAAAATAAAAGATTAGAACGAAAAATATGTAACAGAATGTAATTTTTTCTATACAGGTCTTATTATTGATTTTATTTTTTTCTTAATCCCAATTGATACAAGTATTAATTTTGAAATTCACTTTGATTTTCTAGATTTGCTTTTTCTTATTTCTCTAATATATAGGATCATCCAAATGTGAAGCCTAGATTTATGTTTTATTAAAAAGAAACAAAATAAACTAACACATATTTTCTTATACACCACCCTATACACATGTTTCTTTTTAATAAAACACAAATCTAGGCGTCACATTTGGATGACCCTTCATATTCTCTCCAATGATTTTTTTATTTTAAATATAGTATTAAATTAATAAATAAGGAAAAAAATCAAATCTGACATATTCTAGAAGCTAAGAAACGTACATTTAAGACACTATTCAATAGTGTAATACGTCAAATGTTAGACAATTATAATCTTATGAATACGATTTATTTGATTTATTATTGTAATCATTTTTCTAGAGAACGTATTAATATTTTTATTTCTTTCGTACGTAGATGTCTTGATAGAACTTCGTTTATATCTTCTCATATAATCTCTAACAAATAAGTACGTGTATATTAAACGTAACACTGCTTAATTACATCGACTGTTAAAAAAAATGTTATTCTTTTTTTGAAAAAAAAACGCGTGCAAAAAAATCAGATAAAATTGCATTAACGCGAATATGACTTGAAAATGACCACATTCATTGCTTGCTTATTACTTGGAAGCCTCTGTAACGTACATATCCATTACGCGATGCTAACAAGCTCGCATTTCGGTAATGGGTATTCACCTTAAATTAGTGCAATTCCGCTCACAGTTCGCAAACACGGTTAATCACCGCTAAAACGTGCTCTATCGCTGAGGCCGAGAGCAACGCGTCGCCACCGCGCTAATTTATGTCTTTACCCTTCGCATTGGATCCCATTTTCCCAACGACAAACAGTGCATACAGTGGCAGCGTCGCCGCACGTTGTGGGTCAACGTCCAACTCCATACACGGTGGGTGGGTAATAACTTTTCTAAGTCGAGCGGTTTGTTTTTGTTTTAAATTGACGCTGTGGAAATTTTGCATGTTATTTGGTACGCTTTAACGGTAATTACTTTTCAAATTACTGCTGACTTTTTTATATTTGCTGTTTTCGTTTTTCCCGACTTACGTACTGTCGTCTCTTTTACATGCTTTTTCCAAATGTTGTTTTTCACCAGGACAATTTATTATGTATGTTTATATGTACTTTTTTTTTGTTATGACAATTACAGCTCCATGATATTTTATCAGATTACTAAATGTAGATTTTTGTGTTGTTATCAAACATTTAAGTACACACTTTATACGACCACTAATTAAATATTTATTTAATTCATTAATTTTTACCTAGATTCTTAGTGTTGTAAAGTATTTTATAATTGTTTTTACACGTACATTTTTCAGTTATAATTTACTACTCTTTATTTGTATATTTTATTTTTCACGTTATTTTTACGTTGCTTAATAAACATGTAAATATTTACTTACTAAAAATATACTATCGTTAAAATTTTTGTAGAAATAAATTTCACAATTACGTACTTTTTAATTTTGGCTACATACAATTATTTTCTTATTCACTCTTTGTTTTAAATCTTATTATGAACTACAATATATTCTATTATTCACTTTAATTAATTTCATATATATAACACACACACACACACACACACACACACATATATATATATATATATATATATATATATAGAGAGAGAGAGAGAGAGAGAGAGAATTTTTGAATAAGCGTTTTAGAAGTTTAAATGGAAATAAAACAGAATGTATTTATTTAATTAGTTTTTTTTAACCATATTCTTTGGCATTAATGCCAAATGAAGCACAATTTCACTTAAATGATCTCCAAGAATTTTCTTGACAAAGTGCATTCATTTAGTTCAATTTTTAGTCACTCTTTCACATAATTGTGGTTCAATTTCATGAATTGTACGTTCAATGTTTATCTTTAATGCTTCTGTTGTTTGTGGTTTATTAGCATAAATCAATGATTTCATATAACCTCACAGAAAATAATCCAATGGAGTTAGATCACATAATCTTGATGGCCAATTGATAGGTCCATTTCGTGAAATAATGGACTCATTAAACTTTTGTTTCAATAAATCTATTGAAATCTTTACAATTTCTAAACGTTGTTGAAGTGTTAAACGTTTCATAATAATTTGTCAAACTATACTGAACTGAAATGTCAAAATGAGGTTAAAAAAGAATTCAAACATGGCTGCGACCAGCTGTCAAAATTATGGTATTCTTATTGGAAATCCCTATATATATATATATATATATACATAGGGAGTACTAGCAGGTTCTCACTTTCAACATCATTAAAGAGATGGATTTTATTAAAAAATTAAGTTGTGTATTCCTGATAGGACACTTTATATATATATATATATATATATATATATATATATATATATAATTGAGACCTAAAACTCATAAACAAAAATATCTTTGGAGCTAAATTATTAAAATGCAAAAATGAAAAATTTAAATTATGAATAACTTCCTATTACTGTTATTAAATGTTTAAAAAATCTCAAACAATAATTGACATTAATAGTTCTAGCTTCAGGAATTATTTTTTTATTCTGTAATAAGTTAGTTATCTAAATTTTAGTTTAAACTATGAATTAATAATCTATCTTCATTTATCCTTTTTAATCTCCTCTTCTATTCCTTAAAAATATATGTTATAAGATAACTACATTTTTTTTTTAATTAACAACGTTTCTATGAATCGTCAATGTCTTAAAAAAATATACACCTTCTTTTATAAAAAATCGTTATTAACAAAAAAAATATTGAAACAAATCGACATTCTTTCGAAACCAATTTGCATTCATTAAAACTTAATGCGTGTTTCGTCTTTATTTACTTATCGTACAAATTGAATTTTAATTCGTTTCTCTAATAAATTATTTCAGATACACCACTGGTGACTCGTTAGATTTTAATTCATAATTGAATTCAGCATATTTCCAATATAATCATCCAAATGAATGTTGTTTAAATTTTCAATCAATTTTATCTACACTTCAGATCCTGCTCACAATTGATACGTTTGAAATCTGTTTGTGCCAGATGGAAATTAACAAGCATGTATTATGTATAATGAAAATCGACAATCGTAGCCAATAAATTATGCCAATTTTAGATCACGGATGTATAGAATATTAAAAAAGCTGTTATTGTAGCAAATAAAACCGTATCATTATAATATTTTACCGAAATACATATTTAAAAGAACTTAAACTGTAGGACATAAAAAAATTATATATATATATATATATATATATATATATATA
>CP092092.1:9502500-9525000 GCA_029203775.1 Neoneuromus ignobilis
ATAAAAATTCAAGAAAAATATTTTTTGTTAGATACAAATTTTTTTCAAATATCTTTTTCACTGGTATATTTGAAACTTTATATATATATATATATATATATATATATATATCGACTGGGTAGCACAGTGGTTTACATCACCGCGTGTTATGTGGGTGATTGCGTTTGAGTCCCAGTCGGAGAGTCGCTCATTTTCGAGGGTTGAGCATGAAGGCCGACAACCTCATCTTGTAAAAAATAACTGTCGAAAAGGGAGTAAACCCCGAATAAAAAAAATCTTCACCAATCCGCCTGGTCAGCATGGTGAATATGACCAAATACCACTGAATGGTAGCATTCATTGAGGCTTTCATCCAGTAGTGGATTGATATATGGGCTTGATGACATATATATATATATATATATATATATATATATATATATAGGGTAATTCACATGTGACGCATAGATTTGTGTTTCATTGAAAATAACCAAAAGAAACTATGCATATGTTTCCCTAAACACCACCCTATACATATGTTTCTTTTTAATAAAACACAAATCTAGGCGTCACATTTGGATGGTCCATTATATATTGTTTAAATATAACAGTGAAATATATAAGAAAAAGTCATTTATAATTTCATAAATTTATCAAAAAACATTCCAATGATTTGACATCTAAATTTGTTGTAGAAAAGTGTAAAAACTATATCTCAACAATAAACAATAGGAAAAAAAAACAAAAATGTAAGTAAATTAATTACTTACAGAAATAATTACTTTTGTACTTATTACTGCTATTCAGAGTAATCACTAAAACAAATTACTTTTTCATCGATAGCTAATGATTTTTTTTAGTAATTATTCGGTACTTATATTCAACAATAAGATATATTTCAAATTTTATGTACACATTTATTAGTTTTCTCAGATAGGTATATACAAAAATAAAACACAATTATAGCAATATCTATAAGTAGTTAAACAAAACACGACATTAACGTATATACTAATATAAAATATTATTTTATTTTATGTTTGCTCGCAGAACTAAAATGTAATTACATTAATGTATGCATACATAAAATGTCTGAAGGAATATATGTATGTATATATATATATATATATATATATATATATATATATATATATTATATTATATTGGATTACATCTATGTCTAAAGCAGTATATATTTTTGACTTTTGTTAATTTTTTTAATAAATGTGTACAAATAGCAAAACAGTATTTATTAAATAAAATTATTTTCAAAATCATGCAAATAATTAATTAGTATTAACATATACTTTTCATAGAAAGTAATATTAATGAAAAATATATTAAAATAAATATAAGAAATTTTGAAATATAACTATTATTTTAAAAATATACTACACAACTTGATTGGTTATTAGGGTTTTTTTTATATTAACACATATTCGTCGGGTAACTTTTTTGCACCGCCATTCGCCAAATGCCGGCATTTTTTTACCCAATACCGACTTATATAGTTTTACTTTGTTTTTGATTACATTTGCACCGTTATGCGATGCAACTGAAGCTAAAATCAGTTTTCTCATGTCATTATCTCTGTTTGGTTAAAATTATAATTTAATATACTCAGAATTAAGAGAACAAAAATCAATTATTCTCTGTAATATACAAATGACGAATTTTCGTCATTTGGCTGTGGGTGATTTCTGGAAGATGACGAATTTTCGTCAAGCAGACGAATATGTGTTAATAATTACTGAATATTTTTTAGCTACTAGTTTTAAAATAATTGACCTATTTAACTTTCAGAAAAAAATTAAAAGCAAAAATGTACGTGCAAAATTTTGTTAATTCCAGTTACAAAAAAATTGATGATTACAACTTTGAAGAAGATATAAAAAGTACACCAATTGTAGTTCACGGTTTTTGCTTGTAAATTTTTGTTACAGACTACAAAGTTTCTTTTCTTTTTTTCGTTTTGTCATATCTTTTGAATATTATTTTAATTTCAATGTATACTAATTTTTATTAATACTAAAACAGAACTTATGAGAAAATATTTAAAATCTATGATTGAATTTTTTGTTAAATAATAATAAAAATATTTCTAATCTGTATCATTAGTTTTCATTTTTTTTTGTCTCATTTTAAACCAAATTTCAATTGATAATTTTTATACTGAAATGTTTTATTAAAATTTTATATATTATTAATAATATAACCGACGTAAAACTTACTGTAATATTTCAAAATTGAAATTTATACTTACATACATACATGTATATGTATATATATATATATATATATATATATATATATATATATATATATATATATAAATATATTGCATATATATATATATATATATACTAAATATGACATAAAATATAATAATGTTCTATTCAGAATTATGTTGGAATATTAATAAAACTTCTAAAACCAAAATTCTGTCAGAATTAGGAATATTAATTTCTATTAAAAATGTGTAGGCTCATCCAAATGTGCCGCGTATATTTGTGTTTTATTAAAAAGAAACTATACACATGTTTCTTTTTAATAAAACACAAATCTAGGCATCATATTGAGATGGCCATATATTTTAATTTTAATCAATTACATTGTATGGATTAAAAATTAAGTTTCTTTAATAAAATTATAATTCACTCCAAGTTTCCATGCCTCTATTAAAAATAAAATATTATTCAAGTACAAATACAAAAATGTTCTCTTCAGAATTCGCATTTGAATTTATACATATTTAATATATTGGGTTGTAATTAAGTTAGCGTTACTATCATATGATATTTTTTTAATTGAATAAGAAATAACTAAAATTAATTATAAAATTGAAATAACTAATGTTTAATTTTGAATTAATTAAATATTTATTACTGGTGTAATAAAAATAGTGCAATTGAAAATCATACAAATGAATATTTAAGAAATCATAAAAATATTATATATATATATATATATATATATATATATATATATATACACATACACGAGTTCCGTTTGATAAGTATGGTAAAAAAGTAAGAAAAACTAAATTGAAAATTTAATTAAATTAATTTATTAATTAAATTAAACAATAAATAAATTTACCTTACTTATCAAACGACTCTCGTATATATTTATATATATATATATATATATATAACACTTCTGTTAATTTAAATATTTAATATTTTTTTTAAGTTTATAATTACTTTTTCTTTTACCCATTAATATTATAGACAAAAACATCATGAGTCTAAAATTGTCTTTGACAAGTCTAGTCAAAATAATTTTCTTGTTCTGACATACTTATTATTACTAAAACGATATAATGTATTTAGTATATTATTTATATCTGAATAGATTTATATAATTTATATTGATAAATATTAATTTTTATAACGAAATAGAAATATTGATTATATATATTAATTTGGAAAAAGTTATATATTTTTCATAAATAAATAACATTTATCTGTGCAATCGTAAATATCAAATATATATATATATATATATATATATATATATATATATATATATATATATATACTACTAACATATTAAATATGATAACGCTATAAAAGCGTACCTATAAAAATTAAAATCTCATTTACTTCTAATAAGAAATGTATAATAATATCATATACAAGGGAACATATGTATATATAAATATTCATACATACATACATACATATACATATATATATATATATATATATATATATATATATATATATGTGTGTGTGTGTGTGTGTGTGTGTGTGTGTGTATGTATAGATGTGTTTATATGAATGTACAAGTATAAAAAGTGTACACCTAATACTATAATTCGTATATGCTCTTGAATTACCTTTTATTATTGAGAACCTACTCAATTCTGCGGTATATAGACATCTACTTACATCATTAGTGTATAAAAATATAAACCTGTACTCAGATCGCGATATTCAAACTTCAGTGCAATGTTAAATCTGATACAAAATGACGTTATATTTTAATCCTATCATTTTTTAAATAAACGTTAAACAAATGTATATTCTACAAAAATAAGATATTTCATTTTAAAAAAGTAATTCTATCTATAAATATATTTATTTTTCTCCTTACTAGATTTTTTTAAAAAAATTATTATATTTGTATTTATTTATTTTTCATTCAAAAATTTGTTTATATTAATATAACTGTAATAGTAATTATTTGTTTCTATTAAATCTTTTTTTCACATGAGAAAATATAAAATACATAGTTTTATAACTTATTTTTTTATTTTGTAGTAACTTTTCTATGATCAATAAAAAAAAAAAGATCTCTTTCATATGTCACAAAAAAATATTTAAGACTATTTCAATCATTATTAATTTTGTGAAAAGTTTATGATAAATAAATTATCTAAAATACCAAAAAATATCAATTAACAAATAAATTATCACTCCAACACCACAAGATGTTAGAAAATGTTCAATAATTACTTATTGTTCATTTTATTTATTTATAACAATGATATCTGATGAGCATTTCGATTGTAATATTGTTATCATTAAAGTACAACGTTATAAATAATAATAATAAACAATAAATAACTGTTAAATATTTTCTAATATTTTGTAATCATGGGGTGATGATTTATTTGTATGAAAGTGGATTCATCACAATTTCAAAACAAATAATAACGATTAAACATTTCATATTTTTCTAAGTTCATTTTTTATATGTTTGATTATTTTCTTATAAAAGAAAAAAAACATATTTTTTATATAAAATTCCTTATGCTATATATCCCCTACCGCTTTAGAAATTTAAAAAAGAATTAAAATTTCAATCTTTTGTATATTTAAAATACATACATATGTATAAAAATGATAATATTTTAATGAATATCTAAAACAATATATTAAAATTAATATACAATTTATTACTTTTAGAAAAACTTCAACTTAATTTTAAAATACAATATTTAAACAACAATATTTGGATTTTTTACAACAGATTTCTATTCAAAACTGAATAATATATTTTTCCCTTGAGTTATTTATTAATAATAAATTATATACCTTAATTGTGTTGAATTCATGCTTGAAAAATGTACAACTTAATTATTGTGTGAAATTTTAATATGCATGCATATTGATTTTTAACATAGTAATAACATATCCACATTCTATATACTATATATATATATATATATATATATATATATATATATATATATATATATATATATATATATATATATATACATATGAATATATAGACAGCATTATATGTGTATATAAATAATTGCTGTCCACAGACAAAAATTTGGTGCTGACTTTCAATACCGTCGGATTATATGCACTCTAAAGATTTTTATACTATTTGCATTTCTTAACTTTTAAGGTTTTATTTTTTTAAAAATATAGTAGTTAACAAATTATCAGATTTAATATATGAATAAAAATAAATCTGAGATTTAAAAAAAAATCATTTTTCAATTGAAAAAATATACCACTATTCATTTCTTTAATGTATTTACATTTCAATATGATTGTTTATTTTAATTTTCAATTTATATACTAATAAGTTATTACTTAAAGTTAATCTCATTATTAAATGGAAAACTTAATTAGAATTGTTTATGAATACAAAAGAACATTTTTTTAAAAAACCGCCTATTGTTTGTAATACGTGTAGAAATATCTGTATATTAATTAAATAAGAAACCATTCAATCAATAAATGTATAAGTAATTTTATCCAAGAGTAGTTTATTGTTTTTTTTAATTTTTAATTAACTAATTTTTAACTGGTTATTTTTATATTAAAATATTACATTAGATTTTTATTTATTATTGATAACGTTATCAACATATTTTTTCTATTCTAAAATTAAAATTTAATCTTAAATATATATATATATATATATATATATATATATATATATATATGTGCAATTATTTAAATATTTATGTTGCTTATGTCTGTATAAAAAGGACTTAAATACAAAAAATTATCTTCAGAATTCGCATTCAAATTCACAAATATTTATATATTGTGCTATAATTAAATTAGGGTTACTATCATATGATATTTTTGTTTAATTAGGCATTAACGTCCTAATATTTTTATAAATAATTTATTATAACAAAATTCTGAATATGAAATAAATTAAATTTTTTAAGTATTTTTGGTAGAACATCTGTAAAACATAGAGTAATAATGAATAAGTAATTTAGAAACACAGCTTATTATTTTTTTAATACAATTTTTTTTTTTGATTCCATTAAAACTTATTTCATATTATTTAAAAAGTATGAAATATCTATATAGTTAAATACATTTTGAAAATTATCATTTTAATAAATATAACTAAATATTTTTTATAGTTATGTTTACAATTACTCATTTTTCATTTTCATTCAATTATGCACATTTCAATATTAATATAATCAATAATAATAGAATATTGAAATAATAATAATGTATTATTAATTAATCAATTATTTATAATGGCAATAATATTAAGAACAAAAGAGGAAAAAATTTTTTTTGAATTTTCTATACCTGTTCAAAAATAAAGAAATCTCCTTGAAAATCTGTATAAGTGAATATATATATATATATATATATATATATATATATATATATATATATATATATATATATATATATATATATATATATATATATATATATATATATAATATATATATATATATATATATATATATATATATATATATATATATATATATATATATATATATATATATATATATATATATATATATATATATATATATATATATATATATATATATATATATATATATATAAAATAAATCATTAAACTTTGCAGTAAAAATAATTAATTTAAATATTTATGCAATCAAAATATTTCATAAAAATCAAATTAGTGTTAAAAAAATTAACTAAATATTTTCTCTTCATTCTTCAGTAATCTGATTATTCGAAATAAATATCTTAATTGTATGTAGGTGAATATATAAAACCTTTATACATATATATATATATATATATATATATATATATATATATATATATATATATATATATAATGTTCAAGTACGGAATTCTTCAGTAATTGGTTTTTATTTTGAATAACAATGACTCATTAAGATCGTTCGTCTGTTAAAAACTATGCATATTGTAAGACTGGCAGCTACTATTTTTGCACTGATTAATTTTTGATAACATTGTTTCAAATCACGTAATCAATAAACATAACAATTTAATATTTAATTAATACTTTTCTAGTACATAAATTAGACATTATTAAAAGACATGTACATTTTAGTTAACAATAGTTCACAGCAGTAATTATATTTGTAAATATTCAATCAATCAATAAGTAAATTATGCACAACTATTATTTATTTATTTATATATATATATATATATATATATATATATATATATATATATATATATTACCAAAAGTCATATTATTTATAAAATTGTTGAACTATTTGAAAATAATTTTCAATTTTCATTTCATTTAAATTATAAAAAAAATCTGTATAAAATAATTAGTTACACATTTTGTCAAATAAATAATTTTACGGTAATTTAAAATTATATTTATTAGTTTTTATTTTTATTACATGAAATGGCTCTTTTATTTATTACCAATTGAAAATTTTATTTGCGTTTTAAACCCATTGAGAGTTTTATGACAATCGATATTAATCTGTTTTGTAATTTTTGTATTTACGAATATTAATTTTTTAAAAACTAATTGAAAAGGTTATATACTAATTCACGAATAATCTTATTATTTTTATTAAACTGATTGTTTTATTTTATTACAACTGTGCATCATTAAAATCTTATTTCATAATTTAAATCTTCATGTCATTTTAAATAATATATATTTAATTTGACAACATTATTCTAATTATAATTTACTATTTATATTTCATATTGGATTTATTTAACTCGATTTAAAAAATAAGCTTAAATTTTTTAGTCATTTTTAAAATTATTTGTTTTTAAAAAAATTAAAAATACATTTTTGTAAATGTTAGGTAATAACATTTTTTATTTGTATAAATAAAAATATCGTAATTACGATCATTATTTATTCATTAATTATTTTGTCTCTAGTTTATCCTTAAAACAAATTCGAAAAGATTGAAAATATTGTATATTAAATTTTTGTGTTGTAAAAAATATATTAATGTGGAATTCAAAGATAATTCTTTTGCATGTTGAATATTTCACGGTTGATTAAAATCTTTCGTATGAAAAATATTCGATTGATTGATAGTAAGACAAATTTCAGAATTGTATATGATTTCCTTTCATTGTTTCTCCATCGAAACACCCTCAAGCAATTACTACTAAATCTCTTGTTAACAAACACTTTCGAAACACATGATAAAACAGGCCGGAACCTGATTAAAATATTTCGAACCTCTCATAAACACTGCCGTAATTGATTATTTCAGCTCCACTCGGCCCGCGGGCCACCGTCGAATCCGCATATTTAAACACCCGTCTATCTCGAAACTCTTACGCTGCCAATTTAACGTAGTTTCAACAACTCGAAATCAACACTTGCCCCATTAGTATATAGTATAATCATTACACTACAAGCCGGGCCACTTGATAAATGATAATCTATACGTCTCTGTCGTCATTCTCGCGAACATCTTTCTCACACTCACACGAAGATAGGAAATTCTACTTGGGTGGTCCACGATTTAGTCGCGGACTGACCGCCGTTTTTCTTGTATTGCAGTCCGGGTACTTGTTTTTTTTTTCATCTTGTTCGTTTTCGTTGCCGTTGTTGTTGTTGGTTTGTTAGCTGAAACACGTGTTGTGGTGGCGTTTGTGCGTTGCTATAATGAGCTTCTTCGACGTCTGCATGCCGTTTGATTGCCAAGCAACGGTAGACTGCTTGTCTGCGAAGGACCTTAGATGATCCTTCTTTACTGATAGTCTGCATAATTTGTTATATCGATGTCATCGATTTATTGGAAAAAAAGTCTGTCTGTTTCAAAATGATAAATTGATTTTTCAACTTTATATGAAACAGAATAAAATCTTTCAACATAATTTTTATCAAAATTTATAATATTTTATACATTCACATTAAAAATAGTTTATATTATACGATTTACATTAAACGTGGCAATGAATTAAACATTTTTTTTATAGATCCTTTGATGCTTAATTGAAATTTCTACTTAATTAGATTATTACTTAATTAGATTAATTGCTCTGTATAGTTTTTTACTCAGATATTTGATCATAAATGAATTTTTCGTAATTACATTTTTATTATCAATTATAATTTTTAAATTTTATTCAGCCAACATTCTTTGATTTTCAAAAATATTTTCTTGCGATTCTTTCTATTAATAAACATTTAATTGCAGTTTATATTGAATTGATAACTAAATATCTATATATTATTTCTGCTTACAAATAAATAAATAATTTATATCACAATTTATTTTTGAAAATTTAAAATAGTTTCAAATTTTGATAACTAAATTAGTTAAATCGGTTTAAAATTACATTTATTAGTATTTATTTTTATTATATGAAATAGCTCTTTTATTTATTAATAACTGAAAATTGCATTTACGTTTTCAACTCACTAAGAATTTTATGGCAATCAATATTAAACAATTTTTTAATTTTTGTATTTATAGGAATTAAATTTTTTAAAATTAAATGAAAAAATTGTATATTAATTCAAGAATGATCTTATTACTTTATATGGTAAATATTTAAAATGTTGACTTAAAATTATTTGTATATATATATATATATATATATATTATTATCATCAACCTTTTTCCAACCACTGCTGGATAAAGTCCTTTTCCAAAATTTACCATTTCAACCGATTCAATGCCTTCCTCTTCCAATCCATTCCCACGAATTTCTTCTATCTCAAATATACAATATATATATGGTTTTCCAATAAGCCCTTTAAATATTTTAAATGGAAATAAAAAAAATATTAAATTAATTAGTTATTTATTTTTAGGCATATTTTGTGGTATTAATAATGGAACACAAATCCACTCATATGACCACCATAATTTCGCTTAACCTAGTGCATTAGTTTAGTCCAATTTTAGTGATTCCTTCATATAATTGTGGTCCAATTTCATGAACCACAGGTTCAACTTTTATTTTTAATATTTCTGTTGTTTGTGGTTTATAAACATAAAACAATAATTTCACATAACCCCACAGAAAGTAATCCAATGAAGTTAGATTACATGATCTTGGTGCCCAATTGATGGATCCATTTTGTAAAATAATGGACTCATTGAACTTTTTTTTCAATAATTCTATTGAAGTCTTTACAATTTTTAAGCGTTGTTGAAGTGTTAAACGTTCCATGATAATTTGTCAAACTATACTGAGTTGAAATGTCAAATTGAGCTTTAAAAAAAACAAACATGGCTACTATCAGTTGTCAAAGTTTTGACATTCTTATCGGAAAACTCTCTCTCTCTCTCTCTCTCTCTCTCTATATATATATATATATACATAAATATATATATATATAATGATTTAATAATGAATATTTAGTAATAAGTAATATCTAGTTATAATATTTAAGTACTTAATTATATTTTCTAAAGATGCTCGAGGTAAATTTAATTATCACTTCATGTGAAATGAATAAATAAATATTTACATTATAGAAAATTCTGAATAATTAAGATTTAATAAAATTACTTAACAATTGTTTATATGAAGTAAAATATACTTATATTTAATTTTTTAAAATAATATTTGTTTACTACTTAATTTATTATACGTTTTATCTATAGAGTAATTTGTCAATTTTAAGAACAAAAATACAGATAATTTCTAAACATTCAAATTTTTCTATACATACATAAAACCAAACAATTTGTATAATAAAATATGATATATAATGCAATATATAACAAAATATAATTGAATACAAAACACTAATTGAAAATACTTAATCATTAACGGTCGACGTTTATAAATAGACTTGAATATTGTTCAAAAGCTCACAGATGACCAGACGAATGTGAATAAATTTAAATACGTGCATCGATAATGGGATTCATAATTTTATAAATATTTACATGACGAACTGAATAACAGAAGCTCATACATACACAAAAAGTAAAATGATGTAGTAAAATATCAACGTCATATACTTAATACATTAACATATATTATTTTTTGATACAATCGTGTTCATTCTATATTATTGAATTATTTTACAGATGTAACATCAGAAAATTATTTCATATGTGTTACATTAAAGATATGTTTTTGTTATCAACCAAATAACAACAATTTTAAATCTGTGTTATAGTTCAATCAGTGTCACTGTTGCAATAATATCATATATTTTTTATATGTTTTTTAAATACCAGAATATATATAACTGCGAATATACTTATAAAAATCAAAATTTTATTTTTTTATAAGCAATCAAATACATTTTTTTTATTAAAATAAAATTAATATCAATTACTAAATTTTAGTAACAAAAATAATACAAAATATTGTAAATAATTAATTCGTTTTTTTTAAAAAAAACTTTAATAGATTATTTTAATTGCTTCCATTTATAATATAAGTACTAACTCCTCATTTATATCATTTGATAATTCTCTCACTCACTACTTAAAACAAATTATTTCGATTTATAACACATATCTCTGATTAAAAATATGTTAAAATAAAAAAATTTACCGTATTCAAATCTAACCAATTAAATTATATACAAAGATAAAAATATTTCCTTTCGAAAAAGACGAATTTAAATCGTCTCATTATTTTTACACGCTGTATATATTTAATTATTGTCCTTTTAAATAATGATTTCGATAAAATAGTCATCAAGTTTTCAGAGAGCGATAAACATCTACCATCATTATTCATTCAACGAAAAGGCACTCAATTATTTTTATAAATATGTTATTACAAATGAACTGAGATAATTTAGCAGTCTGTATGCAAAAAAACATCTGTATCAAGGCCATAACCAGTCACCATAGACAAAATAAATTAAATTTAGTTTAATAAAGTATGTTAATAAGTTATTTATAAAAACATTATATATATATATATATATATATATATATATATATATATAATGAAAAAAATTAAATGTCAAAAAATATAAATATGTTTAATAGATTGTACGAGTGTAATACACTTTAGAATCGTTTTAATATTCATATATATATATATATATATATATATATATATATATATATATATATATATATATATATATATATATATATAAATAAGAAACAAAAAATACTAAAATAAGTTTTAAAAAAATTTTCAAAGTTCATCAAACTATTTTTTTATATACATACTGATTAACAGAACTACATCTTTTTTTAATTAGAAGAAATAATTTATTAATGAAACTGAGTTATAAGCTAATTTCGAATTTCAATTGACTTATTACTCATTTTTTATATCTATCATTTTTATTTGGATATTTCTTAATTTCTCAATTATAAAATTTAAAAAGGATATTGAGATTATATTATTGTTTCAAATTTTTATTTTATACTTTTGAAATATCCTAATTAACTAATTCACTTTATAGTAATCCATTGTATTTATTTATAGATATATAAAAAAGTAGTCTTATCTTTTAAATAATTATCTTATTTTTATTTTTGTATCTACAAACAACTTCTGCAATTTTTTTTTAAACATGATGTTAAAGTAGTAGCACTGAATGTAATTAAACACTTTTTTTAAAGTCTATTTTATAACAAGCTTTTATTAATCTATCTATTTATCTATATATTGTATAAATAGATGTTTTTTTAAGAATGATAGAACTTTAAATTGAATCACTATCAAAAGGTTTATCTAACCTAAAAAAACATTTTTATCATACTTTTATATATATATATATACCGTTATTTTTATAATTATTTTCTTATAATTAAAATCATTCTCTATTTTATAGTCAAATTTGATAACGAGTCAGTTTCTCAATTATAACTGTTTTTTTCATTCATATGCATTTATTTTTAATTCTTTTATTAAAACTTTTACAATACATAAATTACTTCTACAATATCTTTTAAAATTTTATCCAAAAATCACATAACAAGATACTTTTATGTTAAAGATACCAAACAAATAATAATCTTGTTAACTAAAAAAATTCAATTTCCTAGAAATTTTGATTTGCATCCATTTTCTAGTTCAACAACGAATTAGACAGCTAATTAAATACAAAAAACCCTTGTATAAATTCGAACTTGCATTGTTAAACATTCTTTTAGATGTGTAGTGTATCACCTTTACTATCCATACATAGATAAACATATCTACATGCCAAAAGAATACGAAAGCATGTACATACTTACAAGATATTTCTTGATTGTGAGTGACACGATGCATTTCGTTTGACAGATGTCCTTAACGAAACAAACTCACATTTCCATACAAGCAAATGCATACAATCTACAGAAATATACATTTATATATATATATATATATATATATATATATATATATATATATATATATATATATATAATACATTGATTTATCTAAACATTCCAGGTGAGCAGAGCAAGTCATTGTCGTTATCAAATAAACTGATGCATGACATTAAGTTTGTCGATAACAACGTGTATTAATCTTCATCAAATCGCGAATAGAGACGACCAAATGCAAATATTCAGATGAATACAGATAGATTTTTGTGTATACTTTGTATGATGATAAGTGGTACATTGTGATCGAATGATTTAAATTTAAAATAAAAATATCAAATTAAAGAACTAGGGGTTTTGAAACTTCTATATTAGCAATTTATTTACAAAAACAATAATTTAATTTATGTCATCAATTTAAAATCAGTTTTTAGTTTTTTAAACAAAATTATTAATTGTGAGAAATATAAAAGATTTTTTTAACTTGATTTTCTACATGTATTCAATTTATGTTTTAAAAAATTAGGTTATATCTAACAATTGTTGATTATGAATTATTAAAAAAGAAATTAGCATTTCAGTAGGGTTTAAAAAAATATAATAATTCTATTTCATTGCCTGACTATGATTTTAAAATAAAATTTTGAAATCACACAAAATGAATGAATTTATTAATTTTCAAACGTGAAAACAATTTTATAAATTATTTATTTAATATACAACGCGATACTGAAATAAAAAAAATATTTTTAACACTATTTTATTGTTATATATATATATATATATAAATTACTGCCTAAGGAATACAAAACCTTGTCGTTAGTGACGGAACTTGCGTATCCCCAAGATCCTAAGAACTATGCCCTTGGTAGTGTAGCTACTGGTAGATTTTTCAAACAAGATAGGTCGAAGGGAAGAGATCAGACTAAGAAGAGCTTCAAATAGAGTATATAGAACTCTTAATCGAGTTGGAAGCAATCTTCCTAAGGGAGTAAATCCTGAATAAAAAATCTTCACTTATTCGCCTAGTTAGTGTAGTGAGTATAAATAATTACCATCGAATGACAGCTTCATCTGGAGTAAAATACTCTGGAAGTAAAATACTCCAGAAGTAAAATACTCCAGAAGTAAAATACTCCGAAAGTAAAATACTCTGGAAGTAAAATAGCTCCTCATTTGTGTATCAGATGGGATTTATTTATGAAAATAATGGAATAATCTTGATAACATTTAAGAATACCCAATGGCGATCAATTATAGTTTGACCTTAAATTAAACTGATATAGGCTTTTAAAATAATAATGATGATACACATACATACACACATACACATGCATATATATATATATATATATATATATATATATATATATATATATATAACTGTCTAAATTTGAGGTTAGGAAGTAAGTTGGCTAATATTTAATGAAATGTCAAATATTGAACTGTCATTATTTAACATTTGTTTATTAAAAACTTAAGAAATTTGAGGCTATTTGACTGACAATGTATTCCATTCATAATTCCCATGTTTCTACTTTATATTAATACCAATAAACATGAATTTTTCTTTCATGTATTTTATTGATAAATTATTTCCTAGCCTCACATTTAGACATCTTATTCAATAACTCAATAGCATTCATTAGTAAAAAATATTTTTTTAATTTTAAAATAAAATATAATTATTCACTGAAAACAAATTTTACTTTTGATTTTTTATATTTACCAGGAGGTTTAGCCCTCTACTTGCTTCGTTCATCTATCGGTGAATTTGCTTTTATTTAATAATGTAAATAAGTTATGAAAAAAAAAATAAAAAGCTATGTTAATATTTCTGTGTAGACAATATTTATTATATATATATATATATATATATATATATATATATATATATATATATATATATATATAATAGCAATAAAATTAAATTTTATTTTATCCGAAAATTTTACAACGAAAATTTTAAAATCTATCTTTTTAAATTTTTTGTTAATTTAAAAATTCATAAAATTATAATTCTCGAAAAATTTCAGGAAAATTTATAAATGAATTTTTTGCATCAACTCGAAGCTGGATGCAGAGCGCCATTATTTTTCAAATAGAAAGATATAAATAATATTTCAAAACATACATAAGTTTATATACAATAATTATTATTATCAATTAATAAATAGTAAATTAATATTTAAATTGTCCTAAAAATACTAATTAAATTAAAAACTGATTGTATTGTATTTTTTACACTAATCATAATTTTTATATAACATTTTGAAATTAATTAAAAAATTAATTGTTTAATGCTTAAATGTTATATCAGTTTATATAAATATAGTTTATATGAAAACATAAAATTATTTATAAATTTTGTATATATATATATATATATATATATATATATATATATATATATATATATATATATGTATTTATGTATTTATATGTGTGTGTAATACACACACGCACTTATCACATAATATCAGATAATTGATGAACTGATATTTGACTAATTCTGGTAATAAACTGTAAAAATGAATGATTAATTCATAACAATAAATCAATTTATCATTAAAAATAAAACAGAATGTAATCAAGGCAATTGAATACATGTTCAAAGGTGCATATGAAGATATCATTATTTGTCCCTTAATGTCATGATAAAATAAATATAGTGGTCAGTCGACGAGCAACATGAAATTCATGTAAAGGGAACATGGGTACCACTCTATGTTCAATCCATTCGAATGTCCTATTGTGACGCCATTTGACTGATCGCTGTCAGTGAAAAAAACGATAACGTAATACTGGGTAATGTGAGTCGCTATGATTTTGATGTCGGTGCATTTAACTCGCAGTATTGTCAAAATGATTATCTATCGGCAACGGGCCAATGTCAAGAAGTGAAATGTATTTCACATGTAATAATTCAATGATTATTGATTTGTCGATAGCAATACAAGATATATTTCCAGTTGGTGGGGTTTTGAAATGATTTTTTCGACATACAAATATATATATATATATATATATATATATATATAAACAGATAAAAATATATAATTTGCATAAATATAAAAATATACTAAATCAATAACACAAGATAAATTGAATAAATATATAAAACTGATTAGTAATAAATCTACAACATGATAATTTATTGATTTATTTAAAAAACATGTTTTTATTCAAACACTAATTTATAAAAAAATATAAGCTGAATATAAAAATATCTGATTTAAAAAAATGGCACAACTTGAAAGATTTGAGAAAATAAATTACAATAAATTAAAAATAATTGTGTATGTTAAAGTTTATTCTTTATTTTTTAAAAAAAATTAAAATATTATTTTTTACTTATAACTCTTAATTATTCATTAATTATTTTTTTTCTTAAACAATAAAAATAGTAATTTCTTAATATTATAATTCCTTATCTGTAAATATTTATTTTTTAAAAAATAATTCTAAGACATATTTGTAATTGGTTCTATGATTAAATTTAAATTCACAAATTAATTTTTGCTCAAAAAATTATATTTTCTTTTGGAAAACATTTTAGGATTTACTGTAGTGGATTATTTGTAAAAATAGAAAAATTACATTATTTCAATTCTAATTTCCTTTTTATACTAAATAATTTCTTGTATGTATTTAATAACAGTTTATTGATAAAAGAATTGTTTCTTTATATAATTTATCAAATATTCAACTATTATTTATAGTTCATTTTTACTAATGAGTATTTAAATGACCATACACACACACATATACATACATACATATATATATATATATATATATATATATATATATACAAATTATATGAATATTAAATATTTTAAAGTATAATTACATATTTGATTTGCAGATATAATGGCAGCTATGCAGAAAAATCTTGCGGAAATGGAATAAAATTTAATTGTAAGTCTGCTTTTAATTTTTTTTAATTTTTTCTTTTTCATAATTACATATATATATATATATATATATATAACTTTAATTAAAATAATTAACGAACTATGCAGTTAATTAACAAATCTGCTATTCATAGAGATAAGTAAATGTTTAATTAGAAAAGGCGTTTAGTAATAAAGAAATATATAAAATATTCAACGTTCAAATTACGTTCATTTTTTTGGCAAGAGTGTTAAAAGTGTTGTTAGTATTTACGTTAAATTAACTTTATGTTAATATTGTCTATGTATTTAAAATTAAATTATATAGTGGTTGTCCTAATAAATATATTTTTCGGTCATATAATACGTATTATCATTTGCTTTGTTTTCAATGTACATATATACTGATATATTTACATTCATATATAATTTTCTCATAATTACTAATATTCTACATTAAAACGTTATTATTTTCACATTAACTAGAAATTTTCATATTAAGTACCATATATTCTATTCATGTACAAATATGAAATTTTCATATTAATGGATATACACATATATATATAATTCTTTTCATATACAATTGTTATGTTTTTCTATTGTGTAAGGCCGGAATATATTAACTATAATGAAATTTATTTTATAATATAATATATTCAATTAAACTTTATTTAGTCTATTTTTACATACACATATAAATTATATATATTTGTATAAAAACATGATTATATATTTCTTAAAAGTTTACTAAAAATCAAATTTTTCAATTAACGATTTTAATAATTGACTTTTTTGTTTCTATGAATTATTAATTATTTAACCTATTAATTCAATATACTTTAAATATCAATAATACTTGTTGTAATAGTTATAATCAACTGATAGTATGAAATTCTTTTAAAATAATCGTCCATTTTTAGCTACTCATGAGTTTTGTTAAATTTAAATAAATGAAAATATATTTATTTTTTAAAAATAAAAAACAGGGAAATAAAAAAGAGTAAAATGACTATATTTGAGTTAAATTAACATTTTTTAGGTAAAAAATAGTTATTAAATGATTTAATATTGATGATATGATAATAATACAAAATTTAGTGAAAAATTTAGAAAAAAATAACTTACTTCTTCGATAAAAAAAATTAATATTATTTGCTTATATGACAAGTCTCGATTCTATATACTATTAATCTGAAAAATAGTCTAAAACAATATTATAAAAAAATCAATAATAAAAAAAATATATAAATTTACTTGTTGACACCATCATGTACTTTTTTCAATATAATTAATGTTCTATTTTTCTAAACTCAAAAAATTCTTCAATTCTATTATTTAATAAGAGTGATGATCTAAAAAAAATGATTAAAACTTCAACCTGATAATACTTAAATTAAGAAGTAAACACGAATGGAATTTAATTTATAAAAAAATAAACCCTAAAATATTTACCAGAATACAAACAACTTTCAAATATATTCTATACACATATTATTATTGAACATGGTCTTCATTCCTGTAACAGTTTAATTACACGTTTAAAAAATATCTCAACACTGATTCTTACATTGCACCTCCTACACGAACACCCATATGAGAAGAAAATGGGAGGATCTTGTTCTTTTTAACACCATAACTGTGATGGTGACCTAAATTCATTCAGGCTCAATATAAACGTTTAACTAACACCTCAAAGTGAAATAAAACGATTTCCACGGAATAAAGTACACGTCGAACATTTTTCGAACGTGCATGTACGGTTTGAACCTACACCCCGATAGATAAATTGACGCGAGTTATCGTAACTATCACGTCAGATCAAAGTCATGCCGATATAACCCTTGTGGCGCATTGGTAGCATTCCATAGAAAACAGACAGGCGGACGGACAACAGAGCATAAGATAAAAGTTGAGCGGCGGCTAGATGGTGTCCTATTTCATCGACTCCTCACCTACCGGACCCACCAGTATAACGAGAGGCATTCCAAACTAATGATTATGGCCTTTATATAGCCTGTTTATATCACTTAAATGTTAGCAGCGCAACGATAAATATTTTTAAGAAAAGGAAAACAGTCAAGCACTTTTTTTTCGACTTCCCACAATTGTCTCTGTTTCGGTTCGTCGTAACATATAATATAATCTGTTTGAAAATTTCATATACATTTCTTTTAAGTATTACAAATATTCATAGTCAATCTAAATATACATTTTTTATTTTAATATTAGTCTCAGTAACTTATTCATCAATATCTAAATCAATAGAATAAAACATAATATAAATACAAATCTTAATTATTGATACATTCTGATCAACAAAATAATTAACCCGTAAGTACGGTAACAAAAATGTATTAAATATATATCGAAGAATAAATATATATTGTTCTATGCACTTTCGATATACAAAGATGTTTTTTAGGTTAGATAGAACTTTCAATAAAGATTCAATTTAAAGTTCCATCACGCTTAAAAAAACATCTATATATGTTTGAGTGTATGTATGTATGTATGTATGTATGTGTATATATATATATATATATATATATATATATATATATATATATATACCATACACATACACGCACGTACATACGCACACACACACACACATATGTTATATATGAACTTAAAAATGTTTTTAAAAAAAATATTTCATTCAAAAATATCTTAAATATATGGTCATTCATTGTGAAGCCTAGATTTATGTTTTATTAAAAAGGAACAAAATAAAATATACACATGTTTCTTTTTAATAAAACATAAATCTAGCCTTCAAATTTGGTGGCCTTATATAAAAGTATTTTAAATCTAGCTCCTCAGTAATTTTTCATATATATTTTTTTCAAATAAAATACTGTACATTCTCAATTAGATCAGTATGTAAATAATCAGTTTGGCAAATTATCCGAACAACATTGCAAAAAAAACCTAATAATAAATAAGATCTGAATATTCATTATTTGCTTTATCTTTTTGTCAATCGTAACACTGCAATAAACTACAATTTATTTTTTGCCAGAGTTGCGAAATTTTGAATATAATTATTTAATAGAAGTTAGAAAAAATTAAACTGATGTTTAGATAAAAAAATAAAAAGTCGATGTTAATTAAAAGATGCATATAAATTATTTTCAAGATTAGATTTTTTTAAAACCATTTTTTAATAAAAATAGTAAATGTATTATCATGCAATTATTTTTTTTATTTACAACAAAATAAATTTAATTTTAAATAGTATAACATACTGTTAAAACATTGATTTTTGAATTTTTATATTCTGTATTTTTGATATTTTTGATTATTAATGCAACTATCTTCTTATCATAATAGAAGATGTGTTTTATTTTATTTTTTTAATAATAAAACCTATTGAAATATTTTTCAAATAATTAAATATATATATAGTTATAAATTAAATTCAAATAATATAGAATGTCCTATCAGAAGTGCATATTCACCACTGCTAGAAAAAAATGATTTACTTAAAAATTAAACTGTGTGCTCCTGATGGATCATCGTATAGTTTTTTTTTTCAAATCCAACTTGAATATTTTTATTACAAATTTTAAGACATGTTTAAGTGCAATTAAAGTTAATATTAAAAAAATCATTAACATCTAAAGATTTCATTAGATTGATCAATAATTACTTATTGATTACTCATATCAGTTAGAAAGATAACAACCACATAGTTTTTTATAAAATTATATGAAAAATGTATGAATTATATGTTTTTTACTAAATTATTATTTCTCCATTGAAATCAAATAAAGAAAAACGAATAATATTTTTTTTAATTCTTATTTAATGGTTACTGCGTTGCTAATTTTTTCTTTTATTTGTCAAGACGTTCATTTTCATATATTTATTTATTATATCTATAAATAGAAGTATTTTAAAAAATTACAAGACGGGTATTTTTTAAAATTTAAAAATTGTTGATCAGATTAATTATTCTTGATTAAGTTTGATTTAATTTTGAATTTGATTATGAAATTGATTTAAAAATAATAAATTTAATATATACAGCTGGGTCTGTTTTTGTGCGGATTATTTTAATGCGATTTTGAAGTTATGCGATTCATATTTCTTCTTAGTATCTTTTTATACGATTTTTTTTAAGAATTACTATAAGCGGTTATTTAATTCAACGAAAAGCTCTTCAGTTTTATGAACAAATGAAGAATCAGAGCCATTTACTTCCGCTTCTCAAACTGATAAAGAATTTTCGGCTAGTAAAGGATGGTTAACCGGGTTTTTAAAAAAGAATGCATTGCATAATGTGAAGATTACGGGCGCGATTACATCGGCAGATGAAGAAGCTGCCAATTTTTTAAAACTATATTACGTTAAACGCACTTTTCAATTTATATTGGATAAACTAGAAAATGAGTCAATAACAGTAACTGACCCTTGGAAAAAAATTCTATCTTTGACTGTATAAATCATGTTGCATTTGCTATTACTCAAATAAAATAACACACTTTAAATACCTGTTGGAAAAAGGCTTGGCCTACATGTTTTAAAAACAGTGCAGCTATTCACTTTCTTTTTTATTTTCTTATTTTTATTCTAAACAGTACAGATATTATTGCGATGATAATTAAAATATGTATAAAAAATTCTAAAATAAATTACACATACGAGTATATACATATTGCTTTGAACAGAATTAAATAGTTGATTAAAAAATAAAGTAAAAAGTGTTGTTTTGTATCCATTTTATTGCAGATATTTAAATTTTTTTAAGCATTCTTTATTACCTGATTTTTTATGTGAATTTAAGAGTAATTTCACTTTGTAGCTTTGGTTTTATGCGGTTTTTGAAAATTACGGAACGTATCCCTAATTTTTCAATATATGTAAAGTCTTTTTTGTGTGATTTTTTTAATGCGGTTTTCTGCGGAACGTATCTACCGCATAAAAACAGACTCAGGTATATATGTATGTTTGTATATATATATATATATATATATATATATATGTATAAGCCCTTCTTAATCCACTGCTGAATAAAGGCTTCTCCCAAAATATTCCACTTCAACCGTTACAATACCTTCTTTTTCAAGTCCATTCCGACAAATTTCCTTATCTTTTTGTCCCATCTATCTATGGGTCTCTGCCAGAGCTTTTTTATATTTCTAGATTCTCAATTAATCCATCAGTTATTCCCTTTTCTCACTTTATAACCCGCATATT
>CP092092.1:9527500-9572500 GCA_029203775.1 Neoneuromus ignobilis
CGTACACACTTACTTATAAGACACACACACGCACATATTATCATCATTCCTATCAGCTTTTTTCTATCCAATGCTAGTTGAAGATACGTTGCAAAATTTTCTATTTCAACCGTTCTAATTCCTTTTTCTTACTCACACATACACACACACACACACACACACACACACACACATATATATATATATATATATATATATATGTATATTAAAAAAAACAACTATTTATTTATATCTTCAAAAAAAAATTGTATTAATATTTAAATATTAAGCTTAAATAAATCAATACGTTTATTAAACAACAGAAATAGAAATAAAAAATAGTTCGTTTTTAATAAATTTTATTTTTATATTCTATCAATTGATCAATATATAAAATTAATAATTAAGACCATTAGTAAAATCAATACAAATGACAAAGTCTTTTGTAGTAAAGAACTTTAATAATGATTCAAAGCTCTTAATCAAAATTAAATTAAACATGTATACAAAAATGAAAATAATTATAAACAATAAAAATTTTATTTCATACATTAATATACAATTCAACCATGTGAAATATAAAAACTTGCGTATAAAATAATACCTATTAAATACAAAAGATCAAAATATAATAAAAGAAAAAAACTCACAATAAACGTGATCATCTGAATTAAAAACCACGACCTTTAAATAGCAAGAAGCTCCATGAGGTGCGACTTTACTGTTTCGAATACTCGTATAAAAGCAACCTTCTAAATTAATTATTGTGGTTATTTATTACATCGATTATTGATTGTCAGTGATAATGCTAAAAACAAACCGGTTAAGATTATTCTTAACGGCGATAATGAGTTTATTTTCGAATACGCCAGTTATAAAATTATAATATAAATATCTTATGTTTCAATTTATATGTACAACTTTATTGTTTTTACATTTTTTATTTATTAGTTTTTCATGTTTTTTTTTTGTATGTCCATCTCAAGTACAGGAATAAAAAAATAATACTTGAAAATATAAAACGTTTTGAATAAAAAATATCGAATATAAATTTTTAATTGCCGATTTTTATTAATAACCTATGTTATCTGTATTTTACTAGTTGTATTTTTATAGAATTCTAGTACAGTTTTTTTGTGTGAAAAAAACGAATCAGAATTAAGAAAAAAATGATAAATTCATACAACATAGAATATCTATAAGTTATTTTAGACAGTGTCATTAAATTCAAAAAGAATTGCAAACTTCCGGGATCGTACGCATTTCGATCGATAATTAAAACAGTGCAGAACTGCCAATGAAAAAAACAACCTGTCGCCAATAGATTAATTAAAATGTACGCCAAAAAAACGACGCGAATACAAATAGTAAATTTGACAGTGTTAATTTAAATTTACAGGCGAATAAGCAGAAAAAAAAACAGGTCCGATTGAAATTGAACAAAATGTTCCATCGTGGATGTCAGTAAGATATTGAAGTTTTAATTTATTTTTTTCCTTATTTACCGTCGGCAATACTAATATAAATAATATATCTCAGTCGCGGAGATATGAAGTGGATAGAAAAAAAAAGGTCATGCGGGTGCAATTTTTTTTTGGTACGGCCGATACGAACCGCTCCACGTACGTACACTCTTAATCAGTGTCAGTTGGTGCGGTTGGTTGTCTCGTTTCAGTTGGCGTCTTCGTGATTTGAGATGCCATAAAAACCCCCGCGCGCCGTGGATACCTTTAATCAATCGTTTACGGACCACACACGTTGACCGCTTAGTGCAGACGTTCGGCGATAGATGCCGCGCGGTGGCATGTTCCACGTTGTTCAATACGAACAGTTTGTTAGCAGGAATTTCTCATGTACCATGTATTTATTTTATGCCAGACTTTTTTTCACATTCATCATCAACGTACGATTTCACATTGTCGTTTTATATTCAATCGCACAACTGAAATATGTGTAATCGATTAAGACTTGCCTAATACATATACTATTTGATTTTTACAACTAAGAGTTTAATTGAATTCAATTTGATAATTTTTCAATGTATCTCTAAAAATAATTTAGAATTATACATACATACATACACACACTCATATTTATATATATATATATACGATTAGGATCAAACCGTTACTAAAACTATTAAGAATTGATCTTTTCTAGTTATAAATATTAGTAGAAATGTTTTCTAATAATTTTTTCACAGTAAAAGATCAACTTTTCAATATTTTTTCACTGTTTATATACGAGGGTGATCCCAGAAGTACCCGACCCAACAAAGAAAACACAAAAATTTTAGAAAAAAAATTTTATTTTTCAACATAATTTCCTTTCAGCTCTATACACTTTTCCCAGCGATGTTTAATAAGTTCAATACCCTTTTTATAATAAGAACTGTCTTGCTCCTCAAAATACCCATTAACTTCCGACATCACTTCTTCATCGTTGGGAAATCTTTGACCACTGAGCCATTTTTTCAAGTTTGAGAACAGAAAATAATCCGAGGGGGCTAAATCTGGCGAATAGGGTGCATGAGGTAGCAATTCAAACTTTAATTCATTAATTTTGGCCATTTCAATAACGGATTTGTGAGCTGGTGCATTTTATTGATGAAACAACACTTTCTTCTTAGCCAAATGCGGCCGTTTTTACTTGATTTCTTCGCTCAAATGTTGCAATAAGTTCGCATAATACTCGCCGTTGATAGTTTTTCCTTTTTCAAGATAGTCAATGAAAATTATCCCACGCGCATCCCAAAAAACCGACGACATGACCTTACCTGCAGATGAAACAGTCTTCGCCTTCTTTGGAGCCGGTTCTCCCTTTTCAGTCCATTGTTTTGATTGTTCTTTTGTCTCGGGTGTGAAGTGATGGACCCATGTTTCATCCATGGTTACGAAACGGCGCAAAAATTCTGCTTTGTTGCTGTGAAACTTCGCTAAACACTCAATTTAAACATCTTCACGACACTGTTTTTGCTCGAGTGTGAGCAAACGCGGCCCCCATCTTGCACACAGCTTTCTTATGTCCAAATTTTCAGATAATATGCGATGTACCGCACTTTTTTAAATGCCTACTATGCCTGCTAGCTCGCGCACTTTCAGTCGACGATCATCCAGTACCGCTTTGTGGATTTTCTTCACCTCATTTGGTCGACCACTGCGATGCTCGTCTTGGCAACTCGTACGGCTTCGTTTAAACTATGCTACCCAATATTTCACTGTTGTAAACGAAGGAGCAGACTCATCCAGAGTAGAATCCAGTTCATCTTTTATATTGGTTGGGCTGAGGCCTTTCAAATAAAAGTATTGTATCGCGTAACGATGACCAATTTTCTCCATTTTCACAAATTCACTGAAAACGTTCACTATTGATGGCTGCCAAACAAATACTAAATAACGTGGCGTCCTCAAACTTGAAAACATATGCTTTATAGATTGATACAGTGATATTTTTCAAACAACTACCGCCATCTCTAGGTCAGGCCGGGTACTTATGGGACTACCCTCGTATATTTTAGTATAAATTTTAAACAAGAAATATTGAGGTTTTTACAAAAAAAAATATTTTCTTTTTAAAAAATAAAACACAGTATATTCTACAAATAGTAAGAATAGATCTATAGAATTTTAGAAAACCAATGATATTCTATAAAATACAATTCGAATTCAAAATGTAGGATTGTTAGAAAGATTAAAAAAAAATGTCAAATCCTATAAAAAAATATAAGTGTAGTATATAATTGTATATTCATTTTATTAAATAAATTAACATTTCCTGTTATAAAATGCCATTTTATCAAAATATCTACAAAGCATTACTAAAAATCTATTCTTATTTATTATTAAATTTGATTTTATATACTTTTATTTTGGAAATGATAACAGTTTCATTAGATTATTAATATAAATCATGAAATTATTTTTTTTAGGAAAAAAACTATAATATTTTATTACTGAATCATTTACGTATGAATTTAAATATTAGGAGGACCGGAAAGTAATGTCGTTTCTGGTGTCGATATTCGTTAGTCATTTATCAGCTCATTGTGTACTTCAAAGTCGTCCAAAGATATTTTAAGGTTAGAGTGACTTGTTTACTCGTAAATAATAAAATCTTAATTTTTTTTGCAATTTATGGTGAAATGGCCAGCCAAATACCAGAAGAGGTACATATCCGGCATTGTATACTTTTTGAGTTTCACAAGGGTAGTAACGCAACGGTTGCTACCAAAAATATTTGCGATGTTTATCCAAACGCATTAGAAATTCTTAAATGCCAAAGGTGGTTTTATAAGTTCAAATCCGGTAATTTCGATCTTTCCGACTCGTACCGATCAGGAAGATCAACAACTTTAGACAATGACATGTTAAGGGCGGAAGTGGAAGCAAATCCGTGTCAGGCAATCGAGGAACTGTCAAACGCTTAACCAACGTTGGCCGACCATCCAAGAACATTTTCAGCAGATTGGTAAAGTAAGCAGAGCAGGTGTTTGGGTCCCGTATAATCTGTCCGAAGAAAACAAAGCTAACCGATCCATCACATGCAACTTATTGCTTCAGTGGCACAATACAGGAGCGTTTTTTGATCACTGGAGATGAAAAATGGGTCCTCTATGATAATCCAAAACGTAAAAGGCAGTGGCTCTCTCCGAATGAATCTCGCCACAAAGTACAGCCAAGTCAGGTTTACACCCCAAAAAGGCACTTTGTTTGTTTGGTGGAGTATTCGCGGAGTCGTTCATTTTGAAGTGCTAAAACCTGGATAAATTGTGAATTCAGACCTTTATTGTGAATAATTGGATCGAGTAAATCAATCTTTAATTGAAAAGTGTCCAGCGATTGTCAACAGAAAAGGTGTTATTCTGCAACACGATAATGCAAGACCGCACTGCGCAAGACGAACCCTGGAAAAAATTAATGAATTGGGATGGGAAGTATTGCCTTACTCACCATACTCGCCCGATATCGCGCTATCGGATTTCCATTTATTCCGATCGCTACAACATTTTCTAAGTGACAAAAAATTTGAAAATTCGGATGATGTCCAAAATACCATCTCCAGATATTTTGCTCAAAAACCAATTGATTTTTATCGATCCGGCATTGAAAATTTGTACACTGGATAGCAAAAGGTTGTTGATAACGAGGGTGATTACATTATTGATTAAAAATAAAAACTTGGTAAAAAATTATCTGTTTGAATTTAATGTAGAAAAACGACATTATTTTCCGGTTCCCTTAATATATATACACACACACACACAATGGTGTGAGTCTTTGTTATAGAAAGAAATCAATCAAAGTTAGGAATGCAATTAATATTCTCAAACTGCTTTGTATTTCAATTATTTGTCGTGCAATAAATGTCAATTTCTGGGTATTGACGTTTTATTAAAAAATGAAGATGGTTTGCATTTTTAATTTCTTCTTAACAAGTGAATATTAAAGTGTGAAAAATAGGTGTGATTTGAAACTTCTTGAATTTTATAGAAGAATTAAATATGGTTTCTCTTTACACTTTTTGTTTCTTTGATGTAAGTTATACATGTTTTTATTTATTATGAATTGGGAAATGAACTTTAAAAATTTAGATTTTTTCAAAAAAATGGGTAGTTGATAACACTGCTAACCTGAGGAACGTCATATGATTTTAAAATTAAGAAATAAAGATAAAACTTTTAAATAAATTGCCGAAATAATGAATATGGTAACAAATGCTTTCAAATGGTATTCACAGATTGAGTCCCGCAGAGGAAAGTGGAAAATTAGTGAAGATATGGAGCTAATAATTGTAAAAATGGTTAAAAAATCAGTTTGCTATTTCAACAGCAAATAAAACATATTTGAAACTGGAAGTAACATCAGTTATTAGAAATTTTTAATTAGAAACAAGCTTCAAACTCGTAGTCATTGTAAAGTACCATTTCTAACTAAAAAACATTTTTTTTAATAGTTTGAAATTTGTACAAGAGTATTGCGACGGCCTGTGGCGAAGTGGAAAAATATTCTGTGGATCGACGAAAGTACAATTGATTTATTTGGGTCTGATCATGGCAAGCAATACGTTAGAAGACCGCAAAATTAAGAATTACTTCCACAGTACACAAGAGACCGTCAAACATGGATCCGGCGGAATAATGATATGGGCATGTTTTTCTTATAGTCACGTGGGTATAATTTTTTGGTTTAAGGACATTTTAAATGTTCCAAAAAATATATTCTATATAATATTATGTTGCCTTATGCGAAGTTCGAAATGTCACTTAGATGAATGCTACAACAAGACAGCGATCCGAAGCACATATCTAAGTTAGCAAAAAAAAATGATTTGATGGGCACAAAATTGCAATAATGAACTGATCAGTGCAGTTACCGGATTTAAATCCGAGAGAGATTTTGTGAAGCGACGTTAAGATAGCAATTACAAACAAAAAATTTATAAATAAAGATGAATTATGGGTGGCAGTTGAAAAGGCTTGGAAGGCTATCCATATCAACCAAGCCTTAGTCGACTTAATTCCTCGACGTTTTACAGCAGTCATACTGAATAAGGAATATGCCACCAAATATTAATATATTTTTACTTTTTATAATTTTTTTCAAATTAAAAATCGTTTTTTATTTCGAAAATTGTTTTACACCAAAAGTGTTAATATTAAATATTATTAATTTAATTAGTACACAGTTTATCGTTTCATTTATGAACAATTATATTTAAAAACAATAAATATAAACTATGATATATTTGTAGTTATAAACAATACTATCTAAAAATGTCTATCCATTTGCAATTAATTAAATTTCAAATAATTTGTCAAATATTTCTTTAAATAGAAAAATATTTAATGAGAAAGATGAATTTACATAAATTTTATAAGGTGTCATTTTAAATTGAAATTATTTTTTAAAATATTTACTCAAATGGATATTATTGAAGTGCAAGTATTTATTTTCTTACTTAGTAAAAATAAAAATATTTATATATTTCTTAAAGTTTTATTTTAATAAAAAATATATTCGAATTATTATTAAAAGCAATATAAACACATTATATACGATTTGTTTTTTGGAACTCTGACGAATTCAATTTTTCAAAGAATTTACAAGAAGTAAAATGTTTGATTTGACAATATTTAGTTAAATATTGTAGTATGTAATGTTTTCAGGCAAATTAATTATCACCCCAATACCACAAGATATTGAAAGGTATTCAATAATTACTTTTTGTTAACTTAATTTGTTTATAAAAATAGTAAGCTGATACACATTTAGATGGCCATTCCATCAGTGCACGCATCGAAATACACATCTAATTACTGTTGTTATAAACAAATAAAATGAACAATAATTATTTGCTGTTCCCTTTTTAATATCCTGTGGTATTATATATACTATTTAATTGAATATTGTCATACCAGACATAGAACTCCTTGTCAACTCATTGAAAAATCTAAAATCTGTTACTGGTGATAAACAGAAGTCTATATATTGTGTGTTTAAGCTTGATAGAATTTTACATTGAAATCAATTTGAATTTTCTTCACGCTTAAAAAACACCTATATACGAGGGTCGTTTGATAAGTATAGTAAAAAAAGTAAAAAAAACTAAATTGAAATAATTGATTAAATTAATTAATTAATTTAATTAAACAATAAATAATTTTACCATTCTTATTAAACGACCCTCGTATATATATATATATAAATATATATATATATATATATATATATATATATATATATATACACAGACACAACTTTTTTAATTAAAATAAAATCATATACTGAGAACGTCAAAATTTTAAATGAATTTTTATAAATACAATTTATTTAAGTGAATTTAAAAAAATCAGAAATAAGTAATAACAATAAATAATTTGAAAAATGTAGACTTTTAATTAATTATATATATATATATATATATATATATATATATATATAATTGAATAAAAATAGTATAAGTCTACCAAAGTAAATTATGACTATTTTTCCGAAAATAATCTTAAAATAATAAACTACCTGCAGTAATTATTTTTATTTGCAAATTTGTTAATATTACTTAGATATAATAAAAATGAAATAAAAATACAAAAATGAATAAATAAATTAATCCTACCTTACTTTCTGCAATAGGCACCTGTAATAGAAAAATGAAAATAATTAATAAATTACCAGAATTAATTCATAATAAAATTAGAACTAATTAAAAAAACTAAGTCATTTTTTATATGAATTGCAGATAAATATAGACCCAATATAAGTATGTACAGTTAATATTTACTTCTAAATAACAATTTGTTGATTTATTTAATTTATACTTAAATAACGATTCAACAATTTTAGAAAATATACAAATTATTGAACATTTTTACAATAAAATATGCTATATTGGGGTCATAACTGCGTTTGTGTGAAAATATTTATTTAACATATAAAAAATCAACATCTGAATATTTCATTTAGAATAAAACCAGGGTTGTTTTAATTGAAATAATTCTCGTCATGTTCTGCTATCAAAGGTAGACAGACATAACCACTAGACCGCTATAATAATATAAATATTCTAAATAATTGTTTAATTATATGTCGGCTTTATATTTTAGCCTTTCTCGACACTAAACCACATCATAAAATAATACCACAATTTTCTTTACGAACATAAAAGATATTTTCATGTTCGTTTTTTAAAACTGATTTTAGTGAATATCCTTCAAAAGTTTTATATATATATATATATATATATATATATATATATATATATATATATATGCACACACATATATTAAACATAACAATTTATTAAATAATTAAAATACATATTAAATAAATTCATTGAACTACCATCAAACACAGACTTTATATTTTACTTTATGTACAACTGAGGTGAAAGCTAGTTTAATAGTAAATTGATTTATTACAATGTTAATATATTACAACTTCAATGAACAAGTTTTTATTAATTAATACTTTAACATGTAATATATAAACGTTGGAAACACATTAATAATGTATTAGAATCGTATATTTCATATATTATTAAAAATACACTTGAAAAAATGCAATAAATTTTCTGAAATAACTTTGTGTAGTATTAAATTTATGATTTCTTTATTATTATTTTTTAAGTATAATAAATGAGACTAATATGACATTTTTTGAATTCGTAACAGATCTAAAAGATATATATATATATATATATATATATATATATATATATATATATATATATATAATACAAATATACTAAAAGATTAATCGGTATTTTTATTGAAACGACGCTGGAAATATGTGTTGATTTGAATAATAAATAATTACATTTTGAAACATTATCAAAGCTATTCAACACAGGTTTAAAATGAACTAAAGACCAATATATATATAAAAAAATACAATAAAATTGCAAAAATATTTTTAGAAACTATTTTACACTAAACTATATATATATATATATATATATATATATATATAGGTGCAATAAAATGATAAATTATTGTTAAATAATGATTTATTATAAATTGTAACTTTAACATTTTTTTTTGTTTTTGCATATCCGTTATATGTATTAAATTCTTAGTTAAATATTTCTCCATCAGTCTAAGAACTTGAAATTACATTATCACATTACGGTCCGCAGTATTTCGCGTTAGACTTCATCTAGAGTCCGGCGAATTTCGCAAAAAAGTGCACAAAAATAAGTTCTTTATAAAATCGATGTAATTCTTAAACCAATGAACATTTTGAAATGAAATTTCATATCTGCTTATAAAAGGGTTCGATGCATAGATATATATATATATATATATATATATATATATATATATATATGTAAATATCACAGTGGTTTTCAATCTGTAATGAGTGTACCAGCGTGATAAAATATAAAAAAGAGATGCTTTATAATAAACATAATTTATTAAAAAAAACACTTTTTAGCATAAAAACATCTAGAAGGAATAAAAATATGATAAGTTACGTAAAGCATATATTCTATATACAGAAGTTGTTAGAAAAAAAATAAGAGAACCAATTTCGATTTTATTCCAAAAAAACAGAACTTTGCTACGGATATAGATTACTTTATTTAAAATATCTGAAATATTTTTCATAATTTTTATAATTTACCAATATTTTGAATATATACATCACCATCTTTTGATAGATTTAGAAAAAAATATAGCTTGTATATATATATTTTTTGGCGTCAAAAGTTCATACAACAAAACACGCGTTAATGCGTGAACGGATTTATAATAGTTCAATATGAAACATCTTATTAAGTGTGACCGGGCGGGAATGTATTAATAAGAAAATATATTTGAAGATGGTTTTTGAGTTAAGACTTACCATTAAATAAAAAATACACTGGTTCCAATAACAAAACTAACAAAATTAGGTTATTATCAACTATTTAGAGAAAGTAATTAAAAAAATTAGCATATAAACAGCTATGACATAGCTAGGGATCATAAAAAATTTTGATCATAAAAAAATTGACATAAACATTGATCATAAAAAATTTTGAATTATTTTCGTAAGGCTAGATACACAAAGAAGCTAAAACGGTGAAAAAAAATAACGGATCGAATTTCTATTTGCGAACTGTTGCTGAAATGAAACTAAATTGAGTCGTTTCTAAAAAAAATTGATAACGGGCGATAAAAGGTGGATAACATATGGCAATAATGTTCGAAAAAGATCGTGGTCGAAGTGAGATAAGACACCATAAACGATTGAAATCCCCGGATTGACGCCAAGGAAGGTGATGCTATGTGTTTGGTGGGATTTGAACGGAGTCGTCCACTATGAGATGTAGCCGCCAGGCAAAATGGTCGATTCTGATCTCTATTGTCAACAATTAATGCAATTAAATCCTTCGATTCATAAAAAAAGCCAGAAATTAGTGAATAAAAAGGATTTTATATTCCATAATAATAACGCCAGACCAAACACATTTTTGAAGACTCAATAAAAATTTAAAAAGCTTGATTGGCAAGTTTTGATACATCCACCGTGTAGACCTGACCTTGCACCGTTAGACTGCTATCTGTTTTAGTCATTGCAGAACTCCCTTAATAGAATAAACTTCTTTCAATATAAACCTACAAAAATCACTTATCTCTGTTTTGGCCAAATATGACAGAAGTTCTACATTGATGAAATAATAGGCCTACCCAAAAATGAAAGGTCATACATCCAAATGCCAAATATTTGATTCAATAAAAGATTTATATACAATTTAAAAAATGTGTTAATTTCGTTTCAATTTGTAAAAGGACTTTTTCCTTAACCCAATATACAATATATATATATATATATATATATATATATATATATATATATATATATATATATATATCGATATATATATATATATATATATATATATATATATATATAGAGAGAGAGAGAGAGGGAGAGAGAGAGAGAGAGAAAGAGAGAATATATATATATATATATAACAGGGGCTCTGCTTGCTACTCGCTATGCTTGCTCTTCTCATGATATTTGTAATCGTGAATGAGGTTTATTTACAAGAGTTAAAATTCGGAAGTAATCATTCAAATTTAAAATAGCGTGACATTAATGACATTAATTTTATGATGAAACTATTTTCTCTCTCTCTCTCTACATATATATATATATATATATATATATATATATATATATATATATAAACAACTTAAAAAGATTTAATCCCATTTATTAAATAATACTTTCAATAGCTAATTTGACAGATAAATAACTCTATATAAGTGCCAATGTGAATAATAGAAAGTAATAAATGAATAAGCATTATATAGGTCACTATATGATCCAAATGAAACTGAAAGATTTAATTATACATTTACTTGTTTACTATTATTTACTATCCTTGGTAAAGTCTACTTTACTATCTTTAGTAGTCCTATATATATATATACTTCTTTAATTTTTAAACATTGTTATTAAATTACAAATTAATTTACTTTGGTGATAGCCCTTGTATATTAGTTAAACAAAAATTATTTTATAAAAGAATACCTTTTTTCTAAAGACATACTTCTTATTAAATATTATTCAAAAGTTATTCATCTCAGCATGTTTTTTACACCACTTATCTTTTCAACAATTACACACTTGTACAAAATATCGTACAAGCAAAGATTTAATCTCTGGTAAATGTTAAACAAAACGAGAAAAGAATACATGCGATTTCAATGATACGAAAAACTAGAATATAATTAAAACATCACGTTTACGTTTAGATTTTATAAACCATCACGTTTGAAATGATGATTTCGTTACTCGGATTCGTCGCATCTGCATGAACCGTACGTAATACATTTCATAACAGAAATGAAACTAGTCTGTGATATATATTTTCATTATAATTTCGTTACAACAGTTTTATTTATTACGCATAAACCCACATATTACAGTCACTCTCGGTATTATTATAATAATTGATGACCGTTTATCACTGCGTGTTTATTTTTAATTAGTTGCGCGGCATTTGTTGGCGTTTGTAAAGTTATCCGCTAATTATTTTTACTTTACGGTCTTAATTAGCATGTCTTATTATCACTTTATATACATACATTGTACTTATTGTTTCACAGAATGTTGATTTGACGAATGTATGAATAGTTCTTTTTTCAGAGAAATGGTTAACAATTTTTAATAACAAGTGGAGGAAACAATAAGCTATAAATTAATGAAAGGAATTTTAATTATGAAAAATAAAAGAATATGAGGCAATATGCATTCTTAAATACTTAACAACAATTTATATATATATATATATATATATATATATATATATATATCATACGTATATATATCATTGTATTATATTTGAGAAATAAATGTATATTTATAAAAAAAGGATATTTTAAAATAATTTAAAAAAACTATAATAATATATAATTCAATTTAAAAAATAATGATAAATAATTTCAGTAAGTTGATTTTTTAAAAAATATTTTTAAACTTTTTAGAAAATTATTTCATTTGTATAATTTATATAAATATTAAATTATTTTTGAAAAAAATATGATTCTAGATTTTTCATTTCAAATTTTAAATTTTTATTAGTAATTAATTTTTTAAAAAAACTATATTATATTTGGCCTCTACAAAACAATTATAAAAATTATAATTATTTGTTTTTATTATTTTTATAATAATTTTTATCATCATTCTGTTAAAATATTTAACCTTACAATTATTTTTATTCTTAGTTATATATTTTTACTGTAACCAAATTTGATATTTCTATGATCTTCTAGGAAATATAAAAGAATTGCTTTTTCATAATTTAACATACAAAATGACTAAGTTTTTGATCTATAAAAAGTGTAAAGATAAGATTTATTTTATTAGATAAAATATTGACTCATTAATTGTACTGATTTATTTAATATGCTATATTTTCTATTTATATATTTTATGATTGTTAAATATATTTAATTTATTTCTTTTATTATAGTTATTTTATTATAATCATTGTATAATATGTTAACAATGAAGAATTGCTTTTTAGTTGATATATTTTATTTAACTGGCTATATATATATATATATATATATATATATATATATATATATATATATATATATATATATATATATTTGTGTGTGCAAGAACACACACGTGTTTATTAAACTGCTATAAAAGTTAATCAAGTATAAATAACTTTCCTACAATGTAAAAAATATTTTAATGGTAAATCAATAAAAATGGATGTGGTATGTGAATGGTAACATAATATCGTACAAAAATATTTATCAGGCATTGAAATTAACGTCCAGACGTTTATAATAATAATAAACGTACATGCACCATGTCGTAAATTCGAGTACAGAATAATATTACATCTCATATAGATTGAGAGAATAAATTCGCTCAGGTGGTCTGTGTCGAGCACAGTTCAAGCTTTATAAACTTAAGTACAAGTCCATACGTTGGCCTTTGTGCCTCTATTTACGTGCGGTGACGACAAAGAATGGACACTATTGTTGTCAACAGAATGAGTTATCCGTCAGGTAAAACCACATCGACAATTGAAGCAGTTCATGGGTCGAACGTATCTTCGGGCCGATTGTCAAAATATTTCTCTACGTGTCTCTTTTTATTTAGGTGTAAGTGTTCACGTCTTATTACAGTACAGTCGATTGGAAAACGGTTTGTCTTTGTCAGAGTGTTATACATTCCAGTCAGGTTTTTGTCGAATTTCATGCGTCAGAAAATATCACAAAAAAGTCATTTTTCATAGCACATCAAAATATTGTCGTATGAAATCTGTGTTTGTATGCTTTGTTACGAATGGTTACAATTTCATAAAGTTATGAGATAATTGTAGGTATCTATAAAAAATATTTACTTTGTGAATATATTGTACAAGTGTATATATATATATATATATATAAGGATCATTTATATAAAAATTACATTGATAAAAATGATTTATTAAAAAAATATTTTTTTTGTCTCTTTTTAATTTCAAGAAAATCTATAAAATCATCCAAAAACCATCTTTTAGCATCAAAAAATATCTTATTAATAGAAAAATGTTATTCTTACTATAAATAAAATAATGTTTTTTAGGTTAGATAAAACATTTGATAGGGATTTAATTTAAAGTTTTATCACGTTTTAAAACATTCTATATATTTATTTTTATCAAAATAATCGATTTATAACAAAATATATTTTTTTATAACTAAATTTATTTGGAAAAAATTAATTAATTATTTTAGGCTTTAATAAAAAAATTCCTATACTCATTTTCAAACAGTTTTTGAAACCTAATTTATATTTTCTTTTTCTCTTAAATTATTAATATTTTTTTCAGCTAATGTTGTGTGTTTTAATAGGGAAAAATATTTTTTTAATTTTGGAACAAAAAGAAAAATTATCACTAAAAATCAACTACCAAAAGCGTAAATCTAAAAAATAATGTTATTTTTAAAAGAAAATTATAATTTTTATCAGAATTATCGATCTAAAGCAAAAAAATACTTATAATGAAGGTCAAAAATTTCATTTTTTAGAATCAACATCGTGTACCAAATTTCATAAAAATAATAATCTAAAAAAATCGACTTTTTCCTGTAAGATCAAATATTAGCTATAGAATAAAGCAAATACATTATTAAAATCGAATTTTTGAATATAGAAATATACACTGATTTTTAAATATAGACAACTAACCGATATGGAATGAAAGAGGAAAGTTCTGAATTGCTGAAATTGAAAATTTTGGGTAATACTTTCATTCAGCTATAGAAAGAAAGAAAATTATGATAATGATGATTATATATATATATACATATATATATATATATATATATATATATATATATATATATATATTAGGTAGCAAATATCTCCCTTCCGCCTTCTGGTCTTTTGAATTTCGCAGCTATGTACGTCCAGAAGGGAGATATGGGCTAACCTAATATATATATATATATATATATATATATATATATATATATATATATATATATATATATATATATATATATATATACAATTTATATTAACATAGTATAAAGTCCTTATACCTTAAAATCTACTTTTAAAAAAATTAACTACTTAATTTATTACTATAATGACTTCATATTGAAATTATTGAAATGATAACAGATACCTCAATTAATTCTTCATAACAAATTTTAAAATTAATAATTTTAATATAATTTAAAAATTATACATCTGTTGACGTAAAAATAATTTTTCATGACAAGAGAATTGTTTATAAAAAATTAAAATGTTATATATATATATATATATATATATATATATATATATATATACATAATTATCAGTATTATAACTTATAATTTCATTTATTAACCATGCATTCTCATTTATAATAATATGTTAGTAAATTATTTCTCTTAAAAATCTTTCTATTCTTCAATATTCAACAAATCTACATAATATACACCTACGTCTATATATATATATATATATATATATATATATATATATATATATATATATATATATATATATATATATATATATATATATATATATATATATATACATATATACTTGTTGGTAAAAGATGTATAAATTTTCTTTAACTATGATGTTTTGACTATTTCTTTGCATACAGCTTCATAAATAAAATTATGCACGGTACAATGGAAAGGAAATTTAAATCGACCATGAATGAATGAATGGGTCAGGTGAGAGATGGCATCGTTAGAAATGTTCAGCACGCTGGAAGAAACGTACAAGTCATTCTAACAAGATTTGTTTTCTTAGAAACATGAATTGAAGTAAATGACAACGGTGTTACTCGTACTGCACAAAAAATAATTATACATACACACACACACATATTTATATATATGTGTGTGTGTATGCATAAATAATATTAATTGAAAAATATTTTTGAAAATACATATAAGAATTCTAAGACAAACTGTTAAGGAAATATTCTTAATTAAATAACAAAATTAATAAAATGAATTTTTCATATAATTATAGATACATTTTCTATATTTTCTGTTCAATATTTTTATTAACAATTTCGTTAAATATAGGGTCATCCAAATGTAACGCCTAGATTTGTGTTTTATTAAAAAGAAATTTGTGTATAGGGAAACATGTGCATAGTTTCTTTTTAATAAAACACAAATCTAGGTGTCGCATTTGGATAACCCTGTATATATATATATATATATATATATATATATATATATATATATATATATATATAAAATCATCTTAAAATCAGCTTATATAAACAGTTTACTGCTGGATGAAAATTTCATTTAATATTACCATTCATTGATACTTGTTCATACTCGTATTCATTATATTGACCACGCACACTGGTGAAGATTTTTATTCAAGATGTATTTCCTCATACATATATATAAATATATATATATATATATATATATATATATATATATATATATATATATATATACAATATATATAGTAAATATTAAAATCAATATTTATATAAATTAAAAATATATTTTTTTAAAAAAATATTTCTTCCTCAATATTTTTATCTTTGATCCATTTATTATACACATCACTATGACTAATTCTGATTTTTTAAATTAGTTTTATCTACAGTTATTATTAATATCTAATATTTTAATTGCCTATTATCTATATTATTATATATCTATATTAATTATATTGTTATTAACTTTTTTTAAATTACATTTACAATTACTATTTTTAAATATCATGATAAATATACCAAGCTACCTAAATTTTGCCAATTTGCACATTTTTTTTCATATGAATAATTCCTTGTTGAACTGATTTACAATTCTCAATGTTAGGTTATTTGTGTCAATTAGTGTATTTTTATAGTTTTGTACGGTTTAATATTGAATTTAAGTTTATATAATATATAATACAGAAACATATCTTATTACCCTGTAGTTTAAAAACGACAACTACCATTTGATATTATTTCGTTGTGCTCGCTGTGAAATATTGAATAACATGAACAAAACGATTGTTGTGCATAACAAAACTAATGTTGGTAAAATGCAAAGTTTGAATCTAGGATTTCTGACGTCAATATCAATTTTGGCACTTTATCTTATTGGATGGATTCTCTTTCTTTATTTTATTTATTATATGATATTATTTATATCTTACAATAAGTGTTAATAATAATAAACGATATCAATTATTTTATTTAATTAAATCATATTTTTCTATCGTAATATCGAATATCAATAAAGCAGATAATGATCTCCTAGAATCTTTACCTTAATTTCCTCAACGACAAATATTCGCGCATTAGTCGAATTTTTTGCACAATATTAATTTTCAATTAATTTAAAGTGTGTAAATAATTATAATAAATTAAAAAAAATTATGCACAAAAACACATACACACACACACACACATATATATATATATATATATATATATATATATATGCATGTATATATGTGTGTGTATGTTTTAGTGTGCGTATCTTGAGAAAATACAATTCTTGTGGATAATTGTATTTCATTTGCATCTAAAAATGTATATTTGAACAGCATTTTTCTATCCACAAATAAGATACACACCTTTTAGTGTTTACAGGTCCTACGTCATAATTATTTAATTTACATTTTTACTGATATTAGTTCATTTATAAAACAATAATTACATTAATCAATCAGTATCAGTAATACTAATCAATCAACAGTGCCTGTTATGACATTGATGATTTGCAAATTCATTCAAGTTCATTTACTGACGATATTTTAATTCACTACTCATCCATTAAAAACAATCTTTATTAATGACTAATAAACAATGGTACATTAATTTACACACACACACACACACACACATATATATATATATATATATATATATATATATATATATGTTTATATATGTATTTATTAACAACAATTATTCATGCATAAATATTCGAATTTTTTGCACAGTATTAATTTTCAATTAATTTAAAACGTATAAATAATTAATATAAATCATTTTTATGCACACAATCACACACAACACAAAGATAAATTTATACACACACATACATATGTGCATTGTGTGAGTGTATAGATTTGTGTGTGTGTATTTGAGTATAAATATGTAAGATTTTTTGAAACTATAAGTTTTAGCAAACTTATATATAATATATTAAAGTTTTGCGAATATACGCAAAAATTACAACTGTAATAATGATTAGTTTAATTAAATATTTCGAGATAATGAAGGTCCTGTTGAGGTATCAGATCGAATTATTTTCCGTCGTTTTAATATCTTATGTACCCTGGTGATGCACGTCGAACGAAGGGTGGATTTCAATTTTCTACTCGGCTTGTAAATAAAATCACTGTGTGCACGTACGTGGAAAAAAGTATCGATCGAATCTTCCGTTTGTCTGTGTTCTTGTTCGCGCTGATGTATTAGACATGGCGGGCATCATTGGCGTAGATACGAACGCATCAATTTTCTTATATAAGGATTTATTAAAATAACTCGCTTTTAAAATATACTAAACTACGTGACTACATAAATCGTTAACCTATTGAGTTAATTCAAACTTACAACTTATGACAATTGATTTAATACTGGGAAATTTACTTTCATACCACCAAATCATTTTCCAATATTAATATAAGGTCATCCAAATGCGACGCCTAGATTTGTGTTTTATTAAAAAGTAACAAAAGAAACAGAACCATACACATGTTTCCTTATACACCACCCTATACACATGTTTTTTTTTAATAAAACACAAATCTAGGCATCATATTTGGATGACCCTATATTTTATAAAAGAATGATGTGTGTATAACGGTATGAACATTGAAATAAACGTTTATAAAAAAAATAAACCATAAATGATTATTGAATATATTTGTAAAGTCTTTTGTAAAACAAAATTATATTTTTTATTGTACACTTTATTTTTATTTAATGACAATACTATTTTAAGCAAAATGACATAAAATTGCACTGAATATTTTATGTTCTTGTATTTCAAAGATTATTAAAAACTTGTGGTTTTAGGGTAGTTATTTCTTTAAGAAACCTGCTATCCAATTTTGTTTAAAGATTTTTAAAAATAACGATATTTAAAAATAGTTTTTAATTTATACCAAAATGGTAAACATTAAATATATATTTTAAATTATAGCAAATTACATGTATAAAAATTTCAAACAATTATTCCAAAATATATTTTCTTTTATTAAAAAATATCTATGTAATAAAAGACTAATTCGATATTTAAATATATATATATATATATATATATATATATATATATATATATATATATATATATATATATATATATATATATATATATATATATATTAACCTCTAGTTCTATTCCTGTTAAATTTAACAAAATGTATTCACTGACACATCATTGACTAATATATATTAATCAGTTCCGCCACTGAAAATGGTGGCCATGTCAACAGTTTTCCTTGGCAGGGGTTGATGTTCAATCAATATGAGGATGTTCAAGGTTCTATTTTGTTTGTTTTGTTAATTGTATTTCTTTAACAAACATGATTGATGTCGTTATATAATTCAGGAAGTACACGAGGAAATATACAATTTTAAATAATTTCAGTTAGTTGAAAAATATTTTCAGTCGATTTGTTTTCTTGGATATCAGCATATAAATATTACTAACGAAGAATAGAGTTAATTTAGGTTTTATTATACACGCATGTATTTTAATTTTATATATATATATATATATATATATATATATATATATATATATATAAAATCTTACATAAAATATAATGTTATATCAAAAGAAAATATTTTTTAATTTTTTTCAAATTTAAAGAAAAATAGTAAAATTTTAAAAATTGTATTTCGTTTATAAAATAAATGTTACTTTTATTATAAAATAATTATTTTTCTTCATAATATTTAAATTTTAGTAAAATATAGCGATTTTTAAAATTTTTGAATTTAAAAAACAACAATTAGTAAAGAAAATTTCATGAAGAATTGATATCTTCAAAAATCAAATATTTTCATCTAAAATCAAAAATAGGCTATCAAATAAGACGAATTAATGGTTAAATCCAACATTTAGGACAATGGTGAATTTTATTTTTAAAAAAGTGAAATTAATCAGTTATTCAAATATTTAATCAAACATTTTCTATATTTATATTCAAGCAATTTTTCCAAAGAATATTCATATTTTTTATTTATAAATATATTTCCATAGAATATTACACTATATATCTTTAACTTAATTTTTATGTTTTAAAAGAAAACAATTTTTTTTGATTTCTTTAATTTCATGGAAAAAAATGTTATTTAAAATCATTATTAGACTACAAAAACTGTATTGTTTAAAAATAAATGTTGTTTTTGATGGAAACTTATTATTTATTGCCAAAATAATCTTTTTCTAACAATAAAATTTAAATTATAGTAAATTTTAAAATCTAATTGTAGCAATAAAAAAACATTAAGGATGATAATATGAAAAATTTCGTGAAAAATCGAAATTTTTAAAAATAATTTTATCTAAAGTCGAAGATTAGGTACAAAACTAGACAAATCAATGACTAAAATCTCATTCTTAAACACGGAATGATTTTTATTTAGAGAAAATATTTTTTAACTAATCAGTCAATACTTGTCATTCACTGGATATAAATAAATACTGGATATAATAAGAATTTAGTATTCTGCATTTCTAATCATAAAATAATTTATTATAAAAAAATAATGATTCATTGTACATGAGTTATATTTTTACATTTTTTTTGTTTTATTATTAAAATGACAATTAAATCATGTATTAATAAGAAAATTAAAAATTCAATAAAATATATGTCGACATCTGTAAATTTGAATTATTCTACGAAAAAAACAAATGTACATATTTCACATTTAATATTTTTTATGTAAATATATATAACATTTCTTGAAAAGTACTTGATTGTTTTAAACATAATTACAAAATAAATTACTATTTAATTACTTCATAAGCATATACGAATATTATATATTTATCGACATAAACGTGTACATGCAAAATTCGACACAGGCTATTGTTTAGATTTCCAATGGGGAAGCATATAAAGCACGTCAGTTTTTGAAATTTATAGTTTCACTATATATTATTTAGTGCTAGGTAAAGTTAACACAAAAATCTACTTCACTTCTGTTTATAGTACTCTATTTAAACATTTTATTGACTGTCTGTGTAGTCTATAAATCTCTTGTAACATCGTACAATATTTTAAAAATCTAGGTGAAGTAAATTACAATAGACTATAAAGCAATAAACGGAAATATAGGCGAAGGTAACATTTTTGTTAGAAAATAGTTACATTGTTGTTTTGTAAAAGAATCTTGCATTGTTTCACTTTTATATACTTTGATTAAACACTTGTAGATTTTATACATGAAACCGATATAATTTCAAACGAATGTATTACACTGAATATCGAATAGCGTGCATTTATTTTTCGTAAATAAATACCGTTTGATTGAACTTAATATAATGAAATTAACTTGTACTACCAAACAACACCTCTACAATAAGACCGGTTACATTGTATGCATTTCGAAAACGAAATCGTTACAAAAAGTTGAAGAGGACAGCACCACAATCTTCCCGATACAATTAATAGAAAGACTGTGAAATTGATTGGTAAATCCCATTTTCAGTGAAGACCAAGGACACGAACGTGTGTTTACATGTTTCTTCTGGAGCTGATCAATCAGAGCCGTCTGTCGCATGACGCTAATACAACACCTGATTTAACAAGGTATGCAGTCGAGGCGGCACAGTCAGTTTAACAAATATGGTGTGAAACGTATTACCTCCTGATATATGTACTTGTCGTATAAGCATATAGGTATCTCTGCCTATTTCTGTATTGTAGCACTAACACATAGTGTATTGGTTTTTATAATTGTCTTTGGCGGGCATATTTATCTATTCGATACATGAAAATATTACGCTATAAAAGGAAATCGCTTGTTACATACATACACATTTATATATTCATGAATAAATACATACACACATACATACATACATAAATTAACATACATACAAAATTTATTAATTTTTAATTTGGAAAAAGTCCTTTTACAAATTAAAGTGAAATTGAAACATATTTTTAAATTGTTTATAAATCTTTTATTAAACCAAATATGTTTTATTTTGATCTATGACCTTCTGCCATTTTTTGAGTACAGCTTTTATTAAATCGGTATAGAACATCTAAAATTTTAGGCCAAAAAACAAAGCTAAGTGACTTTTGTAGATCTCTACTGAAATTAAGTTTACGCTATTAAAAAAATTCTGTAATGGTCAAAACCGATGGTAGTTTCATGGTGCAAGGTCAGAACTATACAGTGGATACATAAAAACTTCCCAGTCAGTCTTTCTCAATTTTTGCCGAATTTTCAAAAATGCGTGTGGTCTGGCATTGTCATGATGGAAGACAACGTCCTTTCTATTCAGTAATTCTGAACGATTTTCCTGAATTGATTGCTTCAATCGCATTAATTGTTTACAATAGAGATCAGAATGAACTGTTTTACCTAGCAACAACACTTAATAATGGACGACTCCCTTCCAATCCCATCAGACACACAGCATGATCACCTTCTTTAATATCAATCCGGGCTTTGCAATCGTTTGTGATGTCTCATCTCGCTTCAATCACGATCTTTTTAGAATATTTTTGTTGTATGCTACTTTTCATCACCCGTTATCAAAATTTTCAGAAAAATCGAAATTTCGTTTCGTTCTTGCAGCGATTCTCAAATGGAAATTCGGTCCATTAATTTTTTACCCTCATATCGTGTGGCATCCAAATATTGAGCTCAGCTTTACGAAAATGATTCAAGACGGTTTTATGATCAATTTTTAGCTCCTCAGATTTGTTTTTTTTCAATTCTTGCAAGATTTCATCAACACTTATCACAATAGGCCGACCAGAATGAGATTTATATTTCATTCCAAAATTTCCATCTCGAAATCGACAAAACTAATTCGCTGCTATTTATCTAGTTAGAGCATCGTCTTCATAAGCACGACATTTTTTTATGGGCTTGAGAAATGTTTTTCTCTTTTTTATAATAAAAAGTAAAATTTGTGAAATATATTTCTGATTTTCACTCATCTTCACTATTAATAACTTTTCACTGAATGTACCAATTTCGTTTAAATTTACCTTAAAATATTCATATTTTAAAATATTTATATTAAATATTCAAATATTTATTTTAAAATATTCATGTCATCTTTTAAACGATCTCTAACAATAATATGTCACAAAATATCGCACTGTCAAAATCAACCGAACTTCCATCTATTAATAAATAAAAAAATACTTTTTTTTCTCACTATATATATATATATATATATATATATATATATATATATATATATATATATATAAACATAAAAGCTCATATTATTCCACCATTAGGAGAAGGTTAAATCTAATGTCATTAGGCTCTCTTAAATATTTTCTCACAATTCTTCCATGGTTTCCTATCTACGTCTAACCTCATTCTCTGTTCGATTCCACAACACCCTACAGTATCATCCATCCTTTTTTAATAGAATCTTTTCCTGAATCTCTTTTTGTCTCTTGGTTATCACTCTATAATAATTTTTGTTCATTTATTTTTTTTCTTCTTACTATATGTTTTACTTATACCCATTTCATCGATATTATTTATTTTATTACACCATTTACCCTTGTATGTTTTTGTATTCTATAATACACACACACACACACACACACACACACACATATATATATATATATATATATATATATATATATAAAATCTATCGAAATTTTTTCAATTTGATTAATTTATCTTAATACCAGGATAATAACTTTTTCTGATTATTTCAATTTACCTATCAAGGTTTCAATAGAGGTAATAACATATAAGATCTCTAGAATCTAAAATATTCCAAAATATTTTTTAGTGCCTTAAATTTTATCAATAAAATATTTAAAATTAATTAACATGGAAGCAAACTGTGTATTAATTAAAATATTCACAGATCAAAGACAGAAGCATTAAGTCGCATTTTCTTTGTAACGATTAACTTACTCAGTTATTCTAAAATTAGAGAAATTTTTTGAATTTACACGAATTTTGTTGCTGAAAGTTCGTGAGGAGAATTCTTGTAATTCTTTAAACAAATATTTCATTATATTTAAAATCCGATTGAAAAATTACCATAGTTTTAAATAAGTTAAATAACATTTATCTGTTTCAAAATATTTTAGCTGTATAATACGAAATCAGAGAATTAAAAGCAATGACGTCATTAGAGTATTTTTCATTCTGTGTAGTCAGTCTCGTATCTAAAACCATTAAATATTGAAAATAATGATCGTCGATTTTCACACCTGATAAAGGAAACCTTTATGAAATCGACATTTAAACAAGTACCCACATTTACATAAATGTCTAATAAGTAAATAGATGATACTCTCGCAGAACGAAAACGAGCCGCTTTTATAACAGACAACTACGACGATGATAATCAATGAAACGCCTTCGCGTTCACGTGTGATCTGATGATCGGGCGCGTTAAATAAATCTCGCGTCGCATGAAATAAATAACGATTAACAGTCGACTGAATGTGCACAAGATAACCTACTAAATATATGTTCATATCGTTAACATACCAAAGTAAATAGGAGTTGAACGATTTGTAAGTGCAGTAACTCGAGACGTTTTTCGACATCCGAATAAAATATTCACTGTCGTATCTGTTTCTTGACTACACTTCTAATTATGTCACTCGTTTATCTTCATAAATCATTGTTATGTTTCTATATAATTAAATAGAGACACTTGAGATGTACACAAAAGAATATTATGGGAGGAGAGAATCCTGGTTTTGATTTTTGAAAATAACTTTAAAAATAATAAAAATATTCTTGTTGATAATCAACTACACGTAACAATATTTTCAACATAAATGCTTTGCCAACCTTAAAAACACTTACAAATATAATTATCTTAAAACTTATTGTAAAATATTTATATTTATTTCATAAAATATAGTTTAAGTGAGTAATAATTTAAGTATTGCAAGATTTTTTAATTGCTGGATATCATTTAACATTTATGCAATATTTATAAGAAAAATTATTTCCCACCGAGCCATTTAATAGTTGATAAATTGAGTAAGAAAATTCATTCAACTCATTCTCTTATTCACTAACATTTTTTTTTAAATATATAGAATTATTCAAATGTGACGTCCAGATTTGAGTTTTATTAAAAACAAAAATAAATAAGCACATGTTTCCCTATACACATGTTTCTTTTTAATAAAACACAAATCTAGATGTTATATTTAGATGACTCCATATTATTAAATAAAATTATCAGTAAAATATTTTTTTATGATTTAAATACTTAATCAGGAACAAACCACATTACGAGGGTAGTCCCATAAGTACTCGGCCTGACCTAGAGATGGCGGTAGTTGTTTGAAAAATATCACTGTATTAGAAAGAACACAATCTATAAAGCATATGTTTCAAGTTTGAGGACGCCACGTTTTTTAGTATTTGTTTGGCAGCCATCAATAGTAAACGTTTTCAGTGAATTTGTGAAAATGGAGAAAATTGGTCATCGTTACGTGATACAATACTTTTATTTGAAAGGCCTCAGCCCAACCAATATAAAAGCTGAACTGGATTCTACTCTGGGTGAGTCTGCTCCTTTGTTTACAACAGTGAAATATTGGGTAGCAGAGTTTAAACGAGGCCGTACGAGCTGCCAAGACGAGCATCGCAGTGGTCGACCAAATGAGGTGACGACTCCAGAAATGGTGAAGAAAATCCACAAAGCGGTATTGGATGATCGTCGACTGAAAGTGCGCGAGCTAGCAGACATAGTAGGCATTTCAAAAAGTGCAGTACATCGCATATTATCTGAAAATTTGGACATGAGAAAGCTATGTGCAAGATGGGTGCCGCGTTTGCTCACACTCGAGCAAAAACAGTGTCGTGAATATGTTTCAATTGAGTGTTTAGCGAAGTTGCACAGCAACAAAGCAGAATTTTTGCGCCGTTTCATAACCATGGATGAAACATGGGTCCATCACTTCATACCCGAGACAAAAGAACAATCAAAACAATGGACTGAAAAGGGAGAACCGGCTCCAAAGAAGGCGAAGACCGTTTCATTTGCAGGCAAGGCCATGGCGTCGGTTTTTTGAGATGCGCGTGGGATAATTTTCATTGACTATCTTGAAAAAGGAAAAACTATCAACGGCGAGTATTATGCGAACTTATTGCAACGTTTGAGCGAAGAAATCAAGCAAAAACGGTCGCATTTGGCTAAGAAGAAAGTGTTGTTTCATCAAGAAAATACACCAGCTCACAAATCCGTTATTGCAATGGCCAAAATTAATGAATTAAAGTTTGAATTGCTACCTCATGCACCCTATTCGCCAGATTTAGCCCCCTCGGATTATTTTCTGTTCTCAAACTTGAAAAAATGGCTCAGTGGTCAAAGATTTCCCAACGATGAAGAAGTGATGTCGGCAGTTAATGGGTATTTTGAGAAGCAAGACAGTTCTTATTATAAAAAGGGTATCGAACTTATTGAACATCGCTGCGAAAAGTGTATAGAGCTGAAAGGAGATTTTGTTGAAAAATAAATATATTTTTTTCCAAAATTTGTTTGTTTTCTTTGTTGGGTCGGGTACTTCTGGGACCAATCTCATACTTAACTTGATTATATTTTTTTTGCTTAAATCTCATTGGATGTATTTTTCATCAGTAAAACTAATTTATCTAATTCATTTTAAAAATATTATAAGAATATCATTAATTGAATATTGCAATATTTAATCAAATATTTAGTATTTACTTAAGTACATTATATTTTCCAACAATGAAAAATATATAAAATATGTTAAAGGTATTTTTTGTTTAAATATAACGTTATTTTAATTAATTACATTAATTATAGAAAAATATAAAAAGTCATAAATAAATAAATACATATATAGTCTAACAAAAATAAAAATATGAACCTAGTTTAAAAAACATAAACAATCATTCCGAGATGAAATTGGTCAGTAAACGCATATTTTAAAACTCGCTAGTCTTTCATAATCGTTTTGAAAAAGGATCACGAGTATAATGTTTCAATTTTATACCGCATAAACAAATTAGCACAATGCAGTCATTTGATAAATAAATATTTAGCGAATAATACAGTAATTTCGCACAAATTACGTTTATATCAACAAATGTTAATTAAGTCTGATACAACATAGTCGTTATTTATTTTCCAAACGTGTCAAACTAACAAGTAATTTTATTTACGCGTGTCAGTCAACTGATTACATCTCTCATTGACCTCGACAACATGTCAACGACTATAGACCAAAAGTTGTACACACAAAATGCAAAAAAACATTCCAGTATTTCGACACGGTGTGCTGCTTCTTCTTATTTATTCCATTTATACTCTACAGTCGAAATGGAAAAAGTTTTCTAATGAAATATGCAGGTATATACATATATATATATATATATATATATATATATATATATATATATATATATATAGGATCATCCAAATGTGACGCCTAGATTTGTGTTTTATTAAAAAGAAACAAAATAAACTATACACATTTTTCCTTACACACCACCTTATACAAATGTTTCTTTTTAATAAAACATAAATCTAGGCGTCACATTTGGATGACTCTCTCTCTCTCTCTCTATATATATATATATATATATATTTGTATATTTGTATTTATGTATATCCGTATGAAAATAAAGTTCTTATCACACAAAAAGACAAATTCTATTTCATGTTTGCAGCACGGCACCAACTTTCATTTCGCCATTTAAAAGCAAGTCGACAGTAATCATGTTTACACAAACTTAACATACAAAACATTGACGTTTGGCCTTAGTCAAGCGCTTTTGTTCGGCGATTCTTTGTTCTGCTGTCAAAAAACGTCATTAGTTCAGCCAAATTAAACAACAAAAATACGTAAACAAACAGTTTAAATGGACGGACGTTTTTATGGAACTTTTCGTGTGTCCTTCTCATGCACTGTTCTGATGTATTCATTTTTTCACCCCGTTTAGCAATCAAGTCGATTAGAAAATGTGTACAATTCGATTTATTCGGATTTACTATAATTAAAATTTAACGGCACGTATTTGGTTTGAAATCCGTGACAACGATTCGAATTATTTGTATACGTTTTTACGATTTAATACTATTTTTAAAGGTAAACTAAAAGTCGTTTGGAAATGAAGTGAAAAAAAATGTTAAATCGACTGTATCTTAATGTAACATTTACTTAAATCTGATAAATTAATAACGTTTTATTTAACATAAAAATGTGAGAATGAATATTTTTTCCACTAACATGCATTTAATTAAATATTGATTTTTTCTACAAACTGAAGAATACATATAAATCTATTCATTTCCTATACATATATTTTTTAAATAACAATTCTAAACATAAATAAAGTGTAATTCTAAGAGTTTGAGATATATGTAGATATAAACACTTTTTAAAATATAAAATTGAATAGCAATTTACTAACTGCTTTTCATTAAATATTTTTTTTATAAATTAAAGAATTCCTATAAATCAATTTATTTTCAACATCAATACCCATTAGAGATTAATCAAAAGGGATATTAAAAATTATGAATATTTAATAAAATATTAATTTTTCTTTAAACTGAAAAATATAAGATGTTTTTTAAGTCTGATTGAAATTTTAAATTGAATCCCTATCAAAAGTTCTATCCAACCTAAAAAAACATATATATATATATATATATATATATATATATACATATATATAAGGATGTTTTTTAGGTTAGATACAAATTTTGATAGGGATTCAATTTAAAGTTCTATTTCTCTTAAAAAAACATCCAATATATCTAAATTTTCATTTTCTATACTAGCAATTCTTAAACGGTGATTTTTCCAATTATTAATAAATATACTCGTAAATATTGGGTATTTGTATAAAAAATATTTTAATTTTTTTCATTCTACTTAAAATAATAATATTTTTTATTTCTAATAAAATCTAAAAAATGAAATTTATTAAATATATAATCAAATATAACACTGTATTTATTTATAAGTTTCAGGTAATTTAAAACTACTTGTTTCTATTTCCATTATTTAATATTTTTATGAAAAAAAATCGCTCCACGAAACTTATAATCCATAGAGAGTTGGTCTTCATTTGGAAATTAGTTGAATGTCTCTCAGATAAAAATTATAAGAGGAAAATGAAATATTTTCCGTAAATCAACAGGTATTGTAAAATATGATTTAGAATAAAAGGCTATAAACAAAATCGTTTTTTTAGGTTTAACAAACCTGAATTATACAAAAAAAAGAAAAAACATAAAACATTCTCAGTGTAATATCCACAAAAATTTAATAAAGAAAAAAATCATCAAATAAATTACCAAAATTCCTGTACTTTAATAAGACATAATAATAAGGACGTAGATTTAAAATATTATGGTAATAATTATATGGAATGATCAAAAAAAATTAATTAAAAACAATTTTTTGAAGAGCAAAATTATCATTCATAACAATCTTAGTCAATAAAAATTCATATCAAATTTGAATTGAAAAATATAATTATTATTCAAATCATATGTAATAAACAAATATATATATATACATATATATATATATATATATATATATATATATATCAATTATATCATTTAATTTAATTGTAAGACATTGAATTTGTAATAAGATTCAAACTAATAACACTAAACTGTAAACAAATTACAATGCGGGCATATATTTTATTGAATATAAAATTACAATTAACACGAATGCATCTAATCTACATATGTACTTAAATCAACTGTAGTTTAAGTTAAAATAAAATGGTATTATTTATTAAGTGACCTATTTTATTAGATTTTTTTAATTTATACATTACAATTTATTTTATGTTATTTCTTAAAAAAATAAACGAAAAATGTAGAAAAATGAAAATTATATACTTAAATCATTCATGAAAAAAATAAAACCAATAAATTAATTCCTTTTTTGAAATAATAATGGAATAATAAAAATTAAATTAGAAAATTGGGAAAAAACTAGGTAGTAAGTAATATTTATAGAAAAAATCGTATTTGGATGAATATCATCCTTGCATATCATTTAATTATCTCCTCAATCTTTTTTTTTAATTTTTCACTGATCACTTCAAAAAAATTTATTAAAAATATACAATAAAATTTAAAATCTTGTGTTTTTATTGAAACACACCTGTTATTTTTTTATCTTAAATAAATTATTACATCTATTAAAATTAATGAAAATTAATGCAATTCTAACCATTAAACTATAAAATAGAACATTAATCAAGTTTCAGAAAGTAATATATCTATATAATTGATTATTTATTGACATTTTTATGGTAAATTTTTTTTTACTTTCTTTTCTAATTCATTTAACAGCCTTTTATAAATTATTACATGTAATGTTTTTTTTAACAAAAAAGGAAATATGTATAAATACATAATCAATTAATATAATTTCTGTTTATATATTATATATATATATATATATTATATATATATAGAGAGAGAGAGAGAGAGAGAGGGAGAAAGAGTCATCCAAATATGACGCCTAGATTTGTGCTTTATTAAAAAGAAACTATACACATGTTTCCCTATACACCACTGTTTAGACATGTTTCTTTTTAAAAACATAAATTTATGCGTCACATTTGGATTTCTCTCTCTCTCTCTCTCTCTCTATATATATATATATATATATATATATATATATATATATATTACAATTATAAATAACATGAATAGAGATAAAAAGAGAATAAAATAGATTAGAAAGAAAACAAGAGTTCGAGATATATGGTAAAAATGAAGTTTTAAATGAAAATAGACTAGCTATATAACAAGAAGAGGGGAGGACCACCGATGAACAAGAAAGTTATTGATTGAAAACAAATATATGAGAATGCACAGGAAGAAACCGGTAGATAGATGAAATGAAGGTATAAAAAAATATCGAGATGGACTAAAAAAGAAAAACTGAATCTGTCGAAATGGAAAATTTTTGGAAAGACCTTTATATATATATATATATATATATATATATATATATATAAAATATCGTTATAAGCCTTTTTGTATCAACTACTGAATAAAGGTCTTTCCAAAAATGTTCCGCTTTGACAGATTTAGTTTTTCTTATATATATATATATATATATATATATATATATATATATATATATATATATATATATATATATATATATATATATATATATTACAACTGTTAGGGTAAATCAATTTAGCAGCAGAGATTTTTTTATAAAAAGTATTATTTGTCATATACTCAGTTTAAATCTTTAATTTAAAGTGTTTTTTATAAAAAAACAAGATATTTCAAAATTAATATTTCAGTTCATTACAAGTTTTCATGCCTTTATTAAATATATAAATATTTCTCACATCAAATATAAAAATATTTAAATATATAAATATTTTCAATAATTTTCTGCTTTTATTTTATGATTGTAATTACAATAAAATTAAACAAACAGTTACACTAATGGCGAGAGAAACAAATGTTAGATGAATTTCCTCCAAAATAGAATAGAGATTTAAAAACAAATAAAAACATGTTCCATTTCAAATCTTGCTTTATTTTTGAAGTGTATTTTTTCATTAAAATATGAAAACACATATACTATGAAAACTAATAAAAAAACACATATATTATATTTGAGTTTTATCAAAAAGAAACAAAAGAAAATATACACATTTTCCCCTATACACCACCCTATACACATGTTTCTCTTTAATAAAACATAAATCTAAGCGTCATATTTGGATGACCATATATATTACCTTATTAGGAATTATGCTATTTGCAAATGATGTGAATTTTTCAAACAATTTAAAAAATATATACTAATGTTTATAAATTACATTCTTTTTTCTTTTATATAATTGCATATCTTTATGTATATATATATATATATATATATATATATATATATATATATATATACACACACACACACACACAAAGAATATTAATTTATAATAAGTCTTCAAACATCAATGTTACAAATGATGTGTATATATATGCGTCTATATTAAGTATCTGTATATGAACTGTTTTTATATTCGTTTACAGGTCAATTTTCCAACGTTTGTTAAACAGGAGTTCATAAATATTCATGACGTGCTCAATCATTCAATGATTTATATGTGTGTGTATGTGTTGCATTTATAGCGTTAACGTATAAACAGTATGACAATGATAGTTTTGAATGATACAAATGAGATCATCGCAAATAACGACTATAATACGCATGTCAATAAACGATCAGTAGTCGCCGCTGTACATTCAAACTACCAATTATAGAATCGTCAAGTATTTTGTTCGTTTACAATCAGTTTCGTTTTCAGTTATGCTTTATAGGTAATTATAAACACATCAGTCTCTTTCTCCTCTCTCTTTCTCTCATACACACACATAGAGAGATACACACACAGAGAGATACACACAAACAGATACGAGTACACATACATAGATTTACAGTCATACAAACGTACTTTTACAAACATATACACACAACAGTTGCACACTCATACTTACAGTTTCATACACACACAGTTACTTAGTCTAACACCCAGTTACAAATCACAGTCAGTCACACACACAGATACAAAATAATCGAGGATGACTCGAGAGCATGTTTGAGAGTGACTCAAGAACGTATTCAAAGGTAATTCGAGGGCGTGTTCGAGTGAGGTTTTAAGGCGGCTCGAAAGTGTGTTCACTAGAAACTTAAGGGCGTGTTTGAGGACATATTCAAAACATTTCCCAGGTTGCGTATTTCATGGTTAACACTAGAAAGGAAGATTATCCACAAATGTCAAGACACATAGCTGGCGTCGGGGGTTACCTTCAGGAAAGCTATCAAAATCAAGTAACAATGAATAAAAACCAAGTTAAACCAACAACCGAAAACGCAAAAAAAGACATATTCAACTACGACTCAAAACGAATTCGAGAGTGTGTTCCAGAACAACTTGAAGACGTATATTAAGGAGGCTCGAAGGCGACTAGAGAGCGTGTTCAAGGTAACTCAAGGAGGTATTTGAGAGCCAATCAAGTTCATAAATCTCTCGAAAACGCTCTCAAGTCACCTCTCAATACGAAAAAGCTGCAGGTGTTCCAAAATAAATGTGCTAGGTTAATTACCAATGCGCACTATTTTGTCAGAAACACCACCCTTCATCGCGATCTTCGGCTCCCTACTATCGAGGAGTTTGTCTGCGGTTAGGCTCAGCGGTTGTATAGTCGAGCGGAAGTCAGCGACAATGCACTAGTAAGGGCGTTGGGGACCATCGACATGGCTGAGGAATACTCCAAGTACAAGCGGCCCCGTCTGCTTGTGCCCCTGGAGCGTTCCTAGGTTATATCAAGAAACATCTATTGGCCAGTAAGAAATTACCCCTACGGGCAACTTGGAGCTCCTCTGGTTAAACATCATGCAACAGGCCACTTCATGAGATTTGAGAAATGCTTTACTATGTGCTATGCCCTAACCAAACGGCAACCAGGTTATTTAAGCTATTAGAGTAACTACCTCTCTGAGGCAAGAACTCTAGAACAATTGACCGGAAGGTCGTTGCTACTCACGAGACTCATGTCACCTTCAAACACACTCTTAATCCGCCCTCAAACACGCCTTGAATACTCCTTTGAACACTTTCTCGAACACACCTTTTAATACACTCTCCATCCATCTTCAAACACGTTCTTAAGTAGCCCTCAAACACGCCTTCGAATGACTCTTGAATACTCCTCTGAACTTTTCTTTGATTACACCCTCGAACACGCTTTAAAACACACTCTTGAACATGCTTAGTCGTTCTCAAACAAATCGTCTTCGATCGAACTTGATTCTTTCAAACACGTCCTCGAGTCATCCTTGAATATAGCTCTGTATACCATTAAAACCATCCTTAGGTCACCATTGATTTGCTGTTTTGCCCCCCTCGAACACGCTTTTGTATATGCCCGTAAATCGCTCTCAAACAAACCTCAAATCACTCTCTAGCATGCTCTTGAGTTGCCCTTAAACACACCCTTAAACATCACAGTGTCATACAATATGTCAGTTATAATGTCACACTTTATCATTCTAATCACATCTCTAATTCTACAACTTACATTATTTTAATAACTTTCTGTTATCAAAAAAAGATACAAAATTAATTTTAAAAATATCATAAATTTCAATATGTAATTGCTTAGTAAAAAAATACATACGCTTTTTCAATTTTCTTACGGGATGAAAAAAATTTCGTTATTAACTGTAATTCAAGTATTCATACCACTTAATAATAAAGAGTCTTCGAAATATGATACCTAGATTCGTGTTTTATTAAAAATAAACATGTGTATAGGGTGGTATTATAGAGAAATATGTGTATAGTTTCTTTTTAATAAAACACAAACCTAGGCGTCACATTTGGATGGCCACTACTGCATTTCTAAGAAGAATATAATAGGCTTTCTTATTTTTTTTAATTATAATTATTCGTACTTTTTATATCTTAGAGATAAAAAAAAATCTTGTTAAAATAAACATCTAGTTGTGCTATTTAAAAAAAATAATCAAATACACTTTGTTCATTGCTGATCAAAATATAAGAATAGAAAAATGTAGTAATCAAATTATAAATTTTATTAACTAAATTTTTTCCTCAATTATAAAAAAAATCATTTTTTAATCATAGTAACAATTTTCATATATGGATCATAATTTGTTTACTCAATACACATTTCAAATATCAAATAAATTTGATATTCACAACTTTCCAAAATACTTTTTTCTAAAAATATATATACATATATATTTATATATATATATATATATATATATATATATATATATATATAAATAAATATGTAAATATTCAGTAATAAAAATAACAATTTTAAAAATCGTTCGTCATAATTGATTTAATGCGCTTGTGACGCTGATAACCTTTTCAAAAATATTATTTTTATAACATATTGGTACTTCTATAAAATGTATACACACACACACACATATATATATATATATATTAAAAAATAAATAAATAAAAAGCTATTAAGATATTTTTTCTATTATTAGCATTAACAGACAGAATGCTATTTGATTTCGTCGAAATTTAAATTACAAACGAAACGTGTTAACCGTCAAAAAAATCGATCATAAAAATCTATATTCGACATTGGATGAAGTTATAAATCACGGAAATGTTCTTTTGGTTAACAAAGACTAAATAAAACATTACAAAAATTACTGGTTGTGATTACATCAATTACTGTAACATAGTTGAAGGTCGTGTTTCATAAACCGCATCCGGTGATGGATGAACACAAAAACAGAATTGATTTCTGATCATCTATAACGACTGCTTAACCACACAAATAAATCAGAATCTAGCAAATTCGTCAACTAGTATTTGAAATATGTGGTACAAGAATATGTTTAGTTGGAGTACATCAATGAATAAATTTATATTTTTTAAAGAAAATTAAATTATTTTATTCAAGTTTTTTATTTAACACAAAAATTAAAATTTACATATATACATACATATGTAAATTTGAATTTATTGTATCAAAAAAAAAACACAATTATTAAAAATATAATATATAATTTTGGAAAATACTTCTATTTAAATTTATTTTAAAATATACAATTATCAACTGATAATAAACGAAATTATGAAAATGATTGCAATTAAAAAAAATACAAATGCTAGACAAATACAATTAATAATTAGAAAAATATAGTACTCATTATTTTTTTTTATTTATAATAAATTTAGCAAGATCTAAGAAAATATTATAAAAAAATATGAGGAGAAAATCATAAAAAATAATCATGCAATAATAATATAATTGAAAATTCAAACGTTTTTTAAGATTTGCTTCGATTTATTTTTAGTTGTGTTTCCTTTTTAAAATATTTTTATTGTTTTTATCAGTGGAAATATTGTTTTCTATCTCCAACTAGTTTCAGTTTAAAATTCATTCTCAAATAATTTCTTCAGACATAGTTGAAATTGTAATATTCAATAATATCCTAACCAAATATCTATATAAGAATAATTTTAAAGCTGACTTAGTTGCAGAAAATACCAAGAGTACAATAACCTCAAAAAAAAAAAACAAAGTAGATAATGAAATTTATTTTTTGACATAGCTTAAGAACAAAAAAAATAATTTCATTTTCAAAATATTTTATAAAAAAAATTATTATCATTTTTGATTTTAATCTATACCAATTTTTTTTTTTAAAAAAAAACAAGCATTTCCATTATTTTTATAATATAATTTTCAACATCTCAAGAAAATTTAAATATTACCCCAATATATTTTTTAATCAAAAAAAATGTTTAAAACTTTCAAATATTCTCTAAATTATTTTTTATTTGTTTTTCAAATTCTAAATTCTCAAATTACATGTTACACGTGCAACCACAGTACAGAGAAAAGAAATATATTACATTATATAATTATTAAATAGAAAACATTGATAAAAAAGCAGATTATTTTTTTATATGCCAGTTATTTTGTCTTACATTCTTTACCATATAAGATCATATATTATTTTAGTATTGTGTTTTAGTACAGTAAAAATTATATTTAATAGAGATTGATTTATGAAATAGCTTTTTCATTCCTTTCAAATGATTACTTATTTAAGTATGATTTTAAGTATGATTTTTTATATATATATATAAAATAATTCCATCCCAAAATTAATTTCATTAATCTACTGCGATTATGATTTCAATTGCAGAATGATATGTGTTGAAATTTTCACATCACTCAGCAATTTCAATCGGTAATCTTCGAAGGTAATCGTTTATAATCGGCGTAGATTAATGACATTAATTTTGCGATAAAACTATTTTATACTTTAAAAATATAGAGAATTTTCGTTTTTGAATTTTCTCAAATCGCTCCGAGAATTACTTAAATCCAATTTTTTGAATTATTAAAATTAAGAAAAAAAAGGAAGAAAGATGGATTTTCAGGCAGACTTTTCTGGCTGATTTTCGGATAAAACAAATTTTAATTATATTGGTATTAAATTCAAATGCATATCGAACCACCAATCTATAATAAAGATCGTTTACACAGAAGCATTAACAAAGCTTTTTAAGGGGGTATTCTAGTCTAGAATTTCGAAAAAATCGATTTTTTGCATATTTTCAAAGTTTAGACCTTTAATAATATGTCCTTAGGAGTATTTTTCGAAATTCGAATTATTTTCGGAGTTATAGCTATTTTTGTGACGCGCCAACCAATCCGGTCTGGCCGGAATGAATCAACTTTAAACGCGTTTTTCTCGAAACTACTTTTTTCGACACGGTTGACGTGATATCTCAAGTTCTAATGAACCGATTTACTTGAAATTTGGTACAAAGCTTCTCAATATAACAGTAATTGCCCCCGCTTAAGATTTTTTGAAAATTTTGTTTTTTACTATTTTTAAAAAATTCCGAAAGTTGAAAAAAATAGGGCAAAAAATGACTGTTTTTTCACACTGCCACCATTTTGCGAAAAAAAATTTTTTTTTAATTTCCATAGACGGAGATATTACTACAACCTTCTTTTTCAATAATTTCAAAAAAAATTTGTTTCAGATAACCGGAAGGGTTGGAATCATGTCAACCAGGAGACACCTTTTTTTTCGACCCCCCACTTTTCCAGCCTGTACCTTTTTCAATTTTGATTTTTTGTTTTTAATAATACTTTTTTATACTCTTAAAATGTCAATAAATATGATAAAAAATGGATAGTAAAAATATTTGTTGGTTTTTTTTATAGACCCCGAAAAACACCTAAAATTCGTGCGTCTAGACTAGAATACTCCCTTAAATGTTTTCTTTTTATTATGTATATTGTTAAACAGAAGCAAGTTCGAGCTTTAACAAGCAAAACAAACCTCCTGGTATATATTTTTGATTTTTCTGATAACATATTATTTTCTGAACAAGTTCAGATGAACTTGAAAAAATCGAAGAATTATATAAAGTAAATAAAAAAATAATTATAATAAATCACAATTAAATAATAATAATCCATAATTAATTTATAGTTTTAGAGAATATCCAATTAAGAGAAAAAGAAATAAAAGAAATTGAAATTAAAAACTATATAAATACATTTAGGACAAAGATGGCTACAAATTGACTACAATATTTGAATTACTAATGTTTAGATATAGGGTTATCCAAATGTGACCCCTAGATTTGTGTTTTATTAAAAAGAAATTATACACATATTTCCCTGTACACAAGTTTTAATAAAACACAAATCTAGGCGTCACATTTGGATGACCCTATTAAACTATTATATGTTAGTTATTTATGACAAACCTTTTTTTCATTAGTTGGATTTATTAGTTTGTTTTTAAACAGATTAATTTTAGTCATTACTATATGAGTAGTTTAGAAGCCAATATGATTAAGTCAAATTTTAAGTCAGATTTTAATCAAACAAAGATTGAAATTTACAAAAATATGACAATTTCAAAAAATGGACTTAATCACATTGGCTTCTGAACGGCTCATATATTAATCATTATTCTATGACTAATCACTAGTCCCTGTTTGTTCTAAGTGACTAAGACTATATAGGAATAAGAAATGTAAATATTAATATAATTAATTTGTACCCTTTGAATCCTCACATGTATATTCTAAACTCTATACTAATATTTCACTCAGTTCAACACTCTTGTGACAATCTTAGACTCTCTTTATAGACTGTTGATATGTTATTTATTATCTATTTGTAAAATTCCCTTCTCAAGAATTTTTTTAAACAAAATTTGCAAAATATTAAAAAAACTAAATTGGTTATTCAAAATGTCTTTAAGTAATTATTAACGATTGAACATTAGTTAGACTAAAATGTATTTAGTAATTCAATTATTCTATATAAATGATTTAGTCATTAGTCATTAATTAAGTGACTAATTTTAGATTAATATTAGTTATAAAATAGTTGTGATTAAAATTAACGTTTTAATTAGTTATTATTTTAACTGATTATTATCTAGTCATTATCATTAGACATATTTTTTGATTATGATTAAATTAATAATTTAATCTTAAACTCTTTGAGGCACAGAATTTTAAAAAATAAAAAGACCCATATTGCACAGAAATTTGATTTCAATAAAATTGGTTCATTTTTAACAAAGTTGGTTTATTTTAATTAGTAAGGAAATAAAATTACAAAAAAAATAAATAAAGTCATTTAAGTTTTTAATTATAGGGTGAGACGTAAACAGCCCCTCTGTGCTATGAGGACTATATGTAATCTTCTGTTTTTCAAGCTATTGTAATTTTTTGAGGTGGTATAAAAAATATCCCACCATGCATATTTAGGTATCAACAAAGTTGGACACTTTTAACCCTGTCATGCTCTAAAGAGTTAAATCTTAATTTGTAAAAATTATTAGTTTTTTTTTTGATTGAATTTTGCCCAATTTTGATTAAAAACAACACTTATAGATGAACTAAACAGGAAAATAAAAATGGATTATTGTCAATTAGAAATAAATGTTTATATTATGAAACAAAATATTCCTCTACGTCTAAAGAAAAAAAATATGACTAATATATCCTGTCTGTTCTCATTTATGGTAATGAAACATGATAATTCCAGAATAATTTAAAGAATCCAGACAACACAGAGAAGCATAAAAAATATATATTAGGTATAAAATGTATAGACAAGAAGTGACATTAGTGGATTAAAAAAAAAATTCCAACATTTTACCAAAAGTGAAAAATTTATAATGGAAATAGACCGTCAGTCATATAGTAAGAAGATGATAAACAACAGAAATTATTCATTGCGAAACTATTGGGTTGACACAAAAGTCATTGCGTTTTTTCCGCTAGCTGGTTGTAGTCATTCTAAGTAGTTCTTCTCCATTGTAAACTTCAGACCGTATATGATATTTGACAGCTGACATTTCATAGATTATTCAGTAAAAAAGTTTTAAGTTTTGTTGTTTATTTAGTGTTTTACATTGATTTGAAATGGATATTCAAGACGGTCATTTTCGCCATATTTTACTTTATTACTTCCGGAAAGATAAAAACGCAGTGCAAGCTCAGAAAAAAATATGTGCGATTTATAGTGAAGACTCAATAAAAGAACGCCAATGTCAGAATTGGTTTGCTCGTTTTCGTTCCGGAGATTTTAATCTCGAAGATGCACCACGGTCTGGACGCCCAACTGAAGTTGACGACGACAAAATAAAGGCAATGATCGAAAATAACCGGCGTAGTACGACACGAGAGATCGCAGAGAAGCTTCACATATCACATACAAGCGTTGAAAGACATTTAAAACAACTTGGTTATGTTGATAAGCTCGATATTTGGGTTCCCCACAAGTTGAAAGAAATTCATCTCGCCAAACGAATTTCCATCTGCGATTCATTGCTGAAACGTAACGTTACCGATCCATTTTTAAAGCGAATCATAACGGGCAATGAAAAATGGGTTGTTTATGATAACGTCGTGCGAAAATATCATGGAACAAGCGAGATGAGCCTGCGAAATCGACATCAAAAGCCGATATTCATCAAAAGAAGGTTTTGCTGAGTGTTTGGTGGGATTTCAAAGGTATTGTTTATTTTGTTCTGCTACCAAGGAACCAAACTATCAATTCAGATGTCTACTGTCGCCAGCTAATGGAATTGGACAAAGAAATTAGGGAAAAGCGGCTAGAATTGGTAAATCGTAAAAGCGTCATCTTTCATCACGACAACGCCAGACCACACACATTTTTGGTCACTCGCTAAAAATTATTGGCGTTAGGCTGGGAAGTGATGCCTCATCCACCGTATAGCCTTGACCTTGCACCATCGGATTATCATTTATTCCGTTCACTTCAAAACCATTTGAATGGAAAAACATTCGATTCCAATGAAGCTGTCAAAAATGAATTGGTTCAGTTTTTTTTCTTCTAAAAACCAAACTTTCTACGAAAGCGGAATTATGAAGTTGACTGAAAGATGGCAAATGGTCATCGAATAAAACGGCCAATATATAATTGATTAATGCTTGCTATTTATATTAATAAAATTGCTTTGAAAATCATGATAAAAAACTCAATGACTTTTGTGCTAATCCAAAAGAAATATAAAAAGCTCAGAAAGAAATCTATGGATAGATGGGATAAAAACCTAAGAAAATTCGAATAGAAAACCACTGGATTACTGTAATTGAAAATTTTTGGAACATACAGAGTCATCCAAATGTGACGCCTAGATTTGTGTTTTATTAAAAAGAAACATATGTATAGGGTGGTATATAGGGAAACATGTATAGTTTTTTTTTTGTTTCTTTCTAGGCGTCACATTTGAATGATCCTATATTTTTGACAATGTACAATAGTATAAAAACACCTTTATTCAGTCATTTAAAACAATTACTGAATATGAACGTCTCACTCATTGGAACGAAGTACCTTAAAACATATTTTGTGGTCTTTGATGAATCTTATATGATTAAAACCGTATACACGTTTGATATCCTCGCACTACTCTATCTCATTAATTCCGTATCACCATACTCGACATCTCACTCGCACATATCACTTTTTTCAGTATATCATGTCTACAACTCACTTAAGTTTTTTCATCGACCAATCGAACATACAACAGAGTGGGGATATTAGCGTTATGATTGGTATTGTATGAGAAGAGGGGCCGTTATGCACCGATTGAGATATAAATATGTTTGTTTTTGTGTACACACACAGAGATTAAGTTGGGCGTGGTTTACGTTAACGCAACGTACGAACATTTCATGATCGTGCGGAGTACAGGGGGGCATTTGTTTTGGCCACAAACACAACAAATAAACATAGTGTTTGAATGGAATTAATCAATTATAGAAGTGTTCCCTTTTTTATTTGTATCAGAGATATAATAACAGTGGTTTACATCAAAAATGAATTTGTTTCCAGTTGTGTTTCATTTAATGGTATCGATATAAGGTAGTTGATCTTTTTAAAGCTTAATTTATACACTCATATCTGAATTGGTAAATTATTAGTCGAAACGATTGAGTCTTATAAAAAGATCAACTGGTTTAAACATCATATAGTTTTTTTTTCAGTATGTTACTTTGCAAAAAAATCATTACTTCATTATACAACATATTTGTTTTTTTTTAAATAGTAAACATGTTTATACTAACATTTTTTATACACACTATAATTATATATTATATATATATATATATATATATATATATATATATATATATATGTATATATCATAAGAATTTTACAAACAAACAATAATTAAAGTAATTAGCATACTTACTTAATACAAAATTAATTTCAAAAGGATATTAAACTATCTTTATTAAGAACGATTAAGTATTTAGATTAAATCATTACACATATTTTACTTGCTTTGTTTTTCTGATAAAATTGCCTTTTGAATTTTTTTTTATTAATTATTAATAATATTATGAATTATTTGATTTATTCAATAACAGATTTAAATAAATAAATATTTTTTAATCATTAATAGAACATTATTGTTATTCAATGATTTCACTGTTGAATAAAATAACTATTTTTTGTAAACTTATATAAAATTCATTTTAACATCTAAAGTAATGTAATAAGTTTCTTAACATTTATTTAACTATTATTCAATTTTAGCCACTGTATTTTATTATATTTATTTACATGATTATAGACACACACATATAAATATATATATATATATATATATATATATATATATATATATATATATAATGAGAGAGAGAGAAAGGGAGAAGTCATCCAAATGTAACGCCTAGATTTGAATTTTATTAAAAAGAAATTATACACATGTTTCCCTATACAGCACCCTATACACATATTTCTTTTTAATAAAACACCAATCTAGACATCACATTTGGATTACCCTATATAATTAGTTTCTTTATCAACTGCTAAAAGAAGGTTTCCTACAATTTTTTTTTACTTCGACTAATTTAATGCATTTTTCTTTCGATTCATTAAGATGAATTTCATTGAGTCTCTTTTTCTCTCTACCTTTATATATATATATATATATATATATATATATATATATATATATATATATATATATATATATATATATATATATATATATATATATATATATATATATTGTATATATATATATATATATATATATATATATATATATATTGTATATATATATATATCATATATATATATATATATATATATACAAGGTAATTCAAATAAGGATAGATATGGTAGTTAAAGATAGTAAATGACAGTAAACCAATAATATATATAAGTATCCCTTCCGCCTTCTGGTCTTTTGAATTTCGCAGCTATATATATATATATATATACATATAAAAAAAAAAGCGGAAGGGAGATACTTATATAACCTAATATATATATATATATATATATATATATATATATATATATATATATATATATATATATATATATATATATATATATATATATATATATATATATATATATATATATATATATATATATATATATATATATATATATATATATATCACATCTTAAAGCCCATATCAATTCACTATTGGACGAAAGCCTCAATGAATGCTAATTCACTATTGGATATATATATATATATATATATATATATATATATATATATATATATATATATATATATATATATATATATATATATATATATATATATATATATATAGTGATTCAAATAAAGATAGAAAAAATGGAACTCATGAATAGTAAATAAAAAAAAGTTAACAAATATAATAAACAAATAAATGTTTGTTTAAACCATTCAACTCAATTTAGGCCATGCTGTGTATATATTGGGACTTTCCACACTAGTCAGCATGCATACAGTATTCACACCCACTACCACTCGTCTCAGACCCTCTTATCTTCAAACTTCCCCACCTAAAAAAAATCGTTTTCGGGTAAGAGCATGTGAGACGAGTGGTAATGGGCCGTGAATACTGTATGCATGTTGACTAGTGTGAAAAAGCTCATTAGATATACCCATAAGTGTTATTTTACAAAATTCCATTTTTGTAACATAAGGGTGATTTTTAAATAAAATATTCTTCGAGTGCAGTTTTGACGCTGAAAAAAAGACATTACTTATGGAACAGATATATATATATATATATATATATATATATATATATATATATATATATATATATATATTATATATAAGTATATCGTATATATATATATATATATATATATATATATATATATATATATATATATATATATATTTAAATTGACAGTTCATGCTTAAAATTCTCTTCATTCCAATATTGTTAAGTTTTGATTAAAACATTGTCTTTCTTAGTAAAAGATTTGAAAATTAGATTAAAAAGACGAAAATGTAATTCATAAAAAAA
>CP092092.1:9577500-9617500 GCA_029203775.1 Neoneuromus ignobilis
ATTGGTGTCCTTCAACATGCACTGAAACAAATATTTTATCATCAGTATTTACTAAGGAACAGTGAAGGGAAGATGTCTGTCAATAAAGTTCATTTACAGTGCTGTATACTTCATGAATATCAACAAGAAAAAATATATTGAAATTTATTAAAAGTTTTTGAAGTATACGAAGTATCTAAAAGAACATGCAGAAGATGGTTTGAGAAATTTAAGAATGCAAACTTTGGCCTTAAAGAAGACCCACGTTCTGGAAGATCTTTTGTGATCGATAATGATCTTTTTTGGAACATTTTGGGAGAAAACTTATTGCTGTCTACATAAGAGATGTATATAAATATACAATATGGGCATTATTGAAACGCACTCATAAACTGAAGATGAAAAGTGGATTACATGTAAAAATGTAATGAGAAAAAGAGTATATTAAAAAGCTGGATAATTCGCTCCATCAATATCTAAATTAAGTTTAAGTATGAAAAAAATGTTGTCTATATAGTGGAATATAAGAAGACCAATTTATTATAAACTTCTAAAACCAAAACAAACAAATAATTCTGAAAAATACTGTTTACAATTCGACAATTTAAACAATAAATTTTAAAAAAGCATCTGATTTTTCTTAATAGGAAATAAGTTATCTTACAGCATTACAACATAAAACTTCATATTTCTTGCAACCCAGAAAAAATATCGAAATTTGGTTGGGAAGTTCTAAATCATCCAACATATTTTCTAGATATAGTACCTTATGACTACTATTTATTTTTAGTTTTAAATTTTTTTTTTAAATGCAAAACAATTTAATGAAAATGGAGATATGAAAAAGGTACTAAATATTTTTTTTAGCTTATAAGAATTAGTCATTTTAAGGGAAATTAATTCAAAAGTTCTAACAAAATTAAAAAATGTCAATATTAATGAAAATTGCAGTATTAATTAAATATTAATAGAATATAAAAAATATAATTTTCTTTTATTGAAGAAATAGACAGGATTTTTCGATAGACCTAGAGTATTTCAAAATATTTTTTTTGAAAATTAAAATATTTGTTTCAAAATTTATATTTTAGAATACAAATCTGTTTTAGGGTAAAATTGTTATATGGCAAAAAACGAATTTTCACACAATTTATATTAAATAATAATAATAAAATATTTTAAAAGAAAATTGTAAATGTTTGTTCGTTTAAGACTAGTGTAATGCATTACAAATACTTTAAATAAAAGGAATAAATCAAAAATTGGTATAACAACCATGTAAAAAAATATTAAGGGTAGAAATACTGAATTTAAAAAAAATACTTTTATAATATAAATTATTATTTCAAATTTTAATTTTTCAGTATTCAAAAATTTCTGAATCACTAAAAAACTAATTTTTTAAAATTTTCTGTTCCAATATCTTTTTATCATTTTATTATACTATAAATAGTTCTATTTTTCACAATCTCATATATTAATATAATTTTAAAGAATTTCACTTTTCATAGTAACACTTTTTATTAAAGTATTAATTCAAAAAAATGATTGAATATATATTTTAGTCTGTTTTAATATTTATATTTAACTACAGATTTACAAAATTATTTTTTCTATTCTATACTGTTAAATTATCTACAATCTTTTATCCAAAAAATGTTTTTAAAAAATATATCTAATTCAAATCAAATTTCAATTTTACCTTTTGCAGTATTCTTACTTTAATTTAATTCCAAACCAAAAATAAACAAATTAATCATTTTGTATGTAAAGTGAAATTTTGACAACTTTGTTAAACTAAAATCCATTCAAATGAAACTGTTATTCGAAAAATGTCACTGGAATTCATGAAAATCCAATATTTTTTTACATCGAACTGTATAATTGAATTTTCCACGGCCAAAACCACACAGTGTTACAACCAAGTTGTATAATTACACCTACGTAGAGACGTACACAAAACATTAGTCCAGTATCCTGCTGTGTTGTGTACAGGGTCGAAAATATTTAGACGTGTTTTGACATTTTATGTATAGGTAAGAAGGATGTTACCTTTAGTTATGCTATACAGGGGTACTATTAAGGTACGATACATTTTTTTTTACTATCCAGCAGGTGAAGTAACGGAATCAATTATCGTACACTTTCAAAAGATACGTTGTTTATTTTATATTAATACAGGTATCGAATATTTGCGAAATATATGTTCGTTGCTGATGATAAGTCATTAAGATAACTTTTGTGGCGATATTTAAATAAACCAAATTTTAAATTAGTACTTGCTTTCACTGTCATTTAAAATTCACCTTATATATACTGCTATCTATAAAATATTTATTTTGAATATTGAATAAAGTATTTAAGATAAGTATTTGAAGTATTATAATAAACAACTAATTACATAAATTATTTATATATTTATAAATATATAGGAAGAAAAAAAATTATATTTCGAGAAAAAATACATAATTTATAAAAACAACATTTGAGGTATAAAAATAATAAAATACAAGTATATATATATATATATATATATATACGAGGGTCGTTTGATAAGTATGGTAAATTTATTTATTGTTTAATTTAATTAATTAATTAATTTAATTAAATTTTTCAATTTAGTTTTTCTTACTTTTTTACCATACTTATCAAACGACCCTCGTATATATATATATATATATATATATATATATATATATAAATATATATATATATATATATATAATATATACATATATATATATATATATATATATATATATGGTATATATATATATGTAAATGGAAATGAAAGTCTAAGAGGTACTGTTATGTCATTTGAATATTGGTAAGTCTAACTATGCAAACGAAACTTGGAAATTATTTCCAGTCAAAGCAAAAAATAACTCGAAAATGATATCAATTCGATGAATCAAAATATCAAACTTTTCAAAACTATGGACTACAAAATCTCATGGACCTGATTTTCTAGAAGTCTAATTTCCTAGCTGTAGCAATGATTAAAATCAAAACAGGAGAGTAGAGTGTGTTAATATATCCAGAATCAACCCACATACTGTTATTCTTTTATTATGGAAAAGAAGAAAATTTAATTACTGGAAATGGAAATTTTTAGTAGATATCTTTATCCAACAGTGGATAGAAAGAGGCTGTTGCTGATGATAATATATATATATATATATATATATATATATATATATATATATATTAATATAGGGTCATCTGAATGTGACACCTAAATTTATATTTTATTAAAAAAATACAAAAGAAACTATGCACATGTTTCTTTTTAATAAAACACAAATCTAGGCGTCACATTTGGATGACTCTATATTAACAAGCGTTTAAATTTTTTTACGTTGTTAGTTGACCCGGGAACTAGTTTTAAAAGCGCAGGTGTGAACGGATACGTTAATCAATTTTGTTTATTGAATAAACATAATTAAAAGTATTTAAGCCATTTTTAGGATCTAGCACATATATATTAACAAAGAGAGTTGGAGCAATGTCAGAAATATAGAGCAGAACAGGATAAAGCTGCTCCAATTCGTCTTAACAACAATGTTTATAATTTAAAAAAAATGTACAAACCGACAGAAAATTTGACTATCTTTATCTTAATAACATACTAAATTTACTCAACTTTTATTTAGCCGGCTAAATACGGTATCAAGATTTGGTGGATTTGTATATATAGAATGCTTATATTATTTGGATATTATATATATGGTAAAATTGGCAATATACGCGAGAAAAAGAGAGAGAGAAGAGTAGTAAAGAAGCAGCGCCGTTTCGAGCAAGCGGCCGTAATATTTTATGGATAATTATTTCATTCTCTACCTCTTGCTAAACATTTATTATTTAAAGGTTTAATTATTTGAGAAAAAATAAAACATCCAAAAGAAATGGCAGCTGATAAATCTAGGCCAGAGTATTCATCTCTGTTTGCTTTTCATGAAAATAAAATCACAATTTGTTCTTACGTGCCAATGAAAAATAAGGTTGTAATTATAAATTATGCATAATGATGACGCCGTAAATGACGATGAGAAAAAAACTTATGATTTGCGACTACAATAAATATAAAACTGGTGTCGATACAATGGATCAAATGGTGAGTCGATAAATTTTTTTTCAATATGTTAGACGTTGCTGCTTTGCATTATCCAATGAAAATAATAATATGATCCAAAAGAAAACTAATCAAAGACGTATATTTTTGAGGCAAGTGAAGAGTTGCCTTTGATAAGATATTATCAAATGAAAAGTGATGCGAAATCATCTCTATCGCAATTTCGGGGCGCAATACCTCTTATTATTGCGAAAGATATGGGCATCGAGATAGCTCTGGTATTAAAAAATAACTGGCTCTTGTCATGTATGTAGCAGTAACTTGTCATTAAAAGACGCAAAAAACCCGAAAGTCTTGTGCTAAAATGCGAGCAACCTGTATGCGATGAACACTATAATCACAAATGTAACATGCAGCGAATGTAACAAGTAAACAGCGCCATTTGAAATATAACTTCAAAAACAATGTAAGTTTATTCACAATCCTTCTTTATGCGTATCATTTATTAACAATAAAGAATATTCATCAACAATAAAATTAGTGAATTGAATTATATCTCATGTAGTAATACCGGGTGCGCCACGCGAGCAACAACATTTCAAACCTATGCCCTAATAAAAAAAAATTTTTAAATCTAACTGTGAAATACATTTGTAAAGAGTTAAATCGCGAGGATCTGAAAGTCCAGATCGGAAAAAAATTTTTTGAAAAAAATATTAACAAAAATGTGACGAGGTGGGTACCCGGGTACCCGGGTGCGCACATAAGGGTTAACAAGCGTTTAAATTTTTTAAAGTAGTTGAAAAAAATTAAACAAGTAATAAATGTTAACAGTAACTTATTATTTGAATTATATAAAGTTTTTTAAGATCTACATTATATTAAAAAAAAGTGAGTTGGAAATAATGCAAAAATATGAAATACTTTAAATATATTTCTTAACAATAAAAGTTTACAACTAAAAAAATATTCAAAATTTATCTCAATAATTTACATACATACATAAATATAAATATATATATATATATATATATATAGAGAGAGAGAGAGAGAGAAGAGAGAGTTTATTAAAATACATTTTATAATCAATTGTTATTATATAATGTATTTAAATTTAAACATTTTAATTATTTATAAAACATCCAGTATGGAAATAATCAAACAAATATTTTTTATAAAAAAATAGATGAGATCTTTAAAAAAAATCAAAGTAGAAATTAATTCATAAGTAATTACATTTGTTCTAAAACTTGATTTAAAAAAATATATAAAAATCTAATTGATGAATGTTTAAATTTCCACAGAAAGCTTTGTATCTCCAATGTCATTCTTGAATTTTTAAATTAATACCTTTATCAAGTAGTTGAGATAAATATATCAATGAAAATTAAAATCATTTGTATCCAAATTTCAATTCTTAATATTTTTATTACAAAAATATATTCATGTTGATAATTATTATTATTAATAAATTCGCAACTTGTAAATTTCATTAATAATCAAATAACTAAGTTTAGAGAGGTTGTCCACCCTGCACATACATAAATATAATTCATTCTAATTGAAACACAAATGATTCAAGTCACTCATTTGAACTAGTGCTAAAAACCGAGAAAAAAACTGCCCCAGAGCGTCTAATTATAACTACATAATGATTATTGAAAAGAGAAAGATAAGTGATTGGAATTGTATTCGTAGTAGTAATATTAAATCGGAAGCTACAATTTTTATTTGCCCTCAGAGAATTTTAAAATTGCTAACTGTGAATTAGTAGCTATAAATAAATACGTTGGCCTGACAAGGTGATTTTTAACACAGTGATCATTTTTATTCGAAGTGAAAATATAAATTAACGTTATTAATTTTATTATTTTTTTTACTTATATGTTATTATCTAATATAAGTAATTACGTATTCTAATTTTGGATGTGATACAGTGGAACCAGTTTGAAACGAAATGTTTTTAGTAGAAAGAACGCGATTAGTTCCTGTTCTTATCGACATCTTTAAATCAATATTATATTTATCTCGCAATTAAAATATAATTATCGAAGATATTATCATAGGAAGTATTTTTTAAGTAAATATTTCGAATCAGATAACTGTTCATTGTCAATAAACATGAAAATACATTTATTTTGTGACTAAATTATGCTTATAACATTATTTTATTTATTTAAGTCGACGGTTTTGAAACCGATCACAATTTTTTATTAGAAATATTTTGAAATCAGTTTTTAATTTTGTATCAAAAAAAGAATTTATGAGTTTGCCTCTACTTTTTATATAAAGATTTTAGTTATCTTATCAAAAAATAATTATGAATTGTAAACTGATATTTATTTCTAAATATTTTTTAAAATTATATATATATATATATATATATATATATATATATATATATATATATATATATACATCCACACACATGCATATAAAGATATATTTGTAGGTTAAATAGAACTTTTAATAGGGATTCAATTTACACTTAACTAAAAACTAAGTGAATCAGTTTTAGGTTAAGTGTAATTTATAATTGTAATTTAAGTTAATTAAGTGCAGGTTTTGAAAGTTTCCCTGCGAAACGGACTTCAAACGAAACTTCATACAAACTTAAACTCACCCTTCACTCATCTTAGCATGTTATTAATATAATAAGCTACAAATAATTCTATCATAAGTACACACTATTGTACAAAAGCATTAAATGAATAAAGCATATTTTTATTTTTTTATTTTTGGATTCAATTTAAAATTCTATCAAACTTAAAACACACACACACACACACATATATATATATATATATATATATATATATATATATATATATACAAGAAGAGAAAAAAGAGGTTTCAAAGAAAATATTTTTTGATATAAAATTCTGTACACAATTATAGGACAAGAAATGTTTCAACAAATTTAATTTTGTCTAATTCAAGATATTAACAATCCACTTAATATCAAACTTTTTTTTAATTAAAAATATTAAATAATAAATTGAATTTAAAATTGAATTATTTACTTATATTATAATTTGATGATCAAAATTAATAACAAGAAATTTTGATGTTAAGAACTATATAATTCATTTATAAGAAATAAAATACAAACATTTTTTTAACATAATAAAAATTCATGCAATAAATATAATCAGTCTTAAAAAAATGTCTTAAAAGCCAATTAATATTTTTGAATGTACTAAATTCTATTTAATATCACTTTTTAATGATTTAAATGTTTATAACTTATGTCTACATTTCTTTCTTTCTCTCTCTCTCTCTCTCTCTATGTATATATATATATATATATATATATATATATATATATATATAAAGTCAGTGAAATGAAATATAGCAAAGCACTTTTTCAATATAAAATTTTATACAACTGTATATCTGGCTCTATTCCAAAAAAACTCAGTTCCTCTAATTTAAAATATAAACACTTTACTTAATTTAAAACTTCTTGATTTTTCGAGAGCAAATATTTATTCAAAATACATTTATTTTTGAATTGAAATATTTACTAATATTACACTTATTAATACAAAAATTATTAACGAGAAATTTTACCAATATAATTATATGTTTTATTTATGATAGATATATTGTAATATATAATAAATAAGTTCTTATTTTAAAAATATTTATATATGAAATAAATATAATTAGCCATAAAAATATACCATTTTAAATAGGTTAAAAATCTGTTAACATCTTTGAATGTTAAAAATTATCTTTGATATTTATTTTTATTTACAAAATTTACATATATATATATATATATATATATATATATATATATATATATATATTATATGTAATTTTTATATCAAAATTGTGATATTATAAATAAAATTTATTAAAAGACATTTAAATAGAACAAAAATACATAAATTAAAAATAATTTAGAATGATTAAAAGATAAGAAATTGTAATAATAATAATAATAATTATGTTTTCATTTAAAAAAAGTAAAATGTAAGAATAAACGTATATTCAGACTCATTAACGTTAACTTTTCATACAATAATCTAGTTTACAAAATCGTTCTAATTATAAATAAAAAAATATTAGTACAGCGATGTAATTTACTAAATAAGCATTTCAAATCTCACATCAACATATTAATTAAAATCTGCATGTATTTCGTAAAACTTTTCTTATTTTTTTAATAACAGAGTATTTAGACAACCGTATAAATAAATTTATTCATTTATTCATGGATTTTTACTTGAACGATGATAAATATGTGAATAGAATGATTTATATAAGTTACGAAATTTATTTTAAATTTATTTGCAGCAGTACGTCATGTGAAATATGAAAATCATGATTGAGTTAGAAATAATATGTAAATAATAAAAGTTATTAGTTTGTTGTTACGGCTGAAATATTAGTAAAGGATCTGATTGATTTATGTGTATCGATTTGAATGAAATATAGGTATCGTATATTTTAAAACTTTTTTTAGATTGCAAATAATAGACTTGAATGAATAATATATATTTAGAGAATATCAATAGAATGATGAATATGATAGCATTTTGTATTCGATTTCAATCTGATACTATTTTCAAATTGTGTTAGTTATAAGTGATTGATTTTTTTGTGATATAATATTTTTGATACAATTATTTATTTAAAAGCAAATTCATTTAAAGGTGATATATTAATATTTATTACTACACGAAGAACAATGTTTAATGAATATTTCGACTTAGTTAATTGTTCGTGTTCTGTCAAAATTAAAATATATTTATTTTATAAATTGAAATGATAATAATACTATTTAATATATTTAAATAACCTATTCTTACTAATATTTTGAAAATGAGATTAACATCTTTTATTTGAATTATTGTGTTATAATTTCAATTTTTTGGAAAATAGAAATAAGCAAATTGTTCATTTATATGAAATTATTTATGTATTTTCATGCACAAAATTTAATTTTCTTTTGAAAATATTTGTAATCCAAATATCTATCCTCTAATATGTCAATAGTTCAGAATATATATATATATATATATATATATATATATATATATATATATATATATATATATATATATACTAGCCCAAATGAGACTGAAGAATAATAAAGAACAATAAATAATAATGAGCAAATAAATATAATTGAACCCTTCAGTCTCATTTAGGCTACTCTATGGATATTATTCATTCTATAGGTGTTTTTTCAACCGTGATAGAACTTTCAATTGAATTCCTATTGAAAATTATATTTAATCTAAAAAAAATCTTTATATGTATGTGTGTATACATACATATATATATATATATATATATATATATATATATATATATATATATATATATATATATATATATATATATATATATATATATATATATATACATACACATATGTATATATAAAGTGTTTTTAGGTTCGATAGAACTTTCAATATAAATTCAATTTAATGTTCTATCACGTTTGAAAAAACACCTATATATGAATTGACAGTAATATATATATATATTACACTCAATTTATATATTGTAGAATTAATAATCTCGAAAGATTACAAATAAATACTAGATATTTTAAAAATATGATTTTTAAAAAGGAAAATCTAATTATTGATTAAAATAATCGCTGATAAAAAAGCAATTTATGGTTGTAAACAAATTATTTAATTTTAAACTAATTTATAATATATTCTTAAGATTTGGAAATAAATATATTATTTTATTTAAAAAAATTTTTTTAAATAAACGATTCTGGGTATGGAGTTTTTATTCGTATTTATATGAATTAATTTTTACTATAAACATTAAAATATTTTTTTATAGAATGACCAAAATGAAACTGAAGGATATTAAAAAACAGTAAATGATAATAAGTAAATAAATGTATATCTAAAATCATCAGTCTCATTTAGACCACCCTATATGTAATTAATTAAAATATATTTGACTAGAAAATCACTAATGGGCTAGTGTTATCAAAGAGGCCAAGACCCTATCAAGACTATAGATCCAATAATAATAATAATAATTTAGTTGAAATGTAATTCATCGATGTACTTATCAAAAATAATCAACATTTGCAACCGTTACTACTAAATATGATAAATATAATTCAAAACAGATCATTTATTTAAAAGATAAATTAAGAATTATAAAGAAACATGAAAATCAAGCCAAAATTAGTTCCATTTTATTCCAATAAGAAAAAAATATAGAAATAAAAATAATAAATTGATTTTTTTAATTTATAATAAAAAATTAAATCATATGTATTATCAAATTCGTCATTTAATTCAAATAAAAAATATTCATAAATATCATTTCAATTAATAAATTTATAAATATTAATCATATTTTTTAATAAGTTTAGTATTGACAATTAACAGTTATTATTTATGATTTTTTTTTCATTTATAAGCAGGTCATCCAAATGTGACGCTTAGATTTGTGTATTATTCAAAAGAAATATAGGCTGGTATACAGGGAAACATGTGCATAGTTTTTTTTTAATAAAACACAAATCTAGGCGTCACATTTAGATGGCTCTATATATAATTAACCTATATATATTTAGATAGCCCTATATATAATTTATATATATATATATATATATATATATATATATATATATATGTATATATATATATATATATATATATATATATACATACATACATACACACACCCGTCCCTCAATTTACGCGGAGTATCCGTTCCACGTGGATTTGTTTTACGCGAATGAAAATCGCGTAAATTGAGTCTGTCAGTACAATAGAACAAATATTGGAAATAAAAGCTAGTAAAGTTGTAGAAACACATATTTATTTCACATAGCTTAACAAAAAAATAATGACGTTTTAGAAAACAAAAGTAGATAAATTTTATTCGGTGTCACTATCGCTACTGTAATTCAAAACATTCAACTTTTATATATTTATATCGTGCTTTTATACGTTCAAATAAGAATTTGCGTCACTCTGATATATATTAAATTCCATGAAAAATTATATAAAATGAAATCTATCTGACTCCGTATAAAAAGTGCCTCGAAATCAATACCGCGTAAAAAAATCCCGCGTAAATAGAGGTATAATTTGCCGCGTAAAAAAAACTCACGTAAATAAAGTTTCGCGTAAATTGAGGGACCGGTATGTATATATTATATATATATATATATATATATATATATATATATATATATATATATATATATATATATATATATATATATATATATATATATATATATATATATATATATATATATATATATATATATATATATATATATATATATATATATATATATATATATATATATATATATATATATATATATATATATATATATATATATATATATATATATATACAAAAAGAGAAAGAGGGAGAGATTGGAAAAACAGAAATGTAAAAAATCTAAAATAAAACCAATGGATAGAGACATAAAAAAATATTTGTATGGAATGGAAAAGAATTGTATTGAATCACTGAAACTGGAAAGTTTCGAGAAAGTTCTTTATCCTGTGATTGATAGAAACAGATTAATGATAATAATTATGTTAATCAGATGATATAGAAATACTAAGCTTGTTCCTTTTTACAAAGAAACTCAATTTTTTTTCTTTTCACAAAGAAATTCAATATGAATTGAAATGTAAAGCTCTTTTAAAATTTACTTTCTAATATCAATACAATACTGTTTTTGAATCATTTTTGAATAAATAATTATATTTAAGTTTTAAATAATTGAGTAAATAGTAATTTAAGAAAAAAAAACATGTGAACAAGAATATAACAAAACGTAATTTTTTTTTATGTGTAATGATACAAGAGTTTCCATGAGAAATCGTTGTTTGTATGCATACATTTTTCTGTTTATTTTCAATTTCCTATTCAAACATAATAGATACATTCGAAATATACACGTACATATTTTTTTCATCTACCAAATATAACCTCTTACTTGAAATTGATCTCCTGTTTTATGAACCTGTTGTGATATATACAAAATAAAAATGTTTCAAAAGAAAGATAGGAAATTTCGTACGGTGGAACAAAGAGAGAGCACCGTTCTGGTCAATGAGCGACAACGCGAACGCACGATCGGTACGGACGAGCGAGACGGACGCTTAAGTAAGTGGGTGGAGCTTGTTAGACAGCACTAATAAAGACGACATAGTTTGAACACTTACTTCAGTTTGTCATGTCAGGGCTTGACATTCACAAAACTGACATGATAGTCACATGATTTTGGAAATGTACTAACTGTATATGTGTGTATTATATACATATATATATATATAAGCTCTATGTACATACATATCAATATATAAACGTATATGTATCTATTTATCTGAAAGTGTGTGTGAGATGCAATCATTGTATTAAGCATACATTAATTCTACATATATATCAATTATAATTCTTGTTTGTTTGTATATGCAAATTTTTGAAAACGTGTTTTTTTTAAAAAAAAAACGTTTTAGTTATTAACTTCATTGAAGAACTGTATCAGTGAAATCATAAAAAAAACTTTAAAAACATTTACTCGAATATCAAATACAAGAAGTTAAAAACAGAAATTTATTTAAAATTAAACATTTTTTCAACACAAGTGAATTTAAAATCTTATTTAAAAAAAAAGTTCCTTAAAAATAATAATTATTGTTAATAATAATAATAAGTGTTTTTGTGCAATTATCATTTATACCAATAGTTCTTAGTAAATATATATTTAACATTTCTTGTAATTATAATAAAGTGATTTATGTTTCTTAAATATTTAACGTAATATTTTATATATATTAATCATAAATATATACATATATATAATAAAAATCAATCACTAAGTCATTGTTAATTTAAGAAATTATATAATAAAACGATAAAATAAATTAAGTCTGTACATCCCTTGAAATTGTATGTAATAATACTGAATTATATTAAAAACAACAAAGTATTACTTGTGTATAATCAGTTATTTTATAATAAAAATATACTGATTTAACGCAAAAAATTATAAAATAACACAAAAAGGTCTGAAAAAAATACGCGGAAAATTCAAATGATAATTACATATACGCAAGAATAAAAAAAATAAATACACTACTTGTTATTATAATTATCATAAAGATAAGTGAACAGAAACAACTCGTTTAAAAACAACCTGCAATTAAACTGTAATTAAACGTGTACAAAAGTTTCTTGCACAAGAAAAAAAATTAGAAAATAAATTATAGAACAGTGCGTGTTCGTTCAATTCGCTTGTTATTATTTCATTTTATTCTTTAACGAAATATATGATTCGGTATTGCGATAACACGGATCGTTACGAAAATGGCATTTGAGGATCGTTCGAGTCCCAATACAGCGAACAGTCCAGGCCCGGCCACAAATCAAAGACCGTCCGAATTGTCACAACAGATTGAATGCTCGAGGAGTCCGCCATACACGTGCTACGTCAGTGCACAAGCATACAGACAGATGGCTGCACCGGTCTCGCCGGAACGTCCTGTTCGTCTGTGTTCGTATTCGGACACGTCCGTGCCGGAGATTGCCGAACAAGAGCCGCAATCACCTATAGTCGATGTCGAAAATGTTGAAAACGAACACCACGCCGAAAATAGTCAAACAGAATTCACAAAAAACATCACCGAACGACTATACGAATGCAATGAAAACATTAAACAGATACAGAGATACTCGGTGGAATTAGGGCAATTGAAAAGAAGTGTCGCGTTCGACACGACAAAATGCCACCCGGAATATACAGAACAACATACACCGGAATCACCGAATCTCGAACACAGACTAACCGAGAATACTTCGTACCGAAACAATCAAAATTTCCTCTACGGTCGTATGAGTCCTAAACCAGATCCAGATCGACGGCCTTCGATATCTCCAGAACGAAACGTAGATAATATTTCCAATTTGTCATTCTCTATTATGCACATATTACGACCGGATTTCGGTAAAAACGCTATATTGAAAAATAAAAATTGTCCAAAACCGACTATCAAAAATCTATACAGACCGTATGAAAGTTCACTAAGTCCTAAATCAACTCAGGATGAAAACAAGAAAATAATTCCACCATTGGGTGGTTTATGTCAAACTGTATCTCAGATCGGTAAACCAAAACCGATTTCTCTAGAAGATGATTTCAATTCGAAAAATGTGTTTACGGAAAATGTACCGATCTCGCAAGATTTGCTTAGTCCAAAGAGTACGATTTCGAGTTCAGCGAGCGAAACTATGAGCGATATTGGTGTTTCGTCTGGCGGGAGTTCGATAAATGGAGATACGAAAACACCGACTTTATGGCCCGCTTGGGTGTATTGTACAAGATACAGCGATCGACCAAGTTCAGGTATATATACAAATAATATTATTTATTTTTTATAAACAGCAATCAAGTACAAGATAATTAATTTATAAAAATAGAAAATTAAATATTAATTTTTTCTTTCGGATATTTCTGTTATAAAATATAATATTCCATTTATATATTTATAAATGCAATTCATTTGATACTAAACCAAAAATATTAATTTGATTTTATGTCTAATAAAATATTTTTTTAAAAAAAATAATTCCTTGTATATTCTATTAAGACTTATATAGCGTTATCCAAATGTGACGCCTAGATTTGTGTTTTATTAAAAAGAAACATGTGTATAGCTTCTTTTGTTTCTTTTTAATCAAACACAAATCTAGAAGACTCATTTGAATGACCCTTTATTTATATATTTATAATTGCAATTCATTTGATACTAAGCCAAAAATATTAATTTAATTTTATGTCTAATAAAATATTTTTTTAAAATTAATTTCTTGTATATTCTATTAACCATTTATATTTATAAAAAAGAATTAATAACAAATGAATAAACTAATTTATAATATATTCTTAAGATTTGGAAATAAATATATTTTATTTTAAAAAAAAAATTTTAATAAATTATTCTGTGTATGAAGTTTTTATTCGTATTTATATGAATTAATTTGTACTATAAACATTAAAATATTTTTTTATAGAATGACCAAAATGAAACTGAAGGATATTAAAAAAACAGTAAATGATAAAAAGTAGATAGATGTATATCTAAAATCATCAGTCTCATTTAGGCCACCCTATATGTAATTAATTAAAATATATTTGATTAGAAAATCCCTAATGGGCTAGTGTTATCAAAGAGGCCAAGACCCTATCAAGACTATAGATCCAATAATAATAATAATTTAGTTGAAATATAATTCATCGATGTGCTTATCAAAAATCATCAATATTTACAACCGTCACTAGCAAATATGATAAATATAATTCATAACAGATCATTTATTTAAAGGATAAATTAAGAATTATAAATAAACATGAAAATCAAGCCAAACTTAATTTGATTTTATTCAAATAAGAATAAAATTTAGAAATAAAAATTTTATATTGAATATAAAACTACAGTTTATTTTTATTAATCAAAACTATAATATATTAATTTACTATTAATCAAATATATGATTTTTCAATTTATGTTTATAAAAATAAAATTGTGTATATATATATATATATATATATATATATATATATATATATATATATATATATATATATATATATATATATATATATATATATATATATATATATATATATATATATATATATATATATATATATATATATATATATATATATATATATATATATATAATTTTAAATTAGTATCGTTATTTCATGTAGTAATTACTAGATAATAAATACAAATAAATTTCATATTTACATTTGTAAAAAACATACTAATGATGAATTAGTATACTTTGTGCTAATTAGTTTTTAATCTAATATACAAACACAATTATTTCTTAACTAACAAGTTTTCCTATGTTAATTTTTTTTAAAAAAAATTACATTAAACATACCATTTGTTTATGTGTTGTTTTAATATTTACTGTATTTTTTAAAAAATAATTTTTGAACTTCGAAGAAAAGTATTATATATTTAAGATAATTTTATATCAACGAATTCTAATATTAATAATGAAACATAATTTATTCGTTATTAAAATTAAGAATATTTGTCTTTTCTTGATTTACTTTTGAATATTTAAATATATATAAAAAAAATAATTTTTGAGAAAGATAATTTAAAGTAATATACGAGGGTCGTTTGATAAGTATGATAAAAAAGTAAGAAAAACTAAATTGAAAAATTTAATTAAATTAAACAATAAATAAATTGACCATATTTATCAAAGACTCTCTTATATTTACCATTAGAAACATAATTGAAATTATTATACGTTTGTGTTTATATTCACAATTGAAAAATTGTTGAAAAATCAAAAAAGTAATATTCTTTCTTAATAAATATTATATAAATTGATTTTAATTATATATAGTTGATTGAAAAATATTTTTGCTTTAATAATTATTGACACTTTTATTAACCAAACTTCTTATGATTTTTTTTAATACATTTATAAGGTGGCTCAAATAAGACTGAAGAATGTAAATCGTAATCGAAGATTAGATCTTTGAGTCTCATTTGGATGGCCTACATATAGGGTCATCCAAATGTAACGCATTGATTTGTGTTTTTTATTAAAAAGAAACATATGTATAGTTTCTTTTTAATAAAACAAATCTAGACGTCACATTTAGATGACCATATATTTATATGAGATTTCGTATTTCATAAAATCACTATATTTTCTTAGAATTACCAATTTTATTATTTTTTAAAAAAAATGTAATTAAAATAATACATAAAGATTATTTTCTAAAAATTACTAAAATAGACAAAAATATAAAATACATTTACAAGAATTTTTTTGGTTTACACACAGACATATACATATATATATATATATATATATATATATATATATATATATATATATATATATATATATAGTCTCAAAAATTCTTGCAAATTTTTTTATTCCTCATCATAAACTCAAACGAGTTCGATTACCTTAAATGGAAACACAGGTACAAAACTGTTAGAACAGCTGCAATGATTAATAAAAAAATGAATATTTAAACACACATACACACACATATTCATATATATATATATATATATATATATATATATATATATATATATATATATAATTTTTATTCACATATGAATTACTATTAACTTGTATATTTATGTAATGTATATTTATTTTCATTTTTGAATATTTTTTTTATTCATAGAATTTACAATTCAAAAATATTTATAGCAGAAAAATGATTAATTAATTAAACAAGAATAATTAAATTGAAATAACTATTGTATTTCATTGAATATAAATCTTCTTATGTCTCCAATTCATTTCTCATTAACAAGTACTTAGTTTGTATATAACCGACGTACTAAATAACCTAATATGAAAATTAAATCTCATATCAATATTTAGCATAAAATAAAAATAAATTATAAATGTGTATATATATATATATATAAATTTTCTCTAATATGTCATTATTTTGTAATTTTCCAATAGAATTATATTCATATTTTTTTAATTTTGAACACGTTTTTATTTTCTGGTAAAAAAGATGTTCATAGAAATGCATTTAGATTATAAAGCGTTGTTATAATACTAATGAATTCGAAAAAAGTACGAGTAATATGTTAAACTCAAATGAATATTTAATTAGCAATTATGTTTTTAAATATGTATATGTACAAAGTTATATTTAATAGCTGACATAATACACACCACAATTTTAATTTTAACATCTTGTGAGATAATGTTAATTTTAATTTCTATTATGATTTTAAATACTAGCTACATCAAAATAAAATGACTTATTAAATTAACAATTATATTATAGCTTTATAAAAATAAAAATTAAATTCTTATTGTACTCTTTTATAGTGATTTAAAGATAATAATAATTAAACTACCAATAAACTGATTAAAATTAAATTGTAGGTAAGAGTAAATTGAGTAAATGAAAATAATTGCAATCAAAATTATTTTATAAAGGTGTATATAATTTGAATAAAACATTTTCTTATAGTCAATTAAAAGAAATATTTCTGTTTAATATTTAATTGAAAAAGCAAAGCGTATTTTTATTAAAAATGTGATTATAGTATCAAAAATATTTTTTTTAATTTCAATACCCATAAAGAATTAAATCTGAATTTCATCAATATTTATAAATACATTATCATTTAAATTAATATAAATGCGGAATTAAATTCGTATTAATTTTCAGTAAAATTATTATTCATAATTTCAAAAATTATCCTAACCTATCGAAACATATAACCTTATTGAAAAAATAATTAAAATGAAATATATTCTTACCTTTGCTACATTTCTGCATTTTTCACTACAATTGTCTTAGTCATTTTAGCACTGAGTTTTGTCTGCATTCTCCAAAGTAATTTTCTTAAAACAAATTTTAGCACTTAATTCTGGAAACAAATAAAAATGAAATAATATTTATAAAAAAATATATATAAATAATAAATTTATTATTTGTTATGAATAAAATATTTTTTTTTAAATTATAAATGTAAAATAATTCGTTTAGATATTGTGATGATTTAATGATAGAGATATTGAATGATTAAAATATTTTTTAATTGAAATAATAAGTATAAAAAGTTATAAAACACACACACACACACACACACACACACACACACACATATATATATATATATATATATATATATATATATACTTATATTTAGGGTCATACAAATGTGACGCCTAGATTTGTGTTTTATTAAAAAGAAAAATGTATATAGGCTGGTGTATAGGGAAACATGTGTATAGTTTCTTTTTAATAAATCATAAATCTAGGGGTCGCATTTGGATTACCCTATATAATACTTTATATGTTGTTATTAAGAAAAAATAATAATTTAATTAAATTATTTTCAAGACAAAAATTAAAAAAATTAATTTTAAATTTTTTAAAATATATCCATATGTTGAAATTCACAACAATAGTATGTATTGTATATGAAATTGTTAAAAACATATATGAACTTCAAAAAAAAAATATAACATTTAAGAATTTTACAATTTTTCTTCAAGTTATATTTTATATAATATTTTTTATGGTAATATATGTTGTAATATTTGCTAAATTCTCAAAAATACATTTAATACACATTTCATTACATATTTCTAAAAAATGTGTAATGAATCATTACACTTTTTTTACACATTTTATTCGATTCTGATATAAAATAAAAATATTAATAGATTTTCTTTAAATAAATGTAATTCATATCATATATTTCTTTTAGAATAAAATTATCATCTGGAAAATTCTTATTTTAATCTTTTGTCAAAAACTGATTAAAAGAGAACATTTATAAGACACTTTTATAAAATTTTATGCTGTTAGGGTATCACGCATTTGCGTCAAAATATAATCATAATAATTAAAATATATTAAATTTTTGGTAACTACATAAGGCTTGGTATATACATATATATATATATATATATATATATATATATATATATATATATATATATATATATATATATATATATATAGTATTTGGTTCGTGACTGTAAATAAGAAATAAAATAATTTTTCATATTTATTGTAAATAGGGTGTATTTAACCCTATAATATTTTTGTCTGATTTATATCATATACATACACATACACACACATCTATATATATATATATATATATATATATATATATATATATGTGTGTGTGTGTGTGTGTGTGTATTTATTTGCTGCAACATCGTTCAATAACTTGTGATTTTTATCATTCAAAGATGGTTCGTTCTTCGCGTGTCGCCGACTACTAAATCTATTCGATATAATGTAAACACACACATTATGAGATTTTGGAAAATTTCGAATAAATATTCGTCCGACGTAGGGGACGCACCGAAACATTATCAGACATCCAACATGAACGCGATTATCATAAAACTAGTAACATGAAATCTCGTCTGCAGTATGACTGCAATTGACCGATCGTTCTTGTTCAAATAACATCTAATTACGTAATGACCCCATGGTTAAATCAAATATGCCATAAATAATAATTGAATTTATTTACATGGGATGAACACTATAAACATATAGCAACACGCCACGGACTATTATTGCAAAAGAGTGCACGATCGACGTGGGATTCGATCCCCCTGGCGTGGAGTCTATTCAAGTGAATTTATTGACTGGTGTAAATGGGGAAACCCCGCAGCGCGTGTATATCGGTTACATTATGTATATATAAATAAATATATATATATATATATATATATATTTACTCACACACATATACATAAGAGATTTGTGTATTATGTCAGTCTTCGATACTACCTTTCTTATTATACATTTTTCTTTTTTTCCCCATTGTTGTGAATGGAGATGTTTGAAAGAATCAAATAGAAAGTTTTTGTTGTAATTTCTTTTAAATACGAATTTGTATAAATATCTTTCACTCTTCAATAGAATTGATTGTTTATCATTGAATATTTTTTCCGGTTCATTTAATAACACTAAAAGTATTTTGATCGATTTTACAACCAACATATCTTTAAGTAAAACTATTTTTAAACACATTAATAATCTTACATAACTGAAATTATTCGTTCTAGAAATCAAACAAGTTCAAAGGTTAACAAGGGTGATTAACTCTTAAACATTTTTTTGTAACGATTATAGTATTTGAATCTTATTTTTTACAACGTTTTTTATTAAAAAAATATTTGGAAATATCGATATAAAATAACGAATTTATATTATTTTCAAATTCTATTTTGTATTCTTAAAAAAAGAAATAATGAATAAAATAAGTACAAGTTAATTCATAGAATATCATAATAAGATTTAAGAATATCATAATAAAGAATCACTTCTACACTCCATGATATTCTTTTTAATTTAAATGATCAAGTCATTATTATTATCAAATATTACAATTAAGATATTTTAAGATTATTTAATAAATATACCTATTTAATATTTTTTTTTAATTTTTAAAAAATTCTATGGCATTAATGATGGAACACAATTTCAATTATATGACCACCACGACTTCGCTTGACACCATGCATTCGTTTAGTCCAATTTTTGGTCACTCTTTCACGTAATTGTCATCCAATTTCATGAATTATTCGTTCAATGTTTATTTTTAATGCATCTGTTATTTGTGGTTTATCAGCATAAATCAATGATTTCACATAACCCCACAGAAAATAATCCACTGGAGTTAGATCATAAGATCTTAGTGGCCAATTTATGGGTCCATTTCGTGAAATAATTGACTTTTATTTCAATAAATCTATTAAAGTTTTTACAATTTCTAAGCGCTTTTGAAGTATTAAATGTTTCATTATAATTTGATAAACTATATTGAGTTGAAATATTAAAATGAGCTTAAAAAATCAAGCATGGCTTCCACCAGTTGTCAAAGTTCTGACATTCTTATTGGAAAACCCTATACATATATACATATATATATATATATGTGTGTGTGTGTGTGTGTATGTGTGAAATAAACATAATTCTATATATATTATATAAAAATATAGATCATTTTCGTGTAAATGCCTTAAAACCAACTTGATTAAAATATTAATTTAATTAAATCTATTGTAGTATTTATCCAAATTGAAATAAATTTAATTAAATTCAAAATTCAAATTTACATTTCTACATTTTAATAAAAAAATAGTCTAAATGCTTAGTAGGAAAAAATATAATCATAATAATTAAAATGTATTAAATTATTTAAAAAAACTATTATTTCAAAAAAGTCTATTATTTAAAAAAATTATAATATGAAAGAATGGTTTATTTTATCAATGTAGATCTTTTTTTAAAAAAATAAAGAGAAAAATGAGTGAAAATTAAACCTTTGAGTTTATCACAACTTCCTTATATTGTTTTTTGCCCTATACAAAAATATTTCAATTACTAGTACTGGTATTGTTACACACACAATACTAATTTTTAACTCAAAAATTATTTCAAAAAATATATAGAGTTACTGCACATAAATTAAGTATTGGAAAAAATATAAATGTTTTTTTACAGACGAATGCTTGAAGATGTCTGACTTATTTATTAACAAATATGATATAAATTTTAATTTAGTATGATTTTCAATTATAATAAATAATTTAAAAATTATTAAATTATAGCATTTTAAATTTTATTCAAATATCATTAAAACATCTATAATTTTCATAAATTGATACATTGAAAATATTTTTTTTTTCTAAAGTTATTAGACTATTTTTATAGAAAATATTTATATATATATAATTAAGATCAATTCAAGAAAAATACAATTTGTATAAATAAATTATATTCAAACATGAAACAAATCAGTTAGAGAACAAACCACATATATTATCAAATAAATGTCGTAAACTATATAATACCGTCATTATAACGAGTACGATATTTTCCATTTTGGTCCCGCGAGGATAGTCGTCTGTACTGGAGTACGCGGGTCGCCAACTAGACCGCTAACAACCCTCTAATAGTGAAATAACACCCTTCTAATGTCACCACAATTACCCTCATTTGTGACAATGTCCCCGGAGAGATCTTATGTAATAGTCATCGTGAATGATACACGTTGTGCCAAGGGTGATATCGTCGTGAACTGTTACACACTTATATTACTCCATTACATGCTCTTGTTTTCAAATTAGTATTCAGTCGTTAACAAAACGGACGCGTTTAATCTTCGTGTTAATATGACCGGTTACATAAGATAACAAGACACGTTCCGTGCTAAATGATTATAAATGTTGACTTTTTCAACACTGCTTCACAATACACACATACACATAGGCATTCATATATATATATATATATATATATATATCCATGATAAAAACAAAGATAAGACATTAGGTTGCAAATTATTTAAATATAAGTGCTTTGTGTATATTTAAAAATACAAATTATCAGTCGTTATTTATTAAGTTGTACATGAAATGTCGACACATTCATTAACATTTAATTAAAAATTAATTTGATCAATCAAACATAACACCGGAAGAATCAATAAATTTCTTTTTTAAGTACAAAAAGAGGTATACATTTTTAATTCATTCTAGATATATATTTATTTAAAAAAAAATTTTTTAAAAAAAATTATAAAAATAAATAAATAAAATATTTCATTATTTTTTCTAAAAAACTGGTTTATATACTTATATATATATTAGGTTAGGGAAAAAATATTTTTATTATTTAGTGATAAATGGAGGTTTGGTTGATTTTGATACTGCACCATTTTGTGACATATTAGTGTTATATATAATTTGAAAGGTGACATTTTACAAAACATTTTAAAATAAATTTAAATAAAATTGGTGCATTCAGTGAAAAGTTATTAATATTGAAGATGCGTAAAAATCAGGAATATTTTCGATAGATTTCACTTTTTTATTATAAAAAGGGGGAAAATGCTGCGTAAGCCCATAAAAAATTATCGTGTTTATAGAAACTAAAATCTAACCAGACAAACAGCAACGAATTGGTATTGAAAATTTTGAAATAGACATTTTGAAGTGAAATATGCAGCTTACTGTAGAAAGTCTCGATAAAATCGTACAAGAAATTTAAGAAAATCGACATGTAAGCAGCTATGATATAGCTAGAGAGCTAAACATTGATTATCAAACAGTTTTGAATTATTTTCGTAAGGTCGGATGCTCAAAAAGGCTTAATGTTTGAGTTCCACACGATTTGACAGTAAAAAATTAATGGACAGAATTTTCATTTATGAATCGTTGCTGAAACAGAACACAACTGAACTATTTCTGAAAATACTAATAACAGGCCATAAAAAGTGAATAACATACAATAAAGTTCCAAAAAAATTGTGGTTAAAACGAAATAAAGAACCACAAATGATTGAAAAGTTCAGATTGGTGGCAAGGAAGAATTTTGTGTCTGGTAGAATTTTGAAGAAAGTTGACCGCTATAAGATGTTTCCGCCAGGCAAAACGGTTATTTCTGATCTTTATTGTCAACAATTAATGCGATTGAAGAGATCGAATTAAGAAAAACGTCCGAAATTAGTGAATAGAAAGAACGTTGTCTTCCATCGTAACAACGCCAGACCACACACATTTTTAAAAACTTGGAAAAAATTGAAAAAGACTGGCTGAAAAATTATGATGTATCCACCATATAGTCCTCACTTTGCACTGTTAGACTGTCGTCTGTTTTGACCATTACATAACTCCCTTTAATGGAGTAAACTTAATTTCAATGCAAACCTACAAAAATCACTTGTCTCTGTTTTTTGGCCAGAAACTCCAAAAATTCTACACCGATGAAATAATGGCTCTACTCAAAAATGTCAGAATATCGTAGATCAAAATAGCACATATTTGGTTTAATAAAAGATTTATAAGCAATTTAAAAAATATGTTTCAATTTTTTTTAATTTATAAAATGGCTTCTTCCCTAACCCAATATATATACACACACCCGTCCCTCAATTTACGCGGAGTATCCGTTCCATGTGGATTTGTTTTACGCGAATGAAAATCGCGTAAATTGAGTCTGTCAGTACAATAGAAAAAATATTGGAAATAAAAGCTAGTAAAGTTGTAGAATCACATATTTATTTCACATAGCCTAACAAAAAATAATGACGTTTTAGAAAACAAAAGTAGATAAATTTTATTCGGTGTCACTATCGCTACTGTAATTCAAAACAATCAACCTTTATATATTTATATCGTGCTTTTATACGTTCATGTAAGAATTTGCGTTACTCTGATATGTAATAAATTCCATGAAAAATTATATGAAATGAAATCTATCTGACTGCGTATAAAAAGTGCCTCATAAATCAATACCGCGTAAAAAATTCCCGCGTAAATAGAAGTATAATTTGCCGTGTAAAAAAGTCCCGCGTAAATTGAGGGACGGGTGTATATATATATATATATATATATATATATATATATATATATGTATTGAAAATCTATGATATTTGATGAATATCAAATATGTTTAAATAAAAATAAATTTAAAACTATTTCATGAATTCCAAAATACATAAAAATTTATTTATTTATAATTTTTTAAAAAAAAAGATATGTTGACCTAAATAATTATTTCACTATGGAATTCTTCTCCGAAATCGATAAAATTAACTGTTACGTGGTAATTTAATATACACTTCATTGTTTACATCTTTCAAATATCAACGAATTCCATACCGATGAAATGTCGAATATCTACAGAAATATAAGCAACGAAATAAGTATATTTACACAAACCAGATTATTAATGATTGCAACTATTCACGAAATAATTATAACATCTGCGTCATTCGAACTTAATATTTAATTGAAATAACATGTTTTAATATAAATCTTGCTATCAAACAATTACGATAAATAAAAAAGAACACCTCCGCAAATCTAAATTTAATGTCATGTAAACTTGATGGGATCCGATGTGTATATCGTGACCTTGTTATTTTACCAGATAATAATGTTTTATAGAATCGAACACGTGGGCGAGACGTTTAAGCCACAATTATGAATAATTTGTCAAAAAGAAAAGCAATTTGTTTCCCGAATGATAGTGATATCAATCTTATAATGTAACATGTCAGTGAAATATTCAAAAATTATGTTAAATATATATGGATATTGTGGCAAAAAAACACTAACGTTTCGATATCATCGATTATCGAAACCATCAATTAAGATCTAACCTACGCAATATTTGTATACAGTCGAGTAATATTGTTACAGTAGCCAAAGGATATAGTTCGAGTATATTATTTAAATATTGTGACAGGTATTATTTATTTTTGTCGCTTATTACTGAACAACTTCTAAAATAGAAACGTTTAATTAAGAGAATTCAGATTTAACACCTCAACTATTCCATTTTTAAATATAGATATTCAAACAACAATTATATGATCGTTAACTGGTGATATAACTGACTTAAGTATTATTCGAATATCTTATCGTTATTGTTTGTAGATAAAATAAATTAGTTATTGTAAAAAAGTACAATAAAATTAATTAAGGAGAACATAGCTTATCACTGTAACTAATTCATTTTTTTAAGAATCTATTATACAAATATTACAAGAGTTTTTTAAAACGATTTTAACTTAATCAATTGGATTATCATTAGTATATAAAAATATTAATTAAATATATAGGTAGTTATTAAAATGTGTGACAATAAAAATAAAAAAGCTTTATCAGTAAAATTTTATGATTTATAAAATTTCATTGATAAAATAATAAAAATATTTTTCTAAATATAATTTTCAAACTATACAAATGGAAAGTAAATTAATAAATTAAATATGTTATTGTATTCGTATAATAAAAATGTTCCTTAATCCTGTCCTACAAATCAACAACCATTCGAAATCTTTATAATTTGACATAATAACTGAAAGAACACGCATTTCTTTCTGACAAATTACTATTGTGCACGCTCAGGAACTTAGATAAATAAATAAAGGTATAATAAAATTAAATCAAATGACAATTGTTCAAGCAATATTTTCTATGTTTCTTATATAATTTGATTTTCAACTAATGATTTTTTTACAAAAAGAAATAACTGAATTAATAATGAAAATAAATAAATCAAAAAGAATAGACTATATTCCATTTTTAAAAAAATATATAGGGTATCCCAACATGAACATACAACTTAATTTTGAAATAAAACATCTTTTTTTGAGTGAGCAATGATTTTTTTGATGGTGCATCCTATACAATAATAGTTAAAATAGACTTGAAACATTCACACACACACATACACACACACACACACACACACATATATATATATATATATATATATATATATATATATATCATAAATGAATGATAATTACTTATGCTAATTTAAATTAGACTAAAAATATATTAAAAACATTTAAGAAAACTTCTTACTAAAATCCTTGCATATTTATACGTTTCAAATTATACATCAACTTCTGTTCATTTCAGCATTTAAAGTTGTATTTATCATAAGCCGGATGTTGTCTTCATTTTATTCTTTTAACTGTAATATTTCAAAACAGATATAATTAATTTCACGAAAATGATTAACGTAGAACTAAAAACTTCACTTCAACTAACAATAACATGCATTTATAATCCAGTAAATAATAATAGTTCATTATATAGTATTTATTATTTTATTTAATGAATTTATTTGAAAATTAATTTGTTAAAATTTTATAACACAAACATTTTATAGCTACTGGAATTACTAATAATTACGACTCTTTATTCGTATATTACAAATAATTTATTAGAAATTGTTAACATTTTTTTATTTTATAAAAAGTTTTAATGAATGACGATGTTATTACTTTATTAAAAATATCATAGTTTATTGTACAATACATTTATATATATATATATATATATATATATATATATTATATATATATATATATATATATATATATATATATATATATATATATATATTTGTGTGTGTAACTGAGTCTATATATATATATATATATATATATATATATATATATATATATATATAAAGTTGTTGTTTTTAGGTTAGATGGAACTTTCGATAGGGATTCAATTTAAAGTTCTATCACACTTAAAAAAGTACCTCTTTCTCTCTCTCTCTCTCTCTCTATATATATACATATATATATATATATATATACATACATACATACATACACACATACAAACATAAATACAGAACAAGTTTTAGATGAAAAAAGGCCCTAAACTATTCCACTTGTAAGATCGAAAAGTGTAAATATGGTCTATGACAATATCAAAAATATTATACATTTTGACCGTAGGCCTTTTTAATTTTGAGGCCCTAGGCTTCATCTGGTCAAGCCTATAAGTAAAGTTGGTACTACATATATATATATATATATATATATATATATATATATGTGTGTGTGTGTGTGTGTGTGTGTGTGTGTGTGTGTGTGTGTGTGTAAAAAAATCATAAAACATTCAAATTCATATTCAAGTTATAAAATATTTAATATTTAAAAAAAAATATATTTCAATTAAAAAAAATTAAATCTTAAAATATAAATGAATATTTAATATAGTTAATAAAATAATTATTCATCTATATTACTCAAAGTAATTGAAATTATAAACTAAATATGTGTTTATATTACTTAAAAATACATTTCTAACTTTCAAAATGTGTTTCATATTTCTTTTTAAATTAAATATATATTTTTTAATAATTTATATTACACTATACAATATTTTACTTGCGTCTCATTTGTGTCTCTTCTTAAATAAAAAATAAATTAGATTTACCCGGAATGAAAAACTTCTTTCTGATATTTTAATAATTTAGATTTAAATAAATAATTCAAAATCATTCATTAGAATAAAACACTGAGTCATTGATTTATTTTACAGTGTTTTTTAAATAATAATTTGAAAATGTGAAAACAAAAATATTAAAAAAATAACTTATAAAAGATTTTTTAATAATTAATTAAAAATAATTTAAAAAATTATTTTTTTAAAATTACTTTTTGATAAAATCTGAAAGTTACATTACGATCATTAAAATGTGTATTCATTTTACACAAAAAAATCATTTATTTTAATACTAGAAGATTTTATAAAAATGTTCCTTATTTTAAATTTCTAATACTATTGTGTATTTTTATAAAATCTTGTATACGGATATACAATTAATCTAACTATTATAATAGATTGGACAAAAAATTAAAACACATTATAACACGTGTTACAAAAAATTTTAACACAATACAGAATTAAATTAATGAAAAGTTATAATATAAAAATAATACAATATACAATAGTGACCTTAAAATCTCAATCAATAGCAAGTTTAACTATAATTAAAATTTTAATTAATTATAAACATTATTTTTAAAAAAGCAATTTAAAATAATTAATTATGAAATAATCAACATGCTTCCAGAGCAATATTAGTTTTGATATTAAACATATTTTCTACATACATGGAAAAATATTTACGTTTATTTATATAACGTAGCTCAAATGAGACTGAAGGAGTAAATATAGTAAAAAATAATAGATAATAGTAACGAAGTAAATAAGTTTAAACCTTTTAATCTCATTTAGGTCATCCTATATAAAAGGGAAGAAGATTTTATTTCATTTTAATAGATGATATGTCTTATTTCATTTAATTTGATATTTTTTTCTAAATTAGGAAATATTTTAAGATCTACAATGAAAAAATTATTAGATCATTAAATATGAAATGTCCGATTTCAGATCCAAAGTTTAATTTACTATATCTCAAACAAGTAGCAGTATAATAAATTAAAGTATACGATTAAACTATCGACACAGTTTTTCCATCTTAATGGTAACTTTTAATGCCAGCAACGAAAAAGCCTGGAAAGAGAGTGACTATTAAATCACAAAAGGGTTTTTTCACAGCTTGTTGAGAATTGAATATTTTTCCTTAAAAAAAGTGGTCCAATGCCTGGAAGAAGTGGTAGTCAGTCGATGCAAAATCTGGAAAATACTGTGGGTAAGAGAGTTTCCAAGTCTCTACTTCTGTAGTTTGAGCAATGTTGTTTGTGCAACATGTGGCCGAGCATTGTCTTGCAAGAGGATTGGCTTATCTCTATTGACAAATTTCGGTTGCTTATTCGCAAGAATCCTTATCATTTTATTCAATTGGCTGCAGAAGACATCCGCTGTGATCGATTGACCAGTTTTCATGAAGCTGTAGTGGATAATACCAGCACTAAAGAATCCATTTTTCATCACACGTAACAATACGATGTAGAAATAATACTCCATTATATCGTGACAGCAAAAAAAAGCAATCTTCGAGACGATTTCTCATCTGATGATCATTTAATTCATACGAAACTCATCTTATTCAGCTTCCTAATCTTGTCAATTTATTTTAAACTATCTAATATTGTTGGAATAGTAACGTCAAACTTTGCTACTAATTCAGACATAGTTTAAGCTATATCCACTTCCACTATAGTTTTCAGGTCATTATTAATAACCTTGGTCTCGAGTTTTCCACAAGGCCCATTTTCTAGATTAAAATCGCCAGAATTGATCTTCTCAAACCACTGGGGCGGTTAAAATAACCGGAGTCCAAGTCGAATGGAAAGAATCCGTCAAATACCTGGGTGTACACGTGGATAGGAAGCTCACGTTCAAGGAGCATATCAAAAGTGCGCGAGGAAAAACGAATGGCGCACTGCGACAAATTTACAGCCTGATAGCTAGAAATAGCAGTATAAACAAAAAGAACAAGCTAACACTATACAAGGCAGTGATAAGACCAGTGGTGACGTACGCGGCACTGATATGGAGAAACTCATACAACTCCCATATCGTCTCGCTGCAAACAACCCAGAACAAGATTTTAAAAATGGCTCTTGACAAAAGAAGATGGTATAAATCTTCTATGCTACATAAAGAAGCCGGAATAGATACGGTTACAGACTTTATTAACATCATGGGGTGGAAATTTTACACGAGGAAAAAGGACCATGACAACCCTTTGATGAATGGCTTTGGAAGACCCAAGATAGTACCAATAGGTAGCCGGGTAAGAAAACACAGAAGAAGAAACGTCACAATGCAACTGTACATATTTACAGAGGATTACGAGACAAAGTCGAAAAGATCAGCCGCAACTGGTCGACAAAACTAAAGCACAAGTATAAATTTTTCACATGGTCGAGGAATCAACCTCGGCCGGGAAGGGGTTGGGTGAGCTGCTAGTTTACGGCAGCATCTATTTGACACATTTTTTAGAATAGATATCAGGGTTTTTTGAAATTTTTCCCAGATAACGTACAGATGCAGAAGACTGAATAATGTATAAGAATATACAAACAGATATGAAGACATATAGTGAGCTACGGGGGCATATCATACATCCCTAGATACGTTAATGAAAAGAAGAGCACAATTATCAGAAGACAAAGAACAACAAAAGCTGAAAAAAGCTTCTCAAACCATCAACTTACTATACGTTTATTAACCACATCCTCGCCAATTACTTCGTTGATATTTCAAGCTATTTACGCAGCATTAGTTTCACAATGGAATTCATTTTTGAAAATAACACGAATTTTTGACTTATCCATGGTTTCACAAAAACTGCTCTAAGAAAGACAATTCGAAAAATAATCTCAAAATAAAGCATGTGTTTGAAAGAGTGAGGATGCACCTTCACAATAAAAAAAATAAGAACTGTCAAATTGAAATGTCAGAGATATTTATTGTCAAAATTAGTACTTAAGAAAATTGGACATTTCATATTTAATGAATTTCATATTTGATATATTTCATCCATTGAACAATTAACAAAGTTCAGTAGAAAGATCAATTAAAGATGAATTATGATACATAGTTATTCATTTTAAATAAATATAACTTTTTTGTAATTGCATATTAATTATTTGATTGAATTTATTGCCAATTATTAAAATATTTAATAATTAGTAATTCAAACTTGTACTTAAGTAGATCGGACATTTCATATTTAATGACCTAATAATATAAACCAAAGTAAAATACATATTATAAAATATATACTTTTTAATTTTAATTTATTTTTTTAAAAAAAAATAGACTAATTGTATAATAACTTTCTAAATTGCCAAATTAAACGTAATAATTTGACAAGAACAATAAAACGATCTGCAATATAACTATGTTTAGCTAAGTACGTATATATATTTTTAAATGATTAATATTTAATCATTAATGTTTCTCAAGACAATATTTTACTAATTTTTGTATAATTCCTGACAGAACCACATTAATCTATAAACGATTCACATTAATCTCCTACGTAGGTGCGGTATAATAAAAGAAACTAAAACAATATTAAAAAAAATATATAGTTAACTGCAATTCGGCAATATTTCATACGTTACTTATTTAATGTATCAATGACACGGGCCTTTTACAATACTTCAATGCAACAACAACTGTTTACTGTTGCTCTAATACGAAACACAATTAGTCACAATCATATCTGCAACGATTATCACAAATTCGCATCTCGTGCCCGTATAAAAAGATTTCAGTCGAAAAATTCATCCGGGGCCACGTTATAACAACAATCGGTAAACGTCAGCTTGGTAATAGTTGCAACGTGTTTAGGTGACACTTAACTTATTGCCGCTGTCAACAGTTTTTACGAATCAAAACGATTTTCAATCATTCTTCTTGTTTGAAATGTTCGGAAACAACGGACAACAACAACGTTTGCCACTTTATCTTAACCGCGTATCAATAACGGATTACTTGAACGTAGCACGAACATGATATCGTTCGGACACATAAATCGAACAGAAACCGTGCGCTATCTACTTTCGCATCGAGGACGACAATAATTGAGTGATACTGTTTGTTTTTTTTCTTCTCATTTTTTAAAACCATTACATAATAATTATTTTATCGAAAAGGTTACAAGATCGTCGACGATTTAGTTTCATTTCAAATGGATTAATCGAACACATATTTTATCATATGATTTATATACTAGTCGATATTTTTTTCGAGCACATTTGAAACGAGGACAATTTTACAGAACTTAAATACATAATTAACAATAGCAATTTATTTATATAAACAAATCATCAATTAAACGCTCATTTACGAATTTCATCATATAACGTTTATTCTTCTGTTGATGGAAATAATAACCATTAATGATCGTTATTTGAAAAATCGGCTGGCAAATATTCAAATTTAAAAGTAAACTACGACTTTTTATCTTAAATTCTTTTATTTATTCATTGAATACTTTTTGAAATAAAAATAATATAAATCTTATGTTTATAAAAATGTATACATACATACATATACATATACATATACATATATATATATATATATATATATATATATATATATATATATATATATAGGGTCATCCAAATGTGACGCTACAATTTGTGTTTTATTAAAAAGAAACATGTGAATAGGGTGGTGTATAAGAAAAAATATGTAGAGTTTCTTTTTAATAAAACACAAATCTAGGTGTCACATTTGGATGACTACATATATATATATATATATATATACGAGTATATACAGGATATCTCGCATAGTCGGTATAAATCGGTTCCACTGATTAGCCGAGCTATTGAAACCGGACTATTTTAAACCATTAACTAAATACAAAGAACGTTCATTGATTCCAAACAATTTTTTCCCCTGTTTTTCAGTAAATAAAACGAGGTTAATATATTCAAATGTGTGTATGTATCAACAAAACAAAATCAGGGGTTTATACATTCATTTTAAATTCATTTTCAAATGGGTTATTAAAATTTAATTATCAAAAAATCGACTTTATTCTAGAGTTTTGAATCGAAAAGAAAAACTTTGTAGTAAGATTTTTTCAAATAAAATTTTTTTTTGGAAATTTCAAACCAGACTATAATGAAACCGGACTAATCGAAACCGGACTAATCGAAGCCGGACTATGCGAGGTATTACTGTATATATATATATATATATATATATATATATATATACATATAATATATTCTTCACTAAATTCCTACTTTACTACTTCAAAATGACAAGAAGGTATAAACGGGATTTTAAGAAATACTACAATATTCTTTCAATATTGATAAGTCTAACCAAGCAAAGAAATTTCGGTTAAAATGAAGAGATACTCACCAACACGTAAGTGAGATCAATACGGTGAGTCAAGATCTCAAACTTTCCAAAATTATATAAGAAAAATTATTAGTAGGAAGGTAAAGTAAATAAAAAATTCAGAAAGAAACTCATAAATAAATGAGCCAGAAAAATAGGGTTTTCCGATAAGAGTGTCAGAACTATGACAGCTAGTGGCAACCATGTTTGAAATTTTTTTTTCAAACTTATTTTGACATTTGAACTCAGTATAGTTTGATAAATTATCATGAAACGTTTAGCTCTTCAACAATGCTTATAATTTGCAAAAACTTTAATAAAATTATTGAAACAAAAGTTTAATGTGTCAATTATTTCACGAAATGGACCCATCATTTGGCCACCAAGATCGTATGATCTAACTATATTGGATTATTTCTGTGGGTTTGTGTAAAATCATTGGTTTATGCTAATAAACCATAAACAACAAAAGCATTAAAAATAAACGTTGAACGTGTAATTAATGAAATTTGAACACAATTATGTGAAAAAGTGACTAAAAATTGGACTAAGCGAATGCACTATGTCAAGCGAAGTTGGGATGCTCATATGAGTGAAATTGTGTTTCATCATTAATGCCATAGAATATACTTAAAAATAAAAACAGTAAATAACCAATTAATTAAATACTTTTTGTTTTATTTCCATTTAAACTTCTGAAGTGTTTATTGGAAAACCCTATATAATTTATAAACAATGTTTCTTTAGCAATAGATTAAAATAACACTCCTCAAAAATTGACACCAAAAAAAAAAAAAAAAACTTTATATATATAAAAAGAGACATAGGAAGTAAGAGAAACGAAAAAATGAAGACAAATTCTCTAGAAATTCTTAAAAAAAATAAAATATAGCAATGTTTCTTTAATAATAGGCCCAAATTTCACCCCTTAAAAATTAATACTAAAGAAAAATTATCTTTCATGTTAAAACTTTACATATGTATATATAGAGAAGGGGGGGGAAGAGAAAGACAGAGAATCATAAAAAGTGGGAGAATAAAAAGAAAAATGAAATTTAATTCCATAGATATTTTTTATAAATATAATTTATGAACAATGTTTCTTCAGTAAGAGACTCAATAGACACCCCTTAAAAATTGATACTAGAAAAAAACTTTATATATATAAAGAGAGGCATAGGAAGTAAGAGAAACAAAAAAATAAAGACAAATTCCTTAGAAATTCTTTAAAAATATAATTTATCAACACATGATAAATGTTAATGAAAAATTATCTTTAAACATATAATAAACAGAATGATAACTCATCAGACATAAATAATATCCATATTTAATTTTCGTATTTGAATGCAAAACGAAATGAATTAATGTTAATAACGCATTTATTTCCAAGTCCGACAAGAAATAATAAATCCCAACAAATCATTCACATGTAATCTATTCAGAAAAGAAAACGAACAAACTTGTGCTAAACGGCTTGAGTATATTTATCACAAACTTCGGAAAGCTCAAGATGATATATCACTATGGACGATCTGACCTGTGGGATAGTGGTTCGACCAGAGAAACAGTACCGGCGACTACGCAAAATGACGATGACGACGGCGGAGCCATTCGTATCGGTTAAAATGAACCGCGTTGATTTATCAACAGAATGACGCCGTCGATCATGCGACTCAATTCTATTGTTTCTTTTTTGGGACGATTTTGACAGAAGCGATTACTTAACGACCGAAAGATCCGTAGCTTCTGTGTTTTGTCGGACCGGCTTGTAAATCATCGCTCGCTTCGGTCCATGACAGATCACGTTCGTTGATTATTCTAAATGACCCTCGGACGATAACGAAATGATACACGCTTCCTTTTTTACTTAAGGCAATTCTCAATTATTATAATTATTCAATACATATATATATATATATATATATATATATATATATATATATAACCATTGTACAAAAGAAAATACCACCTTGTTTTATTCTAATTATATTCAATATTTCAAAATACATTTTACGATTTTTTTAATTTAGATAAACATCAATGTAATAAACATTTTATGACTCCATTGCATGACTTATTTATTTGCTGACTATAAAAAATATTGATAATTATTCAATTCTCATTGTCTGGTATAAAATAAAAAAAAATTAAATTATAAAATTTTGTCGTAAAATTAAAACTAAATTAATAACACAAATATCTTTATTGTATAATAAACTACAATTTATTCAAAATATGTATTGATTGAAATGTTTAAATTTGTGGTTAGTAATGATTTAAATTTAAATTTGTAATTTTTAACAAGTTATTTCCTTATTTTTTTTAAAAAAAAAACATGATTTAATTTCCAGAAATATTAAATTTAATTTTTCACTAATTTAATTTTGTTCTTTGAATATTTTTTAATTAAAAAAAATTTATACTTAGATGATACTAAGTCGTAATTAGGATTTAAGTCTTGTTATATATAATGACTCAAATGAAACTGAAGGATAGTAAAGAATAGTAAATAATAATAAGCAAGTAAATCTATATCTAAACCCTTCATTTTCATTTGGGCCACTCTATAGAAGTAACAATTATGGTATAATATTTGTTTATACAAATATTAACTCTTTTAAACTATTTTTTTTAATTTTTTAATAAAGAACGTGGTAATTTGAAAATATTAAAAACAAGATCATTTCAAACTCGAATAACTATGAACAATCGAATTTCATAAAATATATTTTTTATAGTTTCACAATTTGATTTTTAATAAATGATTATTTTTCATAGATATTGTTATTGAATAACAATTTAATAATAATAATTAATGATGTAAAAATTGATTTATAATTTTTTACAAATTAGCTACAATATTTTTTCTTTCTAAAAATAATATTATTATCTAAAATTTTTAATATATGTATAAATATGTATGTGTATAAACAAATTACAAGTATTTTAAATTAAACATTCGTGTAATAAAGGCAATAAAATTTCAATCATCTTAATATGTAATTTTCGAATAATTATTTTTTAGAATTTTAAATTTACTACAACAACTCATATCAAAATGAAAGAATTTTTCATATATGGATATCTTTATTTTTAATAAATGATTATTTTTGAAAGGTGTTATTATCGAATAACAATTTGATAATCAAAATTAATAATGTGAAAATTGATTTATAAATTATTACAAATTAGCTAAAATTTTTATTTCTCTCTAAAAAAATAAAGATGATCAGAAACGATATAATAAAATGTTAATTTAATCAAATAAATGTCGTAATCAGATAATAGGTCTGTAAGATATATACTGATTGAATATTTATTTATATTTAAAAAAAAATAATATAAAACTAGTATCAAATATTATAAAATTACATAATAAATTGTCAACGTTATACAAAAATCCATAAAATTTAAAGGTTAAATTATCATTTTTGAAAATAAAGTTCAAACAACTATAATCATCACAAATTAAATGAAAAATTCTTAAACATGGTTATTAGTTGTTGCAGTAAGTCTGAAGTACTAAAAAAGAATTATTCGAAAATCATATATCAAGATTATTGAATTTTGTTTTTGTAAAACGAATATTTAATATATAAAATCTCACACCTAGATTTATGTTTTATTAAAAAATAAACTATTCACATATTTCCCTATATACCGCCCTATACACATGTTTCTTTTTAATAAAACACTAATCTAGGCGTCACATTTGGATGATCCTATTGAATCCCTATCAAAAGTTCTATCTAACCTAAAAAACATTCTTTATCATACCTTTGTATATTCATACACACACATTCACACACACACACATTCACACATACATACACATGTATATATAAAAAGTGTTTTTTTTTTTGGTTAAATAGAACATTCAATAGGGATTAAATTTAAAGTTCTATCACACTTAAAAAAATATCATATATATATAAATCTTAGATATTAATATTATAATAATAATAACAATTTTTATAACATTTACAGTTTATATCAATATGCAATAAATGCTTAATTAATTCCAGTAAAAACTACAACTGTCAACGATAAATTATTAATTAGACGAATCAAAATGTCACCACACACCACCGACCTATTTACTAATTAAAAGCTGCGTTCGATCGTTAGACGTATAAAAAGAAAAACTCGACTCTCGTTTTATGACCAAGGTCTTGTACGTTTCGAAGACTTTTCAATCCACAATAGTGACACATGCCAAAATAGTTCAGTACGCTAATTAACGTTAAAAACCCGGATATAGAACCCGCGAGTCTTAGTCGAGAGCATCCTCTAATTTATCGTCGAGACAGTTCATAAATAACTCCGCGGCCACGGAAAAAATTAACTAAAGCGCACGATGACAAAATATTATTTATGGCCTGAATAACTCATTTTTATGACGTATTTTTAGCCGGCGCGGAAATTTATACACATTGTCGTGTTTATTTATAAATTCATTTCGTCGTCTTCCTTTCGATACTTTTAAAAAGCACTCAAAGTGAATGTTTCCAAAACATTGTCGACAGATTTATCTATTACTGTTTATCACATAAATAAACATCGATTGCGAGTTAAGTGTGCACGACTGAAAGATGAATTTATAAGTTTATCGTTGATTGAAGTTAACGTGTTTTCAATTCATGTTCAAACTTGAATTTGAATATATTTTTAAATTCGATTTTCATTGTCTATTTTTATACAACGTTTTTTTTTAAACATAAATCTAACTCTTTATTTATAAAATATATTTATTATAAATTACATGTCATTTTATAATCTTTAAAATATTTGATAATCTATAGGGTCATACAAATGTGACGCTTAGATTTTTTTTTATTAAAAAGAAACGAAAAATATATACATATTTTTCCCTATACACCACCCTAAACAAATGTTTCTTTTTAATAAAACATAAATCTAGGCGTCACATTTGGATGATACAATTAGGAAATGTTTATTTTAATTTTAACAAAAATATATTTCATTTTCTACAAATTTCTAAATTCACTTTGTATAATTTCTAATGATCTTCTGTTAGATAATAAGATTATCTCATTTTTACATTTTAATTAGTTGATTTTCTATCATTTCTGTAAAATTAATTGTTATAATTACATTTTTTTAATTTTATAATACAGATTTTTAACGATAATATTGTTTCCGCAGAAATATGCATCAGTGAATAAAATAACAATAAATAAAAACACGCTATTTTTATAAAATCTTATGACGTTGGGATGAGTGATTTATTCGTGTTAAAATAGTGGAAAATTATTTATAAGATTTTTAATTATTTAATTATTTTTTCTAAGAATATTCCACTAATTGATAAACCATGTATGTAACGACTTAAAATTTAAAATAAAATAAAATAATTAATTTTCATACTTTTAATTTAATGAAAATTTTTAAAAAATTAATCTTCAACAAAAATAAATTGTGATGTTAGTATTTTTGTGGAATCAAAACCAATGAAATATACTTATTCATGTCAATAATTAAAAAATGAACCGAATTCACTTGTATTTAATGATAAATTCTTCAACGAAATATTATATGACTATTATTATATTATTTATATATACAGGGTTTTCCAATAAGCGATTCAAAAGTTTAAGTAGAAATAAAACAAAATGTATTTAAATAATTAGTTTTTTTTAAATTTTTAACTATATTCTATGGCATTAATGATGGAACACAATTGTACTCATATAACCACCACAACTTCGCTTGATATAGTGCATTAATTTAGTCCAATTTTTAGTCACTCTTTCAAATAATTGAGGTCCAATTTCATGAATTACACATTCAATGTTCATTTTTAATACTTCTGTTGTTTGTGTTTTATCAGCATAAACCAATGATTTCACATAACCTCACAGAAAATATTATAATTAAGTTAGATCATACGATCTTGGTGACTAAATGATTGGTCGATTTCGTGAAATAATGGTCTCATTCAACTTTTGTTTCAATAAGTCTATTGAAGTTTTTACAATTTCTAAACGTTGTTGGAGTGTTAAACGTTTCATGATAATTTGCCAAATTATACTGAGTTGAAATGTCAAATAAAAATTCTTACTTAATATAAATTTAAACATGGTTGCCACAATCTGTCAAATTTCTGTCATTCTTATTGGAAAATCCTATATATATATATATATTTGGTGTCCCATCATTTTAAATAAAACGCATTTTTTTGGAGTGAGCAATGAAGAATGTACACTTCTATTGAGACACCCTACATGCATATATATATATATATATATATATATATATATATATAGGGTGGCTCAAATGAGACTAAACGATAAT
>CP092092.1:9622500-9667500 GCA_029203775.1 Neoneuromus ignobilis
ATTGAGAGAACTTTCTTTGCATTCAACTCCTGTTCAAGTAATTTTCTGTTATTAAACTTATATATATATATATATATATATATATATATATATATATATATATATATATATATATATGGTTGAGCAGGCGTCCATGTGTATATTTTGGTAAATTTTGAGATATTTATACCGGATATTTACGTGAATATATAGTCATGTTCGTCATGGACTATCACCTCTCTTGATTCATGGAAACTATGAAAATTATGTACTCTTATTATCTTATAACCATGACATTACAATACAATTGCTGACTGACATTACAATTAATCTTTTAGAATAGTCTAATGATTGTTGCGGTTTTGTAATCCACAAAAAAAATTTAGTTGACTTTATATCAAATTTAATTCGTAAAAAATAACAGTTGTTAATATGTCATAAATTTGCAGATTTTTCAACAAGTCTTTTTATTAAAATTATTTTTTATTTTATCCGGAAGTTCTTTTATTTATTTATATATATATATATATACGTAGGATGTTCAAAAAGTTCCTAGAAAGTGATTATTATTCATAAACAAAATACTATATTTATAATTATTTGATGGGAGCATAAACCTGTTTAGACTTGTGTTATCATGTATTTAAGATAGTGCTGTACAATACTTACTCGTGGTGTTATGTCAGTTTGAAATTACCCTTACATCTGTGAAAAGTTCAGTTAAAATTCAAGTGCGCATTAATTTAAATTCCTAATTAAATTATGTTGAAAAAAATCTAATGTTATTAAAGCTATCAAATGTTTACGGAATCAATGCACCAAAGAAAATCAATATTTATAAATGGATTAATCATTTTACTAACGGTAAAGAGAACATCAAAGACGACAGTTGAAATGGAAGATCGTCAACTTCCGTTTCTGAAGAAAATATTCGTGCTATGGAAGCTTTAGTGAAAATGAATAACCGAATAACAGTACGAGTGATACCTCAAACTATAAGCATAGGATCGATATAAAGCATTCTGAAAGATAATCTGAAACTAAGCAAGTTCTCATCGTGATGGGTAGTCGAAGTTGTTGGACGAAGATCAGCTGGCATTGCGTGCTGACTATTCGCTTCAATTTTTAAATAAATTTAAAATCAATTCTAGTGCTTTTTAAAACAGGATTGTTCGGGTGACGAAACTTGGATCTACCAATTTGATCTCAAAAGTAAACAAGAATCAAAGCAATGGTTATCAAGTGGTTCGAGTGCTCCCATAAACGCTAAAGCAAAAAAAAATGTCTATAAAGGTTATGGTCGCCATTTTGTGGAATTCTGATCTAGTGTTGATCATAGATTTTCTTGAAGGCCAAAGAACAATAATTTCAAGTTATTATAAAACAGTTTTAAGAGAAGTACATGATGCAGTTCTAAAAGAAAAACGGTCCGGAAAATTCATCAGCATGTCACCATAATAACAAGCCGGTTCACTCTGCAAATTCTACCAGAGTAGTATTGTGTGAATACTGATTGGAGATTTTACCACACCTTTCATATAGTCCATATTTAGCCTTATCAGACTTTTTTATTCACAATTTTTTAAAAAATACATTAAAGGCGTTCGCTGGTAGTCGATAAATATAGTAAAACGTTTTGTAGGACAGTGGATAGAATCAAAAAGCACTGATTTCTACCGAAAAGGTTTAGAAGGATGAGGACACCGTATGAAAAAACGTTTTAACTTAAATGGAACATACATTTAAAAATAATGCTCTTAATTTCATCTGCTGTCTATTTATTTATATTTTCTAGAATTTTTTTGGATGCCCCATATATATATATATATATATATATATATATATATATATATATATATAATTGAAAAATATAAACACTTATTTATTTTCGCGATTAAATACCAAATTAACTAAGACAAATGATTAATAAAATATTATTTTACCTAATATTGAAAAATTAGTTAACTAATTTAACAGTTATTAACGAAAAAGAGAATTGAAATGAAAATTCTAATAATTTTAAAATTAATTATCATATTGTAAAATTACCACATATTTCAAAATATCATTTTAACAAAAATATAAACTTGTTACAAATACATAACAATTTTATATTTAATTATATTAATATAAACTTTTTAATTTGAAATTTTCATACCCAAATATTTTATTTATTTATATTATAATAAATATATTTTTTTCAGGCCCTCGATCGAGACGAATGAAAAAAACATCAACTGCCGATGAAAAACGTCCACGTACTGCATTCAGCAGTGCTCAACTATCAAGACTGAAACAAGAATTTTCTGAAAATCGTTACTTAACAGAACGTAGACGTCAACATCTAAGCTCCGAGCTCGGATTAAACGAAGCACAGATAAAAATTTGGTTTCAGAACAAACGTGCAAAAATCAAAAAATCGACCGGTCAAAAGAATCCGCTCGCTTTACAACTGATGGCGCAGGGTCTGTATAACCATTCGACGGTACCTTTAACACGCGAAGAAGAAGAGTTACAGCTCGCCGCCGAACAGTTACATAGTCAAACTGCCCACTAAAAACATTTATTTAAGTGTTACATAAAGATCTGTCATCACATGAGAATACTTTATCACAGGAAACAATAGAACCCACCCTTTATTTCTTTGTATGTAGATAGCTTGTGTAATTTAATTATGAAAATGTGTCGGCCTACGACTTGTGAAATTTTATTGAAATATTATCATATTTTTTTTTAATAATTATAGACGCAACAATGTCGTGCTTAGCCTATTATTTATGTAAATATGGATTATTTTTATGTATAGCATTTATTTTATGTATATCGCAAATGAGCATTAATATACTTTAATGATATAATAATTATATCCAATTGTATATTGTTTTTTTTATATACATAAAAACCTATACTCCTTCTCACCAATATTTTATTTATTTCGAAAAAATGTAATCTTTTAATAGACATATTTGAAATCTGTATTCTAATAACTTATGTTTTTATATACAAAACAAATTTTATTTAATATACAAAAAAAATGATCACTTACTTAAATACGACAACATTTATAAAAATGTTCAATAATTACTTATTATTAACTTTTTTATAAACCATCATCATTAAGATATGGCATTATAAACTCCTAGTTTTTATTTTTTAATAGGCAATCAAAATGAACATTAACGAAAAAAATTAACAATTAATAATTATTAATACATTTGTAATATCTCGTGTTTGAATGAATGAATGATTAATTTTTAAAAAATTCAATTAACAATAACACCAAGTCAATAGTGATAAAAACGGAAATTATTTTCATATTATTTTAAAAATATTTACTAAGATAATATACACTACTATAAAATTTTATTTATAACATTTTAATTCTTCTAAGCTTTTAATAACTATTTTAAAAAATCTAATATAAAGTTTAGTTTTTTTAAAAAAAAATCGAGTTGTACTACAGTTTTATTTTTCCATTAAGTAATTTTTATAGGTGAATAATATATATTTTATTAATTTTTTTTTTCTAGCCAAACCAAACTAAAAATATTTTTATATTAAATACATGTCTATTAAAATATATATGTTAACACCTTTATGGATCATTTTTTTGACTTGTGGTTTTTTACTATGTAAGCATTTTTAAACTATATATATATATATAATTTTTTTTATATATATATATATTAAAAATTAAAAATTGTTTATTTTTATTATTCCAGTAAAAATTATAGCAGGTAAGAAATTTCTTTTCTACAGCCTATCGATTGTAAAAATCAAAAATAGTAACTATAAATAGTAAGACATATGATGTTAAAAATATTTAGTACACAAAATAAAATTATAAAATACAAAATTTGTTTTCTAATGTGGATAATACACTTTTTTAAAGAATAATTTAACATATTTAAGTATCCAATAATGTTATGAATATTTTTACAAATAATATCAACAAATGTAACAAATTAAAAATATGTAAATACTTAACCTATCAAATTGTAAGTACTCTATTAATGTTTTTTAAAAACAATTTTATTTCCAAAAATAATATTAATAATCATATTTAACGATAACTGACTGCAAATCGAAAACCCCTATTTATTAATATTTCTTTAGATTTAATTTATTAAATTAAATACACTTTCTAATAAGACTTTTTTGAAAAAGATTAATTACATTCTTGAAAAATTCAATCTGCATAATCACAAATAATTTTAATCTATAAAAGAAATTTATTCTAAAATAATACAAATAGTATAAAAAAAATTAAGAACAGATTTGCAATAATGTACATCCGTCCCTCAATTTACGCGGAGTATCCGTTCCACGTGGATTTGTTTTACGCGATGAAAATCGCGTAAATTGAGTCTGTAAGTACAATAGAAAAAAATTTGGAAATAAAAGCTCTAGTAAAGCTGTAGAAACACATATTTATTTTACATAACTCAACAAAAAAATAATGACGTTTTAGAAAATAAAAGTAGATAAATTTCATTCGGTGTCACTATCGCTACTGTAATTCAAAACAATCAACCTTTTATATATTTATATCGTGGTTTTATACGTTCAAGTAAAAATTTGTCTCACTCTGATATATAATAAATTCCATGAAAAATTATATAAAATGAAATCTATCTAACCACGTACAAAAAGTGCTGCGTAAATCAATATCGCGTAAATAAAAATTCCCGCGTAAATAGAGGTATAATTTGCCGCGTAAAAAAAACTCACGTAAAAAAAGTCCCGCCCAAATTGAGGGACGGGTTTATATATAAATATATTTTTTTTAAATTTTCCATGATTTTAAATAATTCAAAAATTTATTTATATTACATTTAAATATACAAAGATAGTTAAAACAGGTAATATTAATTAATTGAAATGAAATATGATTTGACAAAAAGATATTATTTTTAGAAAAATTATGTAACTGAAAAAAATTCCAGATGAATTTATAAAATATTTAAAAAAAAATTACCAAATAAAGTTGTGTGTGTTTTTATTTTAAAAAAATACTTTATTTGGTATACACAGTTATTTATACCATATACATAATTACTTATTCAGACAACAAAAAGAAATTCCAATAAAACGATTACGAAATGATATATCGTACTTGTTTTCGAAAAAAAACAGCTATAAAACAAATATTAATTACAACGTCACGTCAACAATATCAGACGAAACAACGCGTGTCCTAAATTAAATTAACAAGATTTAACCTAATACGGTACTGTCCTTTTATAGTAGAATTTATTTATATACTACTTAATCAAACATTCGCCAATAAAACAAATATATAACAACACCATACACAATACATTACCATTGGAATATGGAAGACATCATTATTTAAAAGTTCAATTTTCGTTTGACATATTTTTTTATTTTAATTATTTGTCAAGGAACGTGGGCGCTGTCCAACATAAATGTAGTTCATTCAAGATCGGTTTGTCACGTTTATGTGTGATAAAAACTTTCACTTGATATCGAGTTTGTGGACTGACATTCGAATGAAGTTTATTCATTTCAATGAACTTTCGACAAATTGCTTTTAACACCTAAATATTTTAATAATTGGCAATAAATTCAATCAAGTAATTAATATGCAATTACAAAAAAGTTTTTTTTTTATTTAAAAGAAATAATTATGTATCATCATTCATCTTCAACTGATTTTTTTACTGAACTTTGTTAATTGTTCAATGGATGAAATATATCAAATATGAAATTCAATAAATATGAAATGTCTAATTTCCTTAAGTACTAATTTTGACAAACAATATCTCTGACATTTCAATTTAACAGTTCTTATTTTTTTTAATGTGAAGGTACATCCTCATTCTTTTAAACGCATATTTTGTTTTGTGATTATTTTTCGAATTATCCTTCTTAGAGCAATTTTTGTGAAATCATGGATAAGTCCAAAATTTGTATTATTTTCGAATACGAGTTCCATTGTGGAACCAATACTACGCAAATAGCTCGAAATATTTGGCGAGGATATAGTTAATGAACGTACAATACGTCGATAGTTTGAGAAGATCCATTCTGTCGATTTTAATCTTGAAAATGGGCCATGTGGAAGATCTGAGACCAAGATGAATAATAATGAGCTGAAAGCTGTAATAGAAACGGACACATCTCAAACTACATGGGAATTAGCAGCAAAGTTTGAAGTTACTATTTCAACAATATTGGACCGTTTGAAACAAATTGACAAGGTTAAGAAGCTGAAAGGTAAGAATTAAACGAGTATCAGAAGAGAAATCGTCTCGAAAATTGCCTTTCTTGCTATTACGTCTTAATGGTGCATTTTTCTACATCGTATTGTTACGTGTGATGAAAAAGAGATTCTTTTCAACAATCACAAGTGTTCAATACAATGGCTGGATAAAGATGAAGTCCTCGAAACACAGTCTGAAACTAAATATTCACCAAAAAAAGCTAATGGTGTATGTTTGATGGTTCAGTGACGGTATTATCCACTACAGCTTCATGAAACTTGGTCAATCAATCACAGCGAATGCCTACTGCAACCAACTGAACAAAATGATAAAGATTCTTTTGAATAAGCAACCGAAATTTGTCAATAGAGATAAGCCGATTCTCTTGCAAGACATTGCTCGGCACATGTTGCACGAACAACATTGCTCAAACTACAAGAGTTAGACTTAGAAACTCTCTGTCGCCCACAGTATTTTCTAGATCTTGCATCGACTGACTACCACTTCTTCAGGCATTGGACCACTTCTTGCAAGGAAAAATATTCAATTTTCTACAAACTGTGGAAAACGCCTTTCGTGATTTCATAGTCATTCTCTCTCAAGGCTTCTTCGTTGCTGATATAAAAAGCTACCATTAAGATTCCAAAACAGTGTCGATAGTTTAGACATATACTTTAATTAATTATATTGCTACTTGTTTGAGATATAATAAACCAGACTTTCGATTCGAAATCGGACATTTCATATTCAATGACCTAATATATATATATATATATATATATATATATATATATATATATATATATATATATATATATATATATAGAGAGAGAGAGAGAGAGAGAAAGTAAAAGTGAAAGAGAGGGAGAGAGAGATCTGAGAAATTCTTCTTTGATGATATTATAACATTAAAAATATAGAAGTTATTTTGAATACAGCCTCTCTACATTTCAAAATATTTTTATTGTCCTTTAATAGTATCTTCATTATGGTAAAAAAATACTTTGAATTTTTATTTTCAAAATAAGCTAGACATTAAAATCATTTTCTCATCTCTCTCTCTACATTCTCCTCTCTCTCTTTATATATATATATATATATATATATATATATATTTATTATATTAGGTTGGCAAATATCTCCCTTCCGCCTTCTGGTCTTTTGAATTTCGCAGCTATGTACAAAAAAAAAAAAAAAAAAAAAGCCGAAGGGAGATACTTGCCAGCCTAATATATAGGCTCATCCAAATGTAACGCCTAGATTGTTGTTCTTTTAAAAAGCAACTTTACACATGTTTCCTCATACATCATTATAAAATATAGAATATTGATATATAGAACATTATAAAATTACTTTCAAGAAATGAACAATGAATTCCTTGACTCAAAAAATAAAAGACACTGTCTTTTTTGTAGAAAAAATATTTAATATACTGCTTATAGAGACTATATTATAAATATTATTCCTATTTTATTTATTAAAAAATAAATTTTATCAGTTATCATCATTATCTTCATCAGCTTTTTTCTATTGCTGGACGAAGACCTCTCACAAAACCCTCTTTGACTGTTTCAGTCTATCCAAACGAATTTTTCTTATACCTCTATCTCATATATCTATAGATTTTTTTCTAGGCTTTTTTATATAACTGTGTTCCCAATCAAATATTTGAAATTAATTTCTTCAATGATCTTTTAATGAAATTTTTACAATTTGATTATAAAAATAATTAAACGTTCGACTTATTTTTGGAAATATTCAAAGTGAAATGCAAAGTTTTATAATCTCCAATATACCCGTTTGATAAAATATTATACATAGATATTACAATTGAAACTTTTTATTGAGTCATTGTGCCTTTCTATTTAATTTTAAATTCCATATCAATATCGAAAGTAAACATGAAGTTAGTAGCAATTTAATTATTTGTCGCAAAAAATATGACAAAAAACATTACTAATTATCATCAAAATATACAATTAGGTGTTTTAGAAATTTAGAAAGATCATATATATTTATATATATAAGGTCATCCAAATGTGACGCCTAGATTTGTGCTTTATTAAAAATGAACATGTGTTATAGGGAAACATGTGCATAATTTCTTTTATTTCTTTTTAATAAAACACAAATCTAGGTGTCACATTTGTATAACCATATATATATATATATATATATATATATATATATATATATATATATATATATATATATATATATGTGGATAGAAAAAGGCTGATAATAATGATATGAATATATATGTGTGTAAAGTGAGATTTCTAAATAAAATTTTATATAATTTATAATTGTATCTAATTATAAAACATTATCTGGTTATACAACTAAAAAATATTAATCTTGAGATTAACTACAAGTGAAATTGATACAAAAAGTTATATACATTAATTAATATGTATTTGTAAATGAATTCATATTTTATTTATTAAAGCACTTCTTATCAAAATGTTATATATATATATATATATATATATATATATATATATATATATATATATATATATATATATATGCATGTATGTTTTAATTAAATTCATACTATTTTATACTTCTAAAATTCAACAATCGCATAATGTCAATTTTAAATATTGCCTTATCATAAAATTAATTTAAACATTTTTATAACTGTTTGTAAATTATTTTCTTGTAATTAAATTTGAATAGTATATTAATAAATATTAACTTAATAATCGAACATTTCACAAGAGACCGAATATAATGAAATAGAAATATCATAAAAATATATTGATATCTGAAAATATGCAGAAAAGCAATTGAATCAACTAACAACAAATACAGTGAATACAACAATTTGAACATTATAAACGTACCCTTATAAAATATATATTTATATTGACATTTATGGGTTAAACACGCACGATTCTATATGGTACATATATCGTACTATGCGAGTTTAACTAATAGACATGTGCATTTAAATTAAAACTGCTTTTTAATTGACTGAAATTTTATTCAATGGAAGAATGCCCGATGCAATATGTCATAGTTAACGAGAATTAGATTTTATATTTAATTAATGTAGAATAGTTGTAATATTTAATTAAAACTGTGTACGATGTAAATGGTTAAATACGATTCGTCCAGTTATTTATATAAATCACTTTCCACCATTTTATATTCTCGTTTTACTGCATTGTTCTTTTCCTTAAACATATGTTATTCTTTGTGCAAGACAATGCAACATATATCTATAAATACAAAACGTACTAACTATATATATATATATATATATATATATATATATATATATATATATATATATATATATATATCGGACAAAATATCTCCAATTGTATTGTAAAAAAATAGATACAATGCTATCGAATTGTTTTACATTCGTGTTTTATATTTATTTAACATGAATTATATAAATTACAATTTTTAAAGAAGAAATAATTTTCAAAAATATAATAATAAAGAATTACATTTCTCTCTCTCTCTCTCTTTCCCTCCCACTCCTCTCTATCTATGTATCTATCAAATATATATATATATATATATATATATATATATATATATATATATATTATATTAATATTTTTATGTGATTATTATTGTTAATTAAATTAAGTTCTAGAAAAATATTAATTTTGTTTTTTGGTAGAATAGATAATAAATTGCAAAATAAAAACTAATTTATTATATTTAGAACGATTCTGGATATTTTAAATATACTAATATCAAACCGTCCCTTTTTAAATATAATACAAATTTATATTTCAATTATTCATTTTACTTTATTTCTGAAAATCGATGTCAATTAATTTGTTATATTAGGTAGTGTAATATTAAATGTTGGATTTTGCAATTGAAAATCAAGAAAAAATTTGACATTTCATATACCACGACCTAATATATTTTTGTGAATTAAAATTGAAATTTGAAAACAATAAAAAATGTATAAACAAAAAATTCCAAATTATAATTTGATTTTTAATTTTTTTTTTTTTTTTGATTTATTTAATAGGATTCGTTTTTAGTTATATATCTTTTAATAATTTTGTGTTTATATTTTTAGAAAAAAATATTTTTTAAAAATGTCATGTATATAAAAATGTTATGAAAATCAACGAAAAATTCGACATTTCATATAGCACGACCTAATATCTTTTTGTGAATTAAAATTGAAATTTTAAAATAATAAAAAATTATAAACAAAAAATTCCAAATTATAATTTGATTTTTCATTTTTTTTTTATATATTTAATAGGATTGGTTTTTGATTATATATTTTTTAATAATTTTGTTTATATTTTTAGAAAAAAATATTTTTTAAAAATGTCATGTATGTATAATTGATTTTTAAGGAAGAAAAAGTAATGAGAATTAAATATTTTCTTACCTTTTAGCCTTAGATTTATTTTTTAGTATTGATTTATTTCTGCATCTATTTCTTTGGTAGTAGTCGTTTGAATTATTTCCTTAAAAGAAAAAAATTAAATTAATATAATTATAGAACACCATATTTAAGAAATTTAATAAAATCAAATCTACAGAACTTAAGGCATACCTATAAAAACAAAATTAATTTTTAAAACAGTTTATTGTTAAAAAATACAAATTAGTCTTAATTTAAACCAATTTTTTTGCTTCAATATAAAAATTTAAATAATATTCTTAATGTTTTCAGAATTTCAATTTTTTTTCTTTTACTCCATCATTAATTATTTTATACTCAACGCTCTTAGTGGATTATAGCAGAAATAAAAATAACAATTCTAATTCTAATTGTATAAATATTGTATATAACACATACACCCTCTTTATAATTACATTTTATATATATATATATATAAACATAAATATATATATATATATATATATATATATATATATATATATATATATATATATATGCGTGTATATTTGCGTGAGTGTCTAAAATTCTAGAATAATTTAATGATTCCATATAATACAAATAATCATATAAAGATGCATATCACTAATAACATGAGAAAATAAAAAGAGAACCGAACGAATCAGAAGGAAAACAATATTTAAAGATGTTACAATAAAGGTGAAAAGTTTGAAATAAAACTGGGCCAATTATATAGCAATAAGAGAGAACCATCGTTGAAAAATGAAGTTATTGATTAAAAAACGATATATAGGGTGGCTCAAATGAGACTGAAGGGTAGTAAAGAATAGCAATTGATAGAAAACAAGTAAATGTATGTCTAAACTCTTTAGTCTTATTTAGGCTATTCTATATAAGAAAACTCAGGAAGAGACCAATGAATAGATGAGTCAAAGATATGAGAAAATTCGTCAGAATGAATTGAAAAAAAGCATTGGATCGGTTGAAGAGGGAAAATTAGAAGATAACTTCATCCAGCAGTAAATAAAAAGATGCTGAATATACACATACATATATACATATATATATATATATATATATATATATATATATATATATATATATATATATATATATATATATATATATATATATATATATATATATATATATATATATATATATATGAGTCGTTTGATACGTATGGTAAAAAGTAAAGAAACTAAATTGAAAAATTTAATTAAATTAAACAATAAATAAATTTACCATACTTATCAAACGACCCTCGCATATGTTGAATAAAAAAATAACATAATTCACCCTGTAGAAAAAATATTCTTCAAATATCCTCTGCCTATTTTTATTTAGCACTGTTGTTAAAACAAATTTTATTAATAATTTATGTTACTTATTAAAAAAATAACTTATGATATTACCTAACCTATTACAAACATCAACTATACTTAAATTTGTAAATGAAATCATTATGAATTATGATTTGTTTGCAGCGAACATGGTCATCATTCATAACACATTTAAATACAAAATAATACCACACATGAAATTTATTCATTAGTTTTTTTATCTCGTCTCTGTTTCAATTATTTAGTCTATTAATTATGTAGATTAAATTGTGTACAAATTACTTTATTGTTTGTAATATTTAAGCAATATTTAAAATGTATATTTAAATACCTACACTTACATATAACAAATGTAACATTCATATTTAAATAAACAATAATAATTGTATATATTACATTATTTCTTCAATGCTAAACTGTGAAAAAATAGACATAAATTATACATTAACAAGAGTCTTAAACAAGTTATAATTTTAAATTGAATCACAAATTTATTTATGTTTTAATTGGTTAAATATTATAAATTGTTTTTAAGTATAATTTTAGCTACATGAAGCATATTCAAAAAGTTCTTGGTTAAATTTAATATGAGCACATAGTGAATTTTTATGATATTCTTAATAGACTTTCAACAATTAATATTTTATCTATTTTTCTATAAAATTATAGATTATTTTATAGGTATCAGTTGTAGTAACATAAATAGAAGTATATAAACATACTGACAGAGATAGAAAAGAACCATTTAAGAAGAACTGTTGTGGAGTAAAAATGAGCAAACTAAGAAATAAGTTACAAGTAGATTGTGACATTATATAAAATATTAAATCTAGGAATTAAATATAATTTAGTTATGTGTTAAAAGTGAATCAAGAGAAATGGAAAAATAATATACATAGATGGAAGGTACTGAAAAAATGTAGACCATAAAAATCATGGAAATATTTCATGTATCAAGTAATGTATGGTAAGAAATTAAAGGAGGAATGTGCTCAAAAGCTCTTAACATTAAAATTGCTCACAAAAATTCCTTATACATACATACATATATATATATATATATATATATATATATATATATATATATATATATATATACGAGTATATAATTTTTCTTTTATTCCTTTTTACGTAAAAAAATGTAGTTATATCTTAATATCTTCGTTGTTGGATAAAAATTAAGACACAAAATTTCACAAATTCCATTTGTGTCAAATAATTGTATACATAGGTGACCCAAATAAGATTAAATGGTTTAAACCAGGGGTCAACAACCTTTTTTGACCGTGGGTCAAAATCAACCAAAATATGAGTATTAAAGAGACGTTTGGGTCAGAGATATTTTCGTATTAAAACAGTCTTTTAGTAAATAATAAGATATATTTTATTAAGAAAATAATTACGAACATAGTTGAATGAACTTTATTTATAAACGTTCTCTTCGATATCAATGGCTCCCCTAATGTTGAACTTGTGACGTCAATTTAGTCAAGTCTGGTTTATAGTTAGTCGTTTTAAGATGAATACAAGCATCTGAATTTTCGGTAGTTAACCTTTTCCTGTTCTTGCTTAATATAAATTTCATTTGTGAAAATATTTGCTCACATTTATAAGTTGAACCGAATGTGGACAAAATGGTAAAGTCAATTTTGTTCAAAGATAAAAACTTCGTAGGAAGTGATGCCCAACATTTTGATATCATGATAAGATGATTATCTTCTGTTTTTTCCAAATCTTTCCGCAATTTCTTGAATTTATCCGTCCATAACGTTGAACTTTTAAAATCAATCATTTCTAAACTAAAATTATCAATTTTTAGATATTGAAAATACTGCAAATTTAAAACATTTTCTTTTATTTCCTCGAGCTTTATTATAAATATAATCATGTCTCCATGCTTTTTAAAACTTTGAAATCGACTTTCATATTCACTTTTAATGACGAAAATCCAACTTTCGAACATATTTAGATTGCTTTCATCGATATTTTCTTTTTCATGTTCCCTTTTTAACAAGGGAAAGAAATGAAATTTTTTAGTTTTTATGTCAGTTTCAAATAATATCAATTTTGAAGTAAAAATTTTGAAGTAGTACTTTATTTTCGGAACTAAAGTGGGTCACTTGAAATTATCAAATGGGTCACTCGGTGACCCGCGGGTCATAGGTTGCCGACCGCTGGTTTAAACATTATTTACTTACTATTATTTACTGTTCTTTACTATCTTACAGCATCATTTCTGGGACCCTATGAAATACTATCTTAATTTATTTATACTTTTTGTTTGTTTTCATATATGTAATTAAAATAATTCTACTATTAGCTTTAAATAATTAAATTCATTAAATAATTCACCTAGTATTTTTGAAGGAACCAAAATTGAATTTCTAGGACAGTTTGAAACCTGAAGATCCAAATATATAACTTGAGATAAAAATATATTTCAAATATCGACGAAAATTTATTACAACGTTAAGTGAAAATATAAAAGCATGTAATTATTGTATCTAATATATATATATATATATATATATATATATATATATATATAAGTAACCCCCGTATAACACGGCACTGCTATAACACAGTTTCACTTTAACATGGTTCAAAAATTGGGGAAAACCCTCATACAACACGGCAACCTAGAGCACGGTTTCACGCTAACACAGTTTGAGAATTAAATAAATCCCCGTACAATGCTTAAAGTTTTTAAAAACAAAGTTCGAAATTAGCGAAATCTTCGTACAATACGGAACGAAATAAGAGCTTTTAAGTGCACAAGATATCTCATTGGAAACTTTTCATTTGAGCTTGTATGTCATATCAAATTTGCCTGTAGAATTTTGAAATTTATTAAAATTTGAAATCCATTTTATTCGTGAAGTATTAGTACATTTTAAAACTTTGTGTTTTTCTTTTCACTGCATTATACATAGAATAAAAATTTTCGGGTGCGTATTATTCAACCTTTTTTAGAAATGGTAATTATGTTTTTATTTTTGTGAATTAATTTGTAGTACTGAACTATGTCTGGCGGAAATTAAAAAAATACCTTTACAAAGACATTTCAATTCGCTAAAACAAAAATTACAGATTTTACTCTCAGCTAAAAGCAAGCAATCTAAAATAACAGATTTTTTTGCGAAAAGTAAAGCATAGAACTCAAGATAATACTGAAGGAAGTTCAGAGAATGAGGATATCTTATCAAAAAGAAAACGCCCTCGGTTAAATATTGCTTATTAATGATGACGAAGAAAACATTATTTATTACATATTAATATATAATACTTTTGATGAAAATTGTTTTAATAAACATATTACTCCTAATTATAAAAATATATTATGTTTTTCGGATTTTTGGAACCTAACCCTCTTTTTTGCATTAGTTCTTTGTTTTGTATAACACGGCATTTTTAGGAACGTAACAACCGTGTTATACGAGGATTATCTGTATATATATATATATATATATATATATATATATATATATAAATTCTATTTTTTCTTCAAGGACATTTTGAGCAATCTTCATTTATATTAAATAAGATATTTAATATATAAACATATTTCCAAGTCGTTAATGCAAAATATAAGAAATTTCTATGTAGATAAGAATAAAATATTTTCATTCTAGTGTTCGTTTAACCCCATTTCAAGTTTACCATCTGTTTTTAAATCTCTCAAGTCATATAAAATGTAATTAAATATAAATTGCTTTTAGATTTAATTAAATTATATTATATTTCAATTCGATACGAATCGATGGATTTAATTTCTGTCGTAAAGATATAACCTGATACACGATACTAATTTCGCATGAAAATATTCATTTAACATAGATTTTAGATAAAAACGTCAGTGCTCTGGTGTAGGTTGTACGGACATTTTCGAAAAATAACTCATCAAGAGCAGCGCACGAACGAGCGGACGACTGCAGCTGCAAACATAGGTGAACACTAAACCTGCATCTAAATCAACCGTTTCCCGTTTTGTAAAACACTGCAATTAAGCGGGTATTAATTACTAGTTGAAGTGGAATTACTTGTTTCGTATATAATTGAAAGAAATTTATAATGAAAAACAGGCAGCAACTAACTAATAGTTTTATTTATACGAACATGTCTGTTAGTGCAGTTTAATGGTATTCGTCGATTCGTTTCTTTTTTTCAATACAATTTCGGAACGCTTTTTAATCAATTTGAAAAATGGACAGGGTCTTTTTACTGCATTGTTTACACGGATGCTTTCCAGCAAAAAAAAATAGTTTAAAAATCACTCAAGACGAGCACGAAATAAAAGAAATAGATTAATTATACTGTATTCTATTTTTCTTTTGTACGATTTAAGTTATACACATACCTACATAAATTTTATATTGCATTAAAAGTACCGACAAGAGTGAAAATTCTCAACAAGTTAAAACAAACTATAATTGAAACAATGTTCGTTATCTAACAGTTACTATTTCGATTTCCTAGTTAGTTATGAAATTACAATTGATTGAAAATGTACTGAATACAAATTTCAAAAAAAATTATATGCTATAAACACGCATACATACATACATACATACATACATACATACATACATATATATATATATATATATATATATATATATACACACACTTACGTGAAAAAGTATTCGCCACATGGGTAACATAAGCAATTTTTTGATATAATATCACATAATTAAGTCGTGTAATTATAAAAAAAAAAAAAATATATTTAATTGATATTAAATATAATATTCATTAAAAAAAAATACAAAAAACAATAATTAATTCTATTATATCGTATAAATTGCTAAAATAAAAACAGAACTCATTTTTGCATATGGCGAATACTTTCATATGTCAGTGTATGTGTGTGTGTGTGTATATATATATATATATATATATATATATATATATATATATATATATATATATATATGAAATATTTGATAATATATTTATATATACCTGTAGCGAATTTTAAAATTCTAAAATTATTATACAGACCAAAAATTAAAAAAATATAAAAAATTTAATAATTACTTAAGAGATATAATAATTTCAATAAAACAGAGTTTTCCAATAAGCGCTTCGGAAATTTGAATGGAAAATTAATAAAAAGTATTTAATTAATTAGTTATTTACTTTTTTTATTTTTAAGCATATTCTATGGCATTAATGATGGAATACAACTTCACTCATATAACCACCACAACTTTGCTTGACAACGTGCATTTGTATAGTCCAATTTTTAGTCATTCTTTCACATGAATGTAGTCTAATTTCATGAATTACACGTTCAATGTTTATTGTTAATGTTTTTGTGGTTTATCAGCATAAACCAATGATTTCACATAACCTTACGGAAAATAATTCAATGGTATTAGATCACATGATCTTAATGACCAATTCATAGGAGCATTTCGTAAAATAATGGACTTATTAAATTTTTCTTCATTAGATCTATTGAAGTTTTTACAATTTTTAAATGTTGTTAAAGTGTTAAACGTTCCATGATAATTTATTAAACTATACTGAATTGAAATATGAAAATGAACTTTAAAATAAATTAAACATGGTTGCCACCAGCTATCAAAATTCTAACATTCTTATTGAAAAATGATTTTAAACTGATTAAAGTCATATCATGAAAAAGTCTTTAGAATGAATTGATTTAAATTTGATTTTCAACAAAATAGAGTACAATCATTCACTAAGATTTATATATTAATGGCTATTTTTGAAATAAAAAAACTCAATATTATCAAATTTTTGTTTTATTTAATTTTGTCCATTCAAAAATCCACTTTAAATTATAATTTATATTTGTGTTTATTTATTACTGTTTTAAAACCATATTTTAAAATTATCTACTTTATATAACAATTTTGTTAATTAATAATTCAAATAATTGTATTCACATACACTCATGTATATATATATATATATATTCATTTAAATGAGATGCCTAGATTTGTGTTTTATTAAAAAGAAACATGTGATATGTATGTGATGGTATATAGGGAAACATATGTATAGTTTCTTTTAAATAAAACAGAAATCTAGGCGTCGTACTTGGATGACCCTATATATATATATATATATATATATATATATATATATATATATATATATCAACCTAGATATATAAAAAGGCCCATGGAAAAATCCATGGATATACGAGTCGGAGAAATAAAAAAATTCGTCGGAGTGGACTAGAAGAGAAAAGCATTGAATCGAATAAAGTAGAGATTTTGGGGGGAAGTTTTCAAACAGCAGTGAATTGACAAGGGCTGTTTCTGCTGATGCTGATTATATATATAAGGTGTTTTTTGGGCGTAATAAAACTTTAAATTGAATTCCTGTCGAAAGTTTTATGTAAACTAAAAAACACCTTTATCAACCTTTATATATACATAAACACACACACATATATTTATATATAAAGGTGTTTTTTTAGGTTAGATAGAATTTTTGATAGGGATTCAATATAAAGTTCTATCATGTTTAAAAACATCCATATATACAATATTTAAATAATAAAAGAATTTTACTATTGATGACATAAAAAATAGAAAATGGAAAATATTTTTACACAAATTTTATTAAAAAATATTCGATTATTTTTATAACTTTTGCTAATGAAATTCAATTTTTAAGATGACTTAAAATAAAATATTTAATTTTTAAGAAATGTAAATTCAGAAAAAATTATAATTTTTTTCATGTCTACAATACTAGATAGTATAAATACTAAATTAATATAGTAAAATGCAAAATATTATATATCTTTAAATATATATATATATATATATATATATATATATATATGATAATTTTGATTTTTTCATAACCTACATCTTTTATTCAAAGCCACACAAATCGATTTATATCCTCATAGGACGAGCTGCATCTGCATAGTTACAAGTCTGCGCGCATCTTGCAGACCGTAGGTTGGCGACCTCTGATCCAGATAATAAATAATTTCTTAAAGCATCTTATAATTGGATATCACAAACGTTTCCCTAAAGAAACTAGATCAATTACACTGCATGTATGACGTTAGGCAATAAAAGCATCCGATGGTGTTTCATTGCAAAACATCACAGAAGACTAGTTAGTGCGTGGAATGCGTTTGACGGCCACCAAAGTACAACTAGCGAACACCAACTCGTGTATAATCTTTGATGATCGTACAACGATTATAGTTTAAATGTGTCGTGATGCATCACAAAGAAATTAATGTTGCACAGATAACCTCATATTTCACGTCTGCAACCATATGTCATTTCTATAATAACATGGAGATTATGAGTTCGAAGAAAACATCGTTATTTAATTTATCACGTATGGTGCAGTAATTAGAATGAATTATATTGTTGTGTAAATGGTATATGGAATTTTATGGGAACTTGTTAACAATTCACATTTACAATATGTGTAAATTGTGAGAGAAAACAGATTAGATTATTAATTAATAATAATTAGAAATAATTTGATATATGAAACAATATTAAAATATATAATAATAATGTTGAAACTATAAGTGTTTTCATAGTTAAATGATTACGTTATTTATTGTTAACTTAAATACTTTTCATCGTTGTGAATTAGTAAACATATTTTTATTAATAGCTTTTAAGTACTAAGTTATATAGAATATTATTTAAAAATGTTGTTCATTCTTAACTTTCAAATATATATTAGAAATAAACGCAGTTTCTAAAAAATATATTGTAATATCATTTTTAATATAAATCATTTTTTTCAGAAAATTAGAAAAGTTTTTTAATGTCATTTGCGAATTTTATTATGAAATAATATCTAAATTAGACAGTACAGTTTAAACATTTTTATAAGAAATAATAAAAAAATAATTCAATTTCTCTACTTTTTAAAAAATATATTTTTTAATATGTATATATGTACATGTATGCACACACACATGTATAATATATATCATCATCAGCATGTTTGTATCTACTGCTGAATGAAAACCTCTTCCAAAATTTTTACTTCAACCGATTCAGTATCTTTTTTTCCTATCCATTCCAAAGAATATATATTATATATATATATATATATACAAATGATAATATTGATTTTTTCATTTCAAAAAACAGACATTAACATATAACTCTTAGTGAATGACAGTAGTCTGTTTTGTTGAAAAGAAAATCTGGATAAAATAATTCTAAGGATTTTTTCATGATATGATTTGAATTAAACTTATTTTAGTAAATTTTCAAATCTTTTAAGTAATAATTAAATGTTATCATTTCTTTTAAATTTTTTTCCTTCATGATAAGTTTAGAATTTTAAAATTCTTTTCTCATGTATATAAATATATTTTCAGATATTATATATATATATATATATATATATATATATATATATATCTGTGTGTGTGTGTATGTATAGAGGGTCCCATCAGGAACGCACACTCATCATTACTCAAAAAATCTTCATCACTTATTAAAAAAAAAAGTTTTATTTAAAAATTGAGTAATACGCTCCTGATGGGATGACATCCTCTCTCTCTCTCTCTCTCTCTCTCTATATATATATATATATATATATATATATATATATATATATATATATATATATATATATATATATATATATATATATATAATATATATATATATATACACACATGCATATATATATATATATATATAATTTTATATACGATGGTCGTTTGATAAGTATGGTAAATTTTTTTATTGTTTAATTTAATTAATTAAATTAATTTTTTTAATTTAGTTTTTCTTACTTTTTTACCATACTTATCAAACAACTCTCGTACATGTGTGTATGTATATATAAAAGTATGATAAAAGAAGTTTTTTTAAGTTAGATAGAACTTTCGATTGGGATTCAATTCAAAGTTCTCTCAGGCTTAAAAAATACCTAACATACACTTATTTTTTACAATTAACAGAGAAAATATTTTAATCATGAATTATTAATTTTGAAAAAATGTAACACAACAAAAAAATAAAGACAAGTAAGAGTAACTAAAAGGTAGTAACTCAAGATATTAAAAAACATATAGAAAACAAATAAATGAATATATTAATTATTTAGAAATTTGAAATTAGAAAAAATATTTTAATTAGCTAAATTATTTAATTTACAAGATTATATAACAATATTTCGAAAACTGATTACAGAACAATAACATTTTAAATTAATAATTTAATTCAAATATTAAAATTTTAAATATAAAAAACGTGTTACTTTTTTATTTACATACTTTACGTCTTAACTCCCAAATTAAAGTTATGTCTCGAATATGCCAAAATATGAATCTAAATAAAATAATATATAAGTTCATTTTTAATAAATTGAGATACTTTTTTGATATTCATTAACTAATTACATAATTTTCTAATTTATTTTCCACGAACATTTTCAAATATTTAATTAGATTTATTATGGCAATGTTTTCAAGAAAGAAAAAAGTAATTGTAGTTCAATTTACATAATGAAAGTGTCTCAAGAATAACTGGCATAAAAATAACTTTTACAATCAAATATATTTAACTGTTTTGAGTTTAATTAATTGATTATTATAAAAGAATAAATATTTTATTTAATTTTATTTTAATTAATAACTTGACCCAAAAATTAATGATATTCAATAATTATATATACCTCCATATATATATATATAGGGTCATCCAAATGTTCACACTATTAGGTGTGTATAGGGAAACATGTGTATATTTTCTTTCTAATAAAACCCAAATATAGGCGTCACATTTGGATATATATATATATACCTGTATATTAAATATATTTTTTTATATTAGTAGATATTTTAATTTTCTACGACTTAATTAGTGCTGTGTTGTCTTTGAACTCAATTTAAAAATAGAAACAATCAAATAAGCGAATGTCAAAATTGAATAAAAGAATAATGATACACGTATGATATATTCAAAGTCTTCCGTGTCACACACACGCACTGTACATAAATCAAATCTCTCATAATTGGTGACAACGGCTGCGTGAAGACGCGATAATTCGTTTGCCAATTATCTAAAACACACGTCGTTGTTGGTGGCCGTGTGACGAGCACGTAAACAGAGAATAGGAACGTCGATTCCATTCGAATATCACGTATTCGACTGCTCCAATTTCAAACAGACAGTTAGTTATTAACGTATGTGCAGGTAACGTTTATCTAATACCTTCATTTGATTAAGAAAGACGATAATTGAATATTTACAATATGAATGATCGATAAAATCTCTATACCAATTAGCATAAATTAGAATGTCATTCAATATCGTTTTAAGATTAAATTTAATCCTATTATATTGGAGTTTTCGTACGGAAATGTAATTATAAAAATAGACCTGATTACGGTTTTTTTTATCCTCGAGATAAATTCGTGATTTATATTGAACGCAATTTTTAATCCGACCTTTCTAAAATAAATAAAAATTTAAATTAGGAAATTCATGTACACTTATATAAACATATTTAATAACTTTCAAACGTTTTTCTTCAGAAATTATCTTTATGATAATAATATTCAGGTTTATAATAAAACATTTCAGCCACTGAAGTTTACAAAATTTGACTTCATTATAAAATATAACAAATAAATGATATCATTGTTGAAATAATATGTGAAAATATATTTTTTTCTAGAACAGTGTTTATTTGTCCTCTAAGTGTCTTTTTATAATAGTTCTAGTAGCATTTTATTTTCTGTTTTTCTCGCTATTTTTCTAAATCCTTTGAAGTTTATTTCCTTCATAAAAAATTAAGATCTCTTTTTTCAAAAAATAAGTTAATTTCCAAATATTTTTATGCATATATTATATCTCATCAGATATTTAATTATTTTATCTTACTTTTCCTTTCTATATTCACTAATATGGTTTTTTCTAAACAGTTTAGTTAAAAAAATTCTTTTTAATTGTTTTTTACCATTTTTTTGTATCATATATACATACATACATACATATATATATATATATATATATATATATATATATATATATATACATTTAGCTAATATAAAAATCTTTAACAATTATAGAACATATTTTTTTAAATAATAATATTTTTCTAAATCTTATTATCGTCTGTGTCATGTATGTATAAGGAGTGTTAAAAATTTTTCCGAAAAGTGGTTATTATTCGTAAACGGAATATTATATTTAATTAGTTGATGCGAGCGTAAACCTGTTCAGACTTGTGTTATCAAATATTTGCAACAGTGCTGAATGATAACAGGTGATAACAAATAAATTGTTCACAATAACGTTCAGCAAAATACTTCGTGGTAACAGTTTGGCGAACCAGCTTAAAGCACATAGAAAGCAGATATTCATTAAAAGATAATTTTGTAACAATTTTGATAGAATTACAAACGAATTGTGTTTTTTGAACTGCTTTCAAAGAACCAGCTGATCGATTCGGATGTGTGCTATCGACAGTTAACTAAATTAAATTATGCATTGCAATTGAAACGTCCAGAATCGATGAATAGTAAATGTGTTATGCTAAACCATGACAGTGTGAGACACATACATCTTTGGTCACTCTTTAAAAATTAAGGGAGATTGGTTGGGATGTGATACCACATTCATCATACTCACATGACCTTGCATCATCAAATTATCATTTATCCAGTTCCTTGCAAAACTCTTTAAATGGTAAAAGTTTCACTTCAGATCAGGCTTACAAATCGTACTTGGATTAGTTTTTCGTCCAGAAAAATCCAAATTTTTTGAGCATAGAATTAAGAAAATTCTTGAAAGATGGCAAAAGTTAGTGGAACAAAATGATCAATACATTATTGAATAAAGTTATTACATTTCACGAAAAATCGTGTCCATTTATTTAAAAAAAACGCAATTACTTATTCTCCAACATAAAATTTATATTAAATATTATTGGTCTTCGGAAAAATCATTTTTGCAATAAATTTCGCTAGGCTATTTTTATAGTAGAAGCGTCATTAACATCCATATAATTGTTATGTCGTTTGACAGCTGACACTTCTACCTTTATTCTGATAAAAAGTTTGAGCGATTTGGTTGTTTTATAAGATTTTATAACAAGTTAAAGATGGAAGATACATTGTGCATTTTCACCATATTTTACTGTTATATTTCCTTAAAGGGAAGAACTCACGATAACCTTGTGGTAAGTTGCGTCAATTTTACGGTGACAATGCCCTACAAAAACGTCAGTGCCAACGATGGTTCATGAAATTCCATGCTAAAGATTTTTATGTTAACGACGCTTCTCTCTGAAGAAGGACAATCGGCGTTGATGACGACAAAATAAAGGCATTGATCGAGTCAAACCAACATTACAAGACAAAAACGTCGAATATTCATCGTTCTAGCGTTCATGATAATTTAAAGAAGCTGGGATACATAAGCAAACTCGACATTTGGGTTTCTCATGAACTCAAAGAAGTTCATTTGACTGCGCATATAAATATCTGCGATATGCTCATTAAACGTGAAAAAAGTGATCCATTTTTGCAGTGCATGATAATTGGCGACGAAGAATGGATCGCATATAACAACGTGGAATGTAAACGGTCTTTGTCCAGGCTCGATGGGCCAACTCAAGCAACATCAAAAGCTGGTATTTATCAAAGGAAAATCATGCTCTTAGTTTGGTAGGATTATAAGGGTGTCGTGTATTTCAAGCTCTTATCAACAAATGAAACAATAAATTCTAATATGTACTGTCGCTAATTAGACGAGTTGAACGAACCCATCATCTAAAAGCATCCAGAATTCGTTACTCGTAAAGGAGTTGTGTTCCAACATAATAACACGATATTGCACACAAGTTTGGTCATCCGTCAAAAACTATTGGACCTTGGATGGGATGTGTTGCTGCACTCAGCGTACTTATTTGACCTTGTGCAGTCAGACTTCCACATTTTTCGGTCTTTGCAAAACTACTTGCATTATAAATCGTTCAATTTCAATGAGGCTATAAAACAGCACCTTGTCTAGTTTTTCGCCGATAAAGACAGGTCTTTCTATGAAGGTGGAATTATGAAGCTCACTGAAAGATGGCAAAAGGTCATCGAACAAAATGGCAAATACATTACTGATTAAATTTTGTACTTTATATAAATAAATTACATTTGATAATTTCAAAAAAAAAAATGGCAGTTCTAAAATGACAATTTCCGACCAGCTAATATGCGATTTAGAAACAATGATTCAATTTGAACTTCTTGTTATACATTTCTGTACTATTTTGTAACTAATGTATTTCATGGTCTAAACCAACGGTTCCAAACAAAGTCGGTACCACCTACCGGTGAGGGTTAAAGAGATCTAAGGGGGATTTTTTGTCCAAGGCAAATTTAGGGGGCGGCGTTGAGGATCAACTTCTGCCCCCCTGGGCAATTCTCGTAAGAATGCGCTGAAAAGTTTGATTAATACTAAAAATCATCAAACGCATGTTTAACGCATCAAAGGGTACCTGTCAAAAAAGATTTTATGACCTTTTTGACTCAGTTATAACGTTTTTTGAAAACAAAGATGATTCGTTTAGAGAGAATTTATTGAAAATTAAAAATGATATAGCTTATTTAACTGATTTATATAATAAATTTAATGAAACGAATCTACAGCTGCAAAGATATGATTTGAATTTAATCTAAGCAAAGGCAATTATTTCTGCGTTCGTGTCAAAACTTGCCTTGTACAAACAAAATTTGGGTCGAAGACAATTCTATCAGTTTCCGAATCTTTCCTCTGTGGAAACAAATGATGACGACATTCTAATATTTTGCCAGCATTTGGAAGCTCTTAAAAAAGATTTTACAAATAGATTTCAGGATGTCCTTAACATGATCATTCCAGATTGGGTACTAGAACCTTTCTCAAACCCACAAACAGCAGAATTATCACTGCAAGAGGAGTTGATAGAATTGTCAACAAATGAAGAGTTAAAATTGAAATTAAAAAATGGATATCAAGAATTTTGACTTCAAAGGCAAATTCCAGTATTATATCCGGCTTTATGGGCTGCATTAAAGAATTTTTTCATTGCAATCCCATCATCATATTCAGCCGAAAGAGGATTTAGCGTAGTCAGCAATTTACTAACAAAGAAAAGAAACAGATTGTCAATAGTGGAACGCGGCGATTTAAAATTGCTGACAAATATGGCATCAAATATCAAAAAATTAGTGTCATTACACCAAGCTCAGTCCTCTCACTAATAATATTATATTATTTTTTTTAATAATATATATTTGTTAATCAAACGTTGAACAATACACCAATATTGTTAATATCTTTTAATAAAGTAATTTTAAAAATCTATCCTTGTTTTTCAATATAAAAGGTGAGTAATTTTTTTCGAAAAGGAAGCGGTAGGCCAAAAAAGGTTGGGAACCTGTGGTCTAAACAATACATAGATTGTGTTACTCTCTACCAGTATATCAACGACTAATATATCATTGTTCGGCGCTCAAAGGGTTAACGTGAAAATATTCAAAATGAGAACGGTTCGTTCTTGTACAGCAACAGCAACAGCACACTGCATGGCTTGCTGCTAACTAGACGCGGCGCGCTGCTGTATGCATAAATCACGACACACAGGACCACCCAGCTGGCCGCCGAAATCTCCGTACGACGGCGCTGCGGCGACCCGAAAACAAAACCGACGCACCCAATTAGTCACGCCGTCTTTGTTCCGCACACACTGTGCGTGGCGCGCGATCGTCCTCGTCGCGAATTTCATATCCGGTGCTAGTGCAGGGTTACACATTCTGTCAGCATTGCAGTTGCTCTGATGCTAACCGACACGATGTTATGTTACATCAAAGTATATGATCGTCATAATAATTATTATACGGCTACGTGTGCACGTTTGCTTTTTTCCACAACGCTCCAAAGCATCTTGTACGGTTAACGAATGGAGGAGAGACGGTCTATTCGTGGCTTTTGGTTTACAATTTTATGTTTGTTTTATTGACTGTTCGCCGGTTTTATATTATATTAACAAATAAACTACGAAAATAAACACAAAGGACGGTTCGAGTCGCGAGAAGTCATTTTTAATACACGTTTGAAAATATCATCCGATTTTCGAATAAAAGATGAATGTACGAATTTCAAAAATTAATTGATATACGGACATATTTAATAATTTTATTTCTTTTTACTTAAATAAAAACCAGATCTTTTATTTGAAATTAAAAAAATACATTTTTATGATTAATCTAATTTATCTCTTCCTCTCCAAGGATTTTGTAACTGTAATGATTTTTTTTATTTTTTCCAAAATATTCATGTAAATCATTTTGTCTATAAAAAATCTCAACACCTGATAAAGTTATAAAACTTTACACTATGACCTCACAATAATATTTTACTGCAAGTACCAATTCTTTTTGTAAATTCATTTAAAAATATTTTTATTCAACTAATAAATTTTCTTGATATCAATTTAATCTACATATATAAAAAAATATATAAAAACGATTAATAAATAATGTTAGTATTCATGTTTTTTTATTTTATGTCGAAATACATTTACGCTCAAAATAATAAGAACAAGATATTCATAACAAAAAAAAAATCAAAAACTGTCCATAAAGTCAATTTATAATTATTAATACTTTTTATTAATAAAACTGCAAAATAAAAAAATAATATTTAAGTTTAAAATAAAATTAAAAATTAGTCAAATCAAAAAAATTAGAACAAAAATTAAAAGATACTTTGAATTAAATTATTTGATTAAAAAAGTTTTTCAACATTCATTAGCTAATATGATATTATTAGTATTTTATTGCACGCCTTTATTTTTCAGTATTTGTAAACATCTTTTGTCCATAGATTCAACCAACTTCCGACAAGTCTCAAAAATAATGTTGTACCATGTTTCATGGTTGTACTGCCATATTTTGATCCTATTTTTGAGTCTTTTGCCTTGAATGCTTCTCTTAAACTCAGACCACAAATTTTCGATAGGATTTAGATCAGAAAATTGTGTGGACCACTTCATAAGTTTGATATTATTGACCTGAAATCAATCCGAAGCTTTTTCGAAATGTACTTCGGGTCATTGTGTTGCTAAAATATAAATTTAAAGCCATATTTTCTTCGGCACATCATAGAATTTTCTTCTCCAGTATCTTATATATCCATTGGCATCCATTTTGTTATCAATAATATGAAATGGCTTTACTTCATACCAAAAAATGTATCCTCAAACATCAAACTTTTTATTCTTTTTTGTGTAACGTGGTGAAAGTTCTTGACTTATTGGTCGTCGTACAAAAGTTTTCCCATCAGATCCAAATAAATGAATCTTACACTCGTTACTCTAAAGCACAGTTCTTCACTTTTTTGGATTTGTATTCGATAGTGTGTTTTAGAAAAATCTAATCGGTTAATAATATTTTTTTTTACTCAATAGCAGTACTTTTCTTACTTAACGACCAAACAGTTTAGCTTCTACAAGTCTTCTACACATTTTTGGAATACTTACTGAAATGTTCAATTCAAACTTGATGGAACTCTTTTTGGAAATTAGTACCATGCGACGATCAGTAATTTTATCAGTTTTGCGCTTAAGGCCGCGAGTTTCTGGTATAATTTTGAAATTTAATGCATTGTGAATCAAACACAACGAATTTCCAAGTAATTCAATAAATTCCCGATATGTATTTACTTGAATTTTTAGTGCTATTATTGAATTTCTCATACTTTAATAACAATGTTTTCCCCTACCCATTTTTTCTAAAAAATTGATTATTTTTGTTTCAATTTCTTTAAATTATAGTTTATTTCACAAAACTCATTTTTTTGTTATTTTACCTTTACTAACCTTTAATTATTAAATAAAACGAAGAATGAAATGCTTGTTCTTATTATTATGATTTCTGAAATTATTAACCACCATTTCAAGGATTTCACTGTTTTTGTTTTATTATGACAGTTCTTTTACAGCCTCACAGTGCAAAATTATTGCAACCCTAACGGAAAAAAGCATTAGGTATCACATCAGTGTTGCCAATAAAGGTGCAAAAAAAAATAGTTAAAAAATAAACTTTTAATTTGTTTTTATTATTTTGAGCGTAAGTGTAAATGGATAATTAATTCATTTGTAAATAATGTCTCTTGAAAATAATTATTATTAAAGATGTCAAGTTTCCTTTTTTGTACGACTGTTATGGAACAAACAACACATTATAAAAATAATTTCAGTTTGTAATGGCTTCGTTAACAGAATTCACCTACTTTAATATTCATTAATTCATTAAAAATATTTGAAATATTCCATCTAGCCTGTATATAATTATACATTTTTATTCAAAAAGTTGTTGTTGTTAACGACCTCATATCTCTCGTTTCAAGTTGAAGATAAAAAAGAAACCATAACATTACGAACAGTTCAAAAAGGACAACGTTTCCTTTACGAATTATTTATCATTTATTTCAATCCGAAAGAAGATCGCATACACATTATCTTGACAATAAGAAAACCACCCACAGTGACGTATTACATATGAACCAGCTCTCATAATCTGTCCAGCAACATCCATCTTGTGCGACCGGCGTGCTTTATTTTACCAGAAAATGAACACAATCGAAACGACGACTACACAAAAAATATATATACATAAAATAAAGAGACCCCAACGCACGCCTGCAGAAATAAAAACAAAGGATAATTTCATCTTATCACGAATGAAAAAAATATAAACCTTCAGTGTCATCACTGTTCCTTGTTGAGTATATTTGAAGTGACGTCATATGTCATCCGTGATGCTCCGTGATATGATTTGTTGTATCTTCGTCGTATATACATCAAAGTGTATTGTTATCTCTATCCGAAAACATACCAGTCACATGAATAAATGACTACCGGACACAAATTTGACACGCGCATTATTTCTGCATCGTTTTATGTGAACAGTTTTTTTTATGCTTTTTCTGATTGAAAAATATTACTGCCATACTCTTACATTGCGTGTTCGTTTTCGTTTTCAGTATTCATTAAAAAAAAAAAAACGAAATGTTGACAATTCAAATCATTTAATTAATGTTTGTAACAAGATATATTTATTAAAAAACATGGTGTGATTAAAAAGGTGTGGGTTAAAGCATTCAAATTAATTATTTTTAATTGATCGTTTATATTTGCGCTTTTATACAATGACATGTTTTAATCGTGACCTCTGAATTTGACGAAATTTGAGACAAAATTTGCTTGAGTTTTATTTATATTTTTATTTAATTTATCTATTTATATATTAAAATTATTGATGTGTACAAACTATACAAGACAGGAAGAAAATAAGTAATTATCTTTCTAGAAAAATATTGATCAAATTTATTTTTTTATTTTAAAGTTGAATGACTCTTAGAATATAATTGCTTTATTAATTATATTTCATGTTATAATTCGCTCAATATATAATCTAAAATAAATAAGTTCATTAAATTATTATTAATGTCCAAAAAATTGGTTAGTATTTGTTTTATCTTATCAATGATTGGAAACAATTTTAATTAATTTTAACTTGCTAAATAACCATTCGTCCATTAAATATAGGACATATTATTAATTGAAATTCCATGTAAGAATAAATTGTTAAGTATTTATATATATTATTAATTTTTATAACACATTTACTATTTTTATATATTATTTTGTTTGATATCATAAATCAACTTTTTTTAAATGCCATTATTTTAATTTTGAGTCATTTACATTTTAAATAAATTCAAGCTTTAAATTATAAAAGTGTTCTCATATTTTATGTTTTATAATTAAATCGCTTTGTGAAATTGAATACAATTATAATTAATTTGACAGTAAGAATAATTTTACAAAACTGTACTCTGACAAAAATGGTATATCCATTAAAATGCATTTAAAAAAACGTAATATAAAATTATTGAACGTTTTAAAATCATATGGTTTTGTACAATGATGATTTCTTAAAAAAATAAATATATTTATTTAAGATAATAAATAAATAATTGGAAAAAGTTTTTAAAAAATCTATTCTGATTATTCTCATTGTTGATAGTGGAATATAGATTTTAAACCCAAGAATAATTCAATGATATTAAAAAACGCATTTAAGAAAAGTATTAAATGTTTCTTATGAATGACATATAGAGACAGAAAGAGAAATAAGTGAATTCGAAAGAAAATCAATGTTATGAATGATATAACAGAATAGAAAAAAATAAAATCTAAAAATACTAGTCATATAATAAGAAGAGAAGAGCATCGATGTATAAAAGAAATTATTAATTGTAAACTATCCAAGAAAATTCTCATAGATTTATGGAATAGAAACTTGAGAAAATCCAATGTAGAATGGAAGAAAAAGGCATTGAATCGCTGAAAGAAATACATTTTGGGAAAAAGCCTTTATCCAGCAATAGATAAAAAGAGACTGATAGTGATGTATATATAATTGTACGAATTAGAAAATATAATGAATATTTCAGTTGATGTTTTTTAAAAGTAATAATATACTATAATAATTTTCTTTGTAAATACACTTAACATATTTTATTTATTTTAACCTCATATTATTAATAAAATCTCTAAATTGGTCACAAAACCTTTTATCAAAATTATTACTAAAAAAAACATTATTAATTATACAGGGTTTTGCAATAGACGTTTCGGAAGTATGAATGGAAATAAAACAAAAAGTATTTAATCAATTAGTTATTTTTTTATTTTTAAGCATATTCTATGATATTAATGATGGAACATAATTTTATTCATATGACCACCATGACTTCGCTTGATATAGTGCATTCATTTAGTCCAATTTTAGTCATTCTTTTACATAATAGTAATTCAATTTCATGAATTATAAGTTCAATGTTTATTTTTAATACTTCTGTTGTTTGTGGTTTATCAGCATAAACCAATGATTTCACATAACCTCATAAAAAATAATCCAATGAAGTTAGATCACATGGTTTTGGTGGTCAATTGATAGCTCTCCTTCGTGAAATAATGGACTCATTAAACTCTTGTTTCAATAAGTCTATTGAAGTTTTTACAATTTTTAATCGTAGTTGAAATGTTAAACGTTCAATGATAATTTTACAAACTATACTGAGTTGAAATGTCAAAATGAGGTTAAAAAAATTCAAACATGGTTGCCACCAGCTGTCAAAGTTCTAACATTCTTATGAGAAAACCCTATATAAGTATATATATATATATATATATATATATATATATATATATATATATATATAGGTGTATTTAAACGTGATAAAACTTAAAATTGAATCTCTATTGAAACGTCTATCTAACCTAAAAAAACATTCATTATATATACATGAGTGTGTGTATGTATATACAAGTAATGTAAAAGATGTTTTCTCTAGGTTGGATAGAATTTTCGATAGGAATTCAATTTAAAGTTTTATCACGCTTAAAAAAAACATCTATATATAATCAACTTCTTTATACACTGCTAGATGAATGCACCTCTCAATTTTTTTCAATTTTTCTCTTCTAGTTCATTCCTAAGAATTTTCTTAAATCTCTATCCATGAGTCTCTTTTTGTTTGTTTTTTATAAATCTAGATCCCAATTAACAACTTCTTTTGTATATTATTGGTCTCTTCTTCGTGCTATATGACCAACCCATTTCTATTTCAAACTTCTCACTTTTGCCATAACATACATCACTTTTATTTTTTTTCTGAATCATTTAGTTCTCTTTCTATCTTATCGTATATTCCTAATATTTATCTTTTTATGCTTCTTTGTGTTGTCTGTAGACTTTGAACTTTATATATATATATATATATATATATATATATATATATATATATATATATATATATATGTACATATTATATAGACAGATAGATAGAGACACAGAGAGAGAAAGGTGTATGTACGTGTGTATAAAAAGAATGTTAAAAATTCCAAAAAAATGAAATATTATTAAAAATTAGTCACGACTATCAATATTACAAGCAATAATTATAGTTTGGTAATTTATATTAATATGTATTTAATTATATATTTAGAAAAATGATTTAATTGCAACCATGAACTATATAGTCACGAATATTGAAACTGTTCTAAAAAAAATATTTGTAAAATGATCTGATATTCATGCGTTAACGAGCCTCTAATTTGTTGAAATACATTCATGAAGCGATAATGTATTTGAAGTGTGCAAAGTTTGTTGACGGATTTATATCTGAACTCATTAACGATACTAATTTGCTAGAGATTATTAAAATGCTTTCAACAAAAATATTACCATGTTTGTAATGTTTAAACCTATGTTCACGATTCAAGTATTATTGATGATGTAAAAAGCTTTCGTTTCATTTAAAAATATATTTCGATATGAATCATACAGTATTAAAATTATTATATATTCACTAATAAACTATTTATTATCATATCAAATGAATGTGAAAAGAATTAATACTTTTCAACCGTTCGAAAAGTAATATTAGTTACAAAAATATCCACGTCGTAGAAAACAGATAGAACGTAAAAAAACCTACACGATAAATAAAATGACAGTTCGGCCATAATAAAGCAATGTAGATGAAAACGAAACAAATTAGCGGTTTTAAAACGGGCCTATTAAACGTTTCTGACTAGTCATCATAGAACAGATAATAAATGTTCGTTTCGGCCAAGCCCAGATGTCACTGGTTTGTTTTAAAAATGATTAACAATTATTCCGGTAATTAATTGAGTGAATAAAATTGACTCGGCGAATGTACACATTCCTAAGGCATAGGTGTGTTCTGGGGCGAGACGACACCGTAGACACGGGCTTTCATGTCGTTCGGACGGTGAAAAGGTGCTCGTGAACCGGCGATAAGGATCAACTCCTTCTCAACTTGGTGGCAAACACGTTACATATCAGCTTTGTGCGACCGCCATGAGATTAGTGCACGTGTTCTTCACACTTCCGAAAAATATGTTTGTTATTGATGCTTGTGACATGAGTGGACTTGACAGACGGCAAATGTTCAGAGATTCGGTTTTCAATTCGGAGAGAGAGACGAAAGTTTGGAAATGACGTAAAAGAAGTTTATTGTAATATAAAAAAATTATACTCTGTATGTTTCTATCCTTAAATGATTTTTTTTAAAAAAAAACGCAAGAAAAAAATACCAAACTCTGTTCTTGAAATTAAACAACTATTCCAAAAAACTAATTTATGATAAAAAAAAGTTAACCGTACAATTAAAAGATTTTAGAACAATAAACCAGTGTAATTCTGTAGTAAGAAAATGGTTTTTCTTTGGTGAAATTTTACTTGAATATTAGAGAGAGGATGTATGAGATCCATGAAAATATAGAATATAAGAAAAAAACTATTCATTTTGTACTAAATAAATATTTTAAATATATAATTTAAGTATAATAATAAAACAATTTATTTAGAAAAAAAATCCAAAAATGTTGTCTCCTTAAAAAAAGCATTACTAGTATTATTTTGTTGTATTATTGAAGAAATAAATTTAAAAAATATAAAATATAATCGACTCTTATAGTTAAAAATTGTCTCTCTTTTAAATAGCTGATTTATTCCTTTCACACAAATGAATTATTACTTCAAGTCCACAAGATATTATAAAAGTATTCAATAATTATTTATGATCGAATCAGGACAATAAATAACTCACTTTTACAATATCTTGTAATATTGGAGTATCAAAATTCATTTATCTGCAAGTGAAATTGCTACAATTCCAAAACAAGAATTTGATTTATTCGATTAGAATAAATTAGTAACTTTTTCATTGAAGTTATATTTTTAAAAAATGCATTAATTTGTATAAATGATAATCGAACAATACAATATATGGAAAATATATTAATAATAGTGCAATAATTAAAAAATATGGTATAACAGAATCTTATAACATAGTACATTTAATTATTAAACATTTCTAAAAATATCTCTTTTGATTATTTTTAATCTTCTGTCTATGAGTTTTTTAAAATATATAAATTAATTCTTTGGGATTTTAGAACTAAATTTATTTATAATTTTTCATATATATTCTCTCTCTCTCTCTCTCTCTCTTTATATATATATATATATATATATATATATATATATATATATATATTAGGTTGGCAAGTATCTCCTTCTCTCTTTTTTTGTACATAGCTGCGAAATTCAAAAGATATAAGGCGGAAAGGAGATATTTATATACATATATATATATATATATATATATATATATATATATAACAAACAAGTAAATCAAAAAGAAAACCAACCAAAAATACTGTCTTTATAAGAAAAGAAAAAAAATTAAAATGAAATTGGATCTAACATAGAGTAAGAATAGATGACTGTTAATGATTAAGAGAAATTATTGATTAGGAACTTAAAAAAGTTCAAAAAGAGATACATAGGTAGATGATATAGACATAAGAAAATTCATCAAAATGAAATAGAAGAGAAAGACACTAGATTGTTCAAAATGAAAAGTTTTGAACAATCTTTCAACCTTCATTCAGCGAAGGTTGAAAAATGATAAATAATAATTGATTTCAAAAATATCAAAACATATTTTTAGTTAATCTAGTTAAATGTTAAAATAGTGAATAAACTTTAAAACAAAAATGAAAATTAGACGTGAAAAATAAAAAACTGTTATGAATCCTTCCTGTAAGCTATTTAAATTGCTCTTTGGTACAAAATACTAGATAAAGTAAAGAATGTCACTTTTGGTTGGTATTAGATCGCCGTTACCATATCAGGGCTGGCTTATTCATTAACGGTAATTTGAATAACTTCTTCATTAAAGATTGATATGAAATGACGTAAGAAATATTTAAACAGATATTAGATAATTTTATCGTGATATTTATTATACGTGGACGAGTAAATTTATCACAGTTATATGTTTGCAAGGAATTCTATTTTTTATTTTTAATTGTCTATAAATACAAACTTAATCTATGTCTAACAAATATACTATAACGAAATTTAAATAATGAACATATATATAAAATAGATCACTGATTAAATATTTTTTTTGATAATTAATAATTTTTAATGAGTATAGATCATTTCTGTAATTATATATATATATATATATATATATATATATATATATATATATAATAAAAACTAAGAATTTCAAATTGAATTTTGAATAAAATTCAATTAAATTCAATAAAAAACTATAAATTTTATAAATTCATGTGTTTATGAAAAATTCTAAAATTTAGGTAAATAATGATAATCAGGACAAAAAAATATTTTTTATATAATTACTTCAATAATTATTCTAAAAATTTAGCCTAATTTTTTATTTCGTATTTTTTTTGTCTTAAAACAGTAATATTTTTATTGAAGAAATATTTTATAAAAAATTAAAATTAATTTACAGAAATATATCTTTTTGTATCAAACGAATAACTTTATATATATGAAAAGAAGACAATGATGAAAATAAAAAATATCCTTTTCAATTTGAATTTCAATTCCCATTTTAACAAAAAGGCTTTGACGATGATGATATCGTCATCGAAATGCTTATCAGCTGACTATTGTTATGAAAAAAAGTGAACAATAAGTGATTATTGAACACTTAATAACTGTTTTGGTATTGGGAATGACAATTAATTTATGAAAATTTCAATTTTAAATCATGAAATATGAATCAACATTTTTTAAATTTGACAGTTAAAAATAAAATTGAAAATGTTTGTGTGAAAAAACTTTATTTTTAAATATTAATTATTTCTATAATAAAAAAATAACAATTTAAAACATTTAATTTTGTCTCAAAATACTAACTAAAGAAATATTTTATGAAAATTCAAAATTAATCTACCAGAATATATCTTCTTTTATCACAAAAAATATTTTTTTATGTAAAAAACAATAATTTGAATTATGGAAATTTCATTTTTTCATTTTAAATCATAAAGCAGGAATTAACATTTTTCAAATTTAACAGTTGATAATAAAATTGAGAATGTCTGAATGTAGAAATATTTTCTTATGAATATTATTATTTTTGATTTAAACTATATATAACAATTTAAGAAATTTAACTTTTAGTTAAATAAAATATAGCATATAATAAAAATTTACTTAAAAATAAATTTTGAAAATTGATATATTTGGAAAAAATTTATATTTAGACAATTATTAATGAATCAGTACCGAAAAAAATAATATTGTGTAATTATATACGATTTAAAAAAATATATAATCTAATTTTTAATTATTTTTTTGACCAAGATAACATTTTTATTTTTTTAACTTATTTTGAGAAAAACATATTTCTTAGAAAAATTTGTTGTATCACAAATACTAACTAATGACAAAAAAATATTTCTTTAATTTGAAATCTTTGGCAGATGACATTTTTTAAGTAACTAAATAAAAAAAAATCACTGTACCTTAAAAAGTAAAAACACCATTTTATAAACAATTATTAAATATTTTTATAAAAAATTGTAATATTTAAAATATTCATTCATTTTTAAAATTTAATTTAGCCAAAGGTTTAAGTTTTAACTAGTTACTGATAAGTTATATTATTTATATTAAATAAAGAGACATAAACAAATTATATTTTTTTTTTACTATTTATACGTAGGATATTTAGTAACTAACAAATTTAACGGAAGAAAAAATTAAAAACTCTTTCTCTCTCTCTCTCTTATATATATATATATATATATATATATATATATATATATATATATATATATATATATATATATAATTTATTCTTTTAATTTGAAAAACATAAAAGTATTTGTTATTATCGAAACATTCCTAAATAGGAATGAATTATGATTAAAAATAAAATTGTAAACACTGTGGTGTATCAAAAATCCATATGTACATGTATATTGTGTAACGTTTAAGCATAAAATGTTATGATATTTCAAATAAACAAAAAGAAAATGTCGGCATAAATTGTGAGAGTTGTGAAACACATTTACATAACTATTATATATATATATATATATATATATATATATATATATATATATATATAATTAGTTATGGTCAAAGATACGATAAAAAAAATAAATCAAACCCTGTATTCGTCACGAAACTTAGGTCATTAACAAACATCAGAACATTAATCTAAAATAGTAACATTCTCGAAAATGACCCTTTTGTGCGTCAGACTGTGACAGGACGGTGGCGAATATGTCACCCCGGACAGATGTCGTCGTCGAAGACAAAAGCTCGACGCAATCACCGTCTAGTCGTGACCGTTCGATTGTTTTATGGACCGGCAATCGAAAACTATGCCAAATATTTATCGGAATTCGATGCCGGGGTTTCTTTTATACGCGCGAGACAAGTGCAGGTCGTGTTTATTTATAAGGGTGGGTCGGTTGCGATGCGGACTGTAAACGACACGACGCATTAAAACGCGTGTTACTTTTTGCCGGTTGTTTTTTTCTCCTACACTCTCCCTACGACTGATGGTCAGTCAGAGGCGTCCTCAGAAAGAAACGTATAATTGAGTTATAAAAGTGGTAATTAGAGTGGACTTTCGTGCACTTACTTCCGAATTTAATTACGATTATTCGGTAGTAATTTAATCGGAAAAAAGATATAGTAATGTTTAATTTAAAACGATTAACATTTTGTATGATAAATATTTAAAAATTAGAATTAAAGCGATAAAATAAAAATTTGTTGATATTATTCAATTATATTATTTAAAAATTGATTTACAAATGTTAATTTAATTAGTTAAATATATTTGAAAAAAGAACCAAATTAAATATACTTATTAGTTGTTTTGGAACTGTGGCTGATTCACTTTACACAAATGAATTTTTACCTCAACACCACAATAATTTAAAGTGTTCAATAATCACTTATTGTTCACTTGTTTTTTATAATTATATAATTTATAATTATATCGGCTGATGCATTTCGATGGCGATGCCATCATCGTCAGAGCCTTTCTGTTAAAATCTAGACTAACTTTTTAATATATACCTATACTAATTCGTGTTTTGTGTCCTTATTCAATCCATCTACAACTGGAAATCTGGTCTGCAAGCATGAAGTGCTTTCCCTTATTTATTGTCTTTGCAACATGTTCTTTTTCATAGATTTGTGACCTTTTTTGATGACATGGATTGATTTATTTATTACTTGTGACGGTACTCGAAAATTTTAACATTTTGTGAGGTCTGTTCTAGATTGATTGTCTTGATTTTATTTAATTTTAATTTTGATTTATAATTATAAATTATATAATTATAAAAAACAAGTGAACATTAAGTGATTATTGAACACTTTAAATTATTGTGGTGTTGGGGTAAAAATTGTTAAATATACTTGAAAATATTTCAATATAATATCATCCAAAAGTAACGCCTAGATTTTTGTTATATTAAAAAGAAATGTTCACATTTGGATGACCCTATATATGATAAATATCTAGAAATGGATTAGGATATGAATTTCAAATTCCATAAAACAATAGTTAAATTAAAAAAAATATTTAAATAATATAGCAAATTTTAAAAAGTTTGTAATTATAAATTAATATATTTATAAACCTTAATAAAAATAATTATATAAATATATTTTAAAGGAGAAATAAACTTAAATATATTTTATTAAATTTACTTTAGGTATAAATAAATACTAAAAAGATATTTAAAAGAATTGTAAACTATATTAAATTATGAATTTAGAATTTAAAAAGGTTAGAATTTTTTTTAATTATTATAATAACTTATAAAAAAAATTATTATCTATAAATGTCAATATATTAAATTAGATTTTTCAAAGGAATAATTAAATTAAAAATATAGAATTCTTTTAGTCATTAATAAACCAGTAAAACAATATTTTAAATAATCAATAATATTGACTTCGAATTTAAAATTTAATTAAAAGTTTGACTTTTTAAAATTTGATATAACAATAAAAAATTGTAAAAAGCAATTGTAAATCAATGTTAATTAATGTAATACATTAATATGGTAATTAAAGTTAAATCAACTAAGTATCAAAAGTTAATTTTGGGATAAAATGTTCAATCATTTGTTCTTTTCTTTAGATAAAGAAAAGAAAAAGGAATAAATACATTTATATTCTAGACATTTTATTCCAGATGTTCAAGCCTCTGTTCAAAATAGAATATTTACCCATATTTTTTCTACAATTTAAAAATAGATTTATAAAAATAGAAATATATATGAATTGTGAATGTTTTACTTTCACTTTATATTTCTACTTTTTTTTGATAAAGTAAAATTATACTATTAAATTTTATAATTACTATAAATAATGAATTAAAATATTAACAATAGTAAGTATAATAATATTTATCAAGACATTAATTTTCAATAAAATGTTTTTTTTCTATTTAAAAACAATGGTAGTTGATTTAAAAATTTCGTTTCTGAACTTTTCCGAAATTTTCCGAGAATTATTGTAGTACAAATTTTATAAAATATTATATTTACACAAATAAAAAATGATAGATTTTTGGACAGACTTTTAGGACAAAATAAATTTTAATTGTATTGCTATTATAAAATATATATACAGCTGGCCAAAATAATAGGTACAACATCATCAACTTTTTGCATTCATTATTTTCTAATAGAAATGAAGTGATATTAAAACACTATCTATTGAAATTTATCTGCATCACTAATGCTTCATCTTGATTATTTAGTTTGATATTGAAATGCCATTTTTAGAGAATTTTCTGTATAGCTATAAACAACTCAATGTAGAGTGGATATAAACATTTATTTATTTTCTCTAAGTAAATAATAATTCGTTTTTGAATCTAGGCGTCACATTTGGATGACTCTCTCTCTCTCTCTCTCTCTCTCTCTCTCTATATATATATATATATATATATATATATATATGTAATAAACATCGTTTACAGAAAAGTATTAACATAGTTTTCTAAACATTTTATTTTTATCTCCCTTCCGTACTGTGGCTGATTCACTTTTTTTTTTTTTTGTACATAATCACGCGAAATTAATTAAAGACTATAAAAGGCGGAAGGATTAGATAATTATAAATTGACAACCTAATATTAACATAGTTTTCTAAACAGTTTATTTTTCATAACTTATTTACATTGCTAAATAGAACCAAATTCAAGAGTCGACAAGCAAAGCGAATAGAGGGTAGAGTCCCCTGTTAAGTGAAATATTATTTGAAATTTAGTACAGAAATATGTGTATGAAAAATGTAAAAAAATTATAATAAATGAAATTAAATGATTTATAATAAATATAACAGATAATAAATATTTACAAACCTGAATATACCTGAAGAATTTTATTCATAAATAAAATATCGAATTGAAATTTTAAACGCGAATAAAAAATTTAAATAAGTTTTATAATTAGATAAATAAAATATTGACTGAATGTGATATAAAAAGTTCAGCATACAGGTAAGGTAAGAATAATAAAAAATATATTAAAAACGTCAAATATGGGGTCATCCAAAATTTACGCCTAGATTTGTGTTTTATTAAAATAAACAAAACAAACTATATACATACTTCCTTATACACCACCCTATACACATGTTTCTTTTTATTAAAACACAAATCTAGGCGTCGCATTTGGTTGACCCCATAGAAACACTGGATAGTTTAAAATTTCAAAATGTGGAAAAATTGAATTATTAAATAAATATATAAAGGACTGAATTTCAAATATATATATATATATATATATATATATATATATATATAAATATATATATAGTATGTATAAAGTATTCTAATAAATAATACAATGTACAAAAGAAGTAAACATATTTTCATTGGAAAACATTTAATAGCAAAAATAACATAAAATCATTAAATTCCTTCCACATTTTACAAACTCAATGATCAGAAAAAGGAGCAAACTTTATTCGCACGTCAATTGAAAATTTCAGATTGGAATGTAGCGCTTCTCAATTTAATCCAGTTGTACTTACATCTCATCAAGAAAGATGAAAAAAAATATCCCGTATCGACCAAACAGATCCAAGCGAGAGAGCATTATATATCCATATATAAATTAAATATTGTTATCATTGTTTTCGTAAGTTCAAAATCCAATTCAATTGAAAATCTAAATTTAACTAATGGAAATGTACGTATAAAAAGGATAGATGCATAGATTTTTGATATGCGTTGCAGGGACGCTCTTTGTTTACAGTACGTACCGAAGAATGATACTGTCAATTTGTTAGCGTATCGAATCTGCAATTTGCAATAACGTTGTGAGCTTGAAAAGTGTTTGAAGTTCAACACGGTTGAAGAATTGAATCGCCGGTGGATGAATGCCGAAGGGTACGGTTGTAAAAAAGGATCAAAATGGGGTGACGAGGTGAAATTAAATATGTGGGGTTTTAATCATATTGTGAAAAGAGATGGATTTGAATTGTGATAGCTGAGGGTGATGTTGAGTTATTTATGAAGATTTGTTTCGAAAATATAAGGGTGGGAACGAAGAATAGACACAAATTTTATAAAATACACAAACACATACATATATATATATACATACATATATATATATATATATATATATATATATATGAGGGTCGTTTGATAAGTATGGTAAATTTATTTATTGTTTAATTTAATTAATTAATGTAATTAAATTTTTCAATTTAATTTTTCTTATATTTTTACCATACTTATCAAACAACCCTCGTATATATATATATATATATATATATATATATATATATATATATATATATTATATTAAACTATTTTTATTAAAAGCTCAATTATCTATTAGACAAATAATTAACAAATATATTCTCGTAATATAAAAACTTTGCTTAAGATAAAATTCAATAGAAGTTCAAATAATAAATATATTTATTTTTCTTTTGACTGAAAAATGTTTTACTAAAATTTTAAATCAATAAATGAAAATTCCAAATTCATATTTATGGAAAAAATATTTTAAAAATTATTAAATTTATTATAATTATGACAAAAAATTATTTTTGTCCAATATTTTTAAATTCCTCTAAGTATGTTTAATATGATTTAAGCACAGAATATTTTATCAATACAGTATATTGGAGTAGGGAAAAAGTATTTTTACTATTTATTGATTGAAGAAGGTTTGGTTGGTTTAATAGTACGCCATTTTGTGACATATTATTATTATATATCGTTTGAAAGATGACAATTTACAAAACATTTAAAAATAGATTTAAACAAAAATGGTGCACTCAGTGAAAAGTTATTAATATTGATGTTGAGTGAAAATCAGGAACATTTTTGACACATTTTACTTTTTCATTAAAAAAGAAGAAAACACATTGTATAATCCCATAAAAAATCGTCATGTTTATGGAAACGATGCTTTAATTAGACAAACAACAGCAAATTGATTTCGTGGATTCCAAGATGGAAATTTTGAATTGAAAGTTGCGCTTCGTTCTAGTTGGTCTATTGTAGAAAGTGTCGATGAAATCTTAAGAAAATTGACATGTAAACAGCTATAGAACTAAATATTAATCATAAAACCGTTTTGAATCAAAATCAATTTTGAAAAAATTTAATGGACCAAATTTCTATTTCCAAATCATTACTACAACAAAACGAAATTAAGCTAGTTATGAAAAAAATGACATCGGTCGATGAAAAGTGGACAACATACGACAATAATATTTGAAACAGATCGTGGCTGAAGCGAGATGAAATGTCAGAAATAATTGTAAAGCCAGAATTGACACCAAGGAAAGTGATGCTGTGTATTTAGTGGGATTGAAAAGATGTCGTCTATTATGAGATGCTACCGCCAGATAAAACGGTTAATTCTATCAACAATTAATGCGATTAAAGTGATCAATTTAGGAAAAGCGTCCAGAATTATCAAATAAAAAAGGTGTTGTTTTCAATCATGGCAACGTCAAACCACACATATATTTGAAGATTCAGCAAAAATTGAGAGAGTTTGACTAGAAAGTTTTAATGCATCCACCGAATAGTCCTGATCTTTCACCGTCAGACTACCATTTGTTCTGGTCATTGCAAAACTCCCTTAATGAAGTAAACTTGATTTCAATGGAAACCTGCAAAAATCACTTGCCTTTTTTGGCCAGAAACATCAAAAGTTCTACACTGATGGATTAATGGCTTTACCAAAAAAAATGGCAAAAGGTTATTGATAAAAATGGCACATATTTGGTTTAATAAAAGATTTATAAACAATTAAAAAATATGTTTCAATTTCACTTTGATTTGTAAAAGGATTTTTCCCTAATTCAATATTTTCTATCGTAAAAGCGATTTTATTAAATGTATACTTAAGATACAATGACCTATAACAATTCTTTGATACCAATAAATGCATATTAAGTATTCCTTGTTATTTGAAAAGCATGCAAGAATACAATATTCGAACTCGACTGTGTTGTTGATACATATTATATCTACATTAGGCGAGTAAGCATTATAAACATGCAATATTTAATTCTTATCGATTCTTAGCATTGTTCGTAATAAAAATTAATAGCTTATAATTCATTTTAACATTTTTTTATTCATGAAAAGTAGTGTTTGTGAATGTTAAGCACATATAATAACGTATTAACAATTTGAAAATGTCTAAATATCGTAACATATTATTATTTTATATTATAATTAGTTCCCTAATTATTTTCTCTTTCAGTGTACTGTTTAAAGAACATAACTTTATGTAATTATTGGTGCTTGCACATATGATTTGTGAATTAACATAAAATTACACTCGTTATAAATATTCTGTAAAACGTTAACGTTTTTTCCATTCTCTGATACACTTAGTGTGACTTGGAACACTTTACAACTAAGTTATTTAGTAATTAAGCAAATGCTTTTTTTTGAACTATAATTAAATATTTGTGTATAATTTTACGACTTGTGTTAATTAAATGAAGCACAATGCACGTTAAAGTATTCATAAAAATTTTAATATCTCGAATTCTTGTTGACACATTGCAGGTGATCGCTTACAAACGTTACAGATAAACACAGAAATGGAATTGTATGATAATTAGGCACATGTATTTACGTTTCAAAATAAAATACAATTAAACACGAACATGCTTTTT
>CP092092.1:9672500-9690000 GCA_029203775.1 Neoneuromus ignobilis
GTTAAACATTCAACCACATGTCTACTACAAGAATTTCATTAATATACAAGCGTAGAAATAATACGACACTGTACATTGAAATAAAAAATATATAAACCATTTTTTAAATAATCTAAACCTATAAAGTATAAGTAGAGTGAGATAATGAAAAAAAGGAAACAATTTAAAAGTGTATTTGTTACCGGGAGCTCACCCTAAACGATATAAATAAAATTGCAGTGCAAGTAGCGGCTCGTTTTTCACTACTAGAGTAAAATAGCTATTTCTATTAGTGACGAAAAACACTCGCACGGTTTCGGATGTCGAAACAACACTGCGAGTGAACATTTTTTTCAATCTTAATACTAAAAGCTTTTCATCTAATTCCTTATCGACAATCTCTCATTTATTCATCTTTTACTCTTATTACATTTTTATGGAAATAAGTGCGCACGTCACTGAATATTTTATTCTACTGACTATAAAATGATATTTTGTTGTAATAATAAAAAATACTCAATACAGTAACGATAATTATATCAGATGGATCACGCAAAGCGCACGTGCTTTGTTATTATAATTAGAAAGAAAAAAGTGCATTTTATACAAACATTAAGATTGTCGAAATGTCTTATATCAACGTAATGGTAATTATTTTAGGAATATAAAGTCGTATATTTCCTTCGTTTAAGTAAAAAATAATTTAAAATAACGTGTATTAACGAATTTCAGCAATAAATCAAATTTAATTATACATTTATTTAAAATTTTAGAATTTCTTAAATTTACATTCACCAGGAAAATTCAAATAATTGTGAAAATTATATATATATATATATGAGAATCGTTGGATAAGTATGGTAAAAAAGTAAGAAAAACTAAATTGAAAAATTTAATTAAACAAAAAATAAATTTACCATACTTATCAAACGGCCATCGTATATATATTATAATAGCAATTATATACTTTTTATTTATCAGAGCAGTTTTGAAATATATATTTTATGTAAATATTCCTGTGATTTACAAAACTGAACAATTTTTAAAATGAATATTGAAAATAAACTATATAAAAAAAATAATTTTCAGAAAAACATCTACCTATTTTTATATATGAATATCGAAACATATGTCAATTATAAAATTAAGTTCTATTTAAATTTTATCTAAATTAAAAAATAAAAACTATTGTAATAAAAATATTAAGAAATAATATCATTTTTGAGCAACACTGGTTTTCACAAGTAAAATTAAACGCATATAAATCCATTTCATAAAAACACATCCATTAAAATTCCAGAAATATCTCAAACACGTATTATTAAAATGTAATTATAAACAAAGTAAAATAAAAAATAACTAAATAGCACTAAATATAAATACAAGTAAACAATTTGCATTATAAGTACGTGTGTTTTATAAACGAAGCTCGTTTCTTTTCAAATTTATTTAATTTCATCTCAGGTTGATCAATTATTTTTTTTCTACGATATTATAGGAAAAAAATGATCACTTATTTTCCTAACTGCTATTCTAATGTCACATTAAAAGTACTTTATTTATTGAATTGATATCATTACTCTTATCGTATAATAACTAGTAGTTAGTTTGCTCTTAATTACCGTAACTATCACTCTCGACATTGTCTGACTCAAAAATAATTATTGCGAATTTCAGTCACTTCGTCTCTTTTCACCTGTATAATATTCTCTTTACCTATTCCGTGAACTCTGTGTTTATATTATTTGTACGGACAATATAATATATTGATGATTGCAGTAGATGTCAATAGAAGAACAAGAGAAACATTTCTAAGATATAAATGAAAATATTAAAGGTATAAATTTATTTTTTTTAGATAGAAAGTAATGATTTATATAATGTAATAAATAGATGTAAATATATTGATCATAAATTAAATTCCACAAATAACCAATGTTAAATATCAACTCTGCATTAAAAATATATGAAAATATTTTATGTTCTAGATAAATCTATCTACTTTTATTCATAGAAACCTATTATTGGAAATAAATATGTTATAAAAGATTTCTAAATTATTTTTTATATTATACATTATTTATATAGATTTTAATATTTATTTCTCTTGATATAACTCGATAGATATAACAAATATAAAAATTGAAGAAAAAATCTTTTTTAAAAAGAAATCATTCTCCAATACAAAAATTATTTTTATAAAAATGTTCAACAATTATATTTGATTTATTTTCATTATGATGACTATACTGTTCCACAATATACGAGTTTATAATTTTATATATAGGGTCATCCAAATGTGACGCCTAGATTTGTGTTTAATTGAAAAGAAACATATGTATAGTTTCTTTTCAATAAAACATAAATCTAGGCGTCACATTTGGATGACCCTATATTGTACTGATTTTTCCATCATGTCAAAAAATAATTATTTTTTTTACTATCTAAGAAAAAATATCAATTTGTTTATATAGTTAAATTATAATATAAATTATGTACTACTCTATAAAGTAAATTTAGAAATTAAAATGAAAATCTTAAATTATTAATAATTAAAAAAAATTAGACTTTTGCTCAATTTTAAGTTAGTACATATGATTTAATTGAATAAATAGTTATAGAATATTTACATTTAAAATTATGAGTTACCTAAAATGATAATTAATTTTTATAAATAAATTTAGTCATAGACTGAATTATAATTATGAAAAATAAATCCGGTTATACAGTGTATAATCAACTTGCATTTGACTCAATCTCTTTTTTAAATATACATACATACATTTATACATACAATCCTTCAGTCTCTTTCTATCCACTGCCAGATGACGACCCGTCCGAAAATCTTCCATTTAAACCTATCTAATGCTTTTTTCTACCAGATATATTCATATGTGAATATAAAGAGGTTACATTCTTCAGTCTCATTTGAGCCACTCCATACACAGTCAACCAACTACCCATCCTTATATATATATATATATATATATATATATATATATATATATATATATATAAACACTGAATTATAAAAAGATTTGCCAAAATATTAAAGAATTTTTAATTGTCCTAAAATGACAAAAAAATATTTTTTGAAAACACAATATATTTCAAAAAAGTAAATATTTTATTAATTACCAAAAAAATATTTCACAAATAAAAACTTTTTATTCATTTTATATAAATATAAACATTTAATATATTTGAATTATATAAATGGTTAAAAATAATTTTATATAAATAGTGTTAGCTATAAAATTTCAATTTTAGCGTATAGTTTATAAAAAAAATATTAATTTATTTACTGTTTCAAAATATTTAAAAAAATATGTAGAAAATGTAATTTTTAGTTTACATTAATTATGTAAATCATTATGGAACAATTTGTAAAAATTCAAATATTAATTTTTTATAGAAAACATTTTTTTTATTTGAGTGCTATATGAGAATAATAAAAATGATTTTACATAAAACAAATCATAAAATATATCTGTAAAGTCTTTAAAATTTTACGTTTATAATAAATAAACTAATAATATCTGCAAAACATCGAAATTATTTTAATACAAAATAGAAAAAACTATTCATTTTTTCAATTATTCTTAAATTAATTTAAAAAAGTATTCTTGTATCAAAAATGTAAATAGTTATATATATATAGTATATATATATATATATATATATATATATATATATATATATATATATATATATATATATCCCAGAAAGACACCCATTGATAAACTGAACAGAGATTCTAAACTGAACTCTTTCAGTTCATTTTTGATCTAATGCCTTCCTTTGAAGGCATTAGATCGGTCAAAATTAAAAATTTTGGGTGAAGCCTTTATCCAGCAGTGGATAGAGAGAGGTTGATGTTGATGATATATACATAAGTGTGTTTTTTTTTGTATGTATGTATATATATATATATCATGATTTAAATATACGAGGATCGTTTGATAAGTATGGTAAATTTATTTATTGTTTAATTTAATTAATTAAATTAAATTTTTCAATTTAGTTTTTCTTACTTTTTACCATACTTATCAAACGACACTCATCTATTTAAATCATGATATATTTTGTCTATAATATTTTTAAAATATTTTACTTCAATAGAATAAAAATACACACTGACGTCAAGTAATGAAAGGAAAAAATTATATATATTTGAACTTTTTGATTATAAATAGTACAATCATAAGAAATCAATATTATAATTTATGTATTTTTTTCAAATAATAAATAAAATTTTCATTTTTAAAAAAAAAATGTCCGAAGAAATCATTATTCTAACATTATAAATTTATATTAAACATATTCAATAATTACTTATTGTTCATTTAAATTACTTTTTCATTTTTGTTTTTCACTATGGCCATTTAAATCCTGTTATAATTATCTTTAAAATACAAATACATACATGACTTAATATTATGGTCATTAAATATTTTTTACAAATTGTTAAAACAAAATGTTAGAATATTTTTTTATAAAATGTTAGAACTTTTATGAAATTATATATATATATATTATTTTACATAATGAAGTCAGAAAATCGGAAATGAGGATTTATTTTTTAATTTTAAAAAATACCATAAATAATTTTCAAAACTACAATTAAATCTAAAACTAATCATTTATTGATTACTGTAACTCAAAAATCTTTCTGTTCGATTCTATTCACATCTCTTATTTGAATCTTATTTGATTTTCTCCCATCTCTTCTTACTTGTGGTCTAACAATAGTCAATAGAAACCAAAAGCTCGCATATAATCAATTTAGTAAATAATAACTAACAAATGTAATCAATACAATATAAATTATAAATTTTAAACGATAAGACAAGAAATTGATTCGGAATGTTATACACTAATTACGTATATTATCCGAGGAAAAAATTACATAGTTTCATCCAATATTATGTTTAAGTTACATTAAGTTTGGCCATCTAGCAGAGCTTATTCACATCACCATACGAGACGGATCAAGCAGCTCATGTACTCGCGTTACTTACACGAAACGCGGGAACTGCCGCGCACTCTAATCTCGTCTCTGTCGTACAAACTGTACGTGAAAGCTTTACATCTCTCTCGATCGTCTCTGATCGTGGACCACACACGTCGTCGTAGAGATGCTGTTAACAGATCAAACCGCGGCCCGCATTACACAGCACCACACCACGCCAGTGCTTCATGCAAATAACGTGAGAAACAGACCCGTGAGAATGATTAGGAAAGCAGATCCGGCGTTAGACGATTTATAGCAAGACACCGGGTGCAAATTTAGCGAATTGTCGTTAATTATTTTCTGTTATATTCTTTAAACAAAACTATCGATTATTAGCAATTAACATGAAAAATTACCTCGATAGAATATATTTTTTTGAATTTTAAAAATCAGGTTTTATTTTTTACTATATAAACAAATACACACACACGTTTATATATATATATATATATATATATATATATATATGTGTGTGTGTGTGTGTGTGTGTGTTCATATTAAAAATAGGATAGAAAAGAAAGACATTGGATGGCTGCACATGGAAGATTTTGAGAGAAGACTTTATCCAACAACGTATAGAAAACAGATTGATGATAATATAGGGTCATCCAAATGTGATGCCTAGATTTGTGTTTTATTAAAAAGAAACATGTGTATAGTTTCTTTTTAATAAAACACAAATCTATGCGTCACATTTGGATAATCCTATATATTCAAGTAAAAATCTAACATATAAATTCTGATTTAACGCTGTATAAAATATTATAAAATAGTGATACTAATTCTCAAAGTTTTTAAAATTCCAGACATTATATATTTTTTTTAATAGAATTTTATAAAAAATGTTATATTCATGTATCTACAACCATGAATTTAAATTTAAAAAATATATTTTTAGAATTAATAGTGCTTAAAAAACAATTTTGATGAAATATATTTTTATAATATTGATTGTGATTAAGTTAATTTATATTATTTTTGTATTAAATTATATAAGAGAGTTTTAAAAATAAAAAGAAAACTATAACGTCCCCACATTTTATATTTTACAATACAGTGATTTTTTTTCTCATTTTAGATTTTAATTTTCAAATGAACTAAAGAGAAATTTCTATAAAATAACCAAAATAAGACTGAAAGAGAGTAAATTATAATCAAGGAAATAAATATATGTCTAAACACTTCAATGTCATTTAGGCCTAGACATATTAGATGTTTTTTAAGCCTGTTAAAACTTTAAATTGAATCGAAAAAACACTCTATGTGTGTATGTGTGTTTATATATATAAAGTTATGATAAAGATGTTTATTAGGTTAGATAGAACTTTTCATAGGGATTAAATTTAAAATTCTATCACGCTTAAAAATATCGTATATAAAAACTAAATAATCAAAAATTGTTTATGAACAAATTAGTCATGTAGTAAAATAACAAAAAAATCAAACTTCATATTTTTTAATCAACCATAAATTCCATAAAATTTTATAGACATTCATAGTTCAAATAACTTATTGTTATCTTTCATTAATTTCAATATTTTTATTATTATTTTCCCAAAACATTATGTTATAAAAACTATAAAAATTTTTTGATCACTAATGAAACTTTATAGATCTAAAAAATGATTCCTTTTGAAAACCTAGTTTAATCAGAATATCAAATATCATATTCAATAATAGAAAAATCAATTGTAAGTATTAATTAAAAATAGTTTTAATTTTAAAAACATTTAACAAGAAAATGACAAGTGAGTATTATTCCAAGAAGAGTGAGAGTACAAAATACTTTTTTAAACATTTACTTGGGATAAAAATAAATCTTTAAATATTTAAAACAATAATATATAAATTATATTAATATAAATAATAATTTAAACACATGTTAGTAATAAAAATAAACATTTCAATTTAATTTCTAAATAAGATGTTTTAACTATTCAGATAGTAAATATTTCAGTACATATTGACTGATTCTATCAAAAATATCTTAAGTTTCTTAACAGATCTTATTTATTATTGTATATAAAAATATATTAGTATTTTAAAAAAAAATACAAACTTCAATAAACTTATTGTATGAAAACGAAAACATACCAATATGGAGTGATCCAAATGAGACTGAATGATTTATTATATGTAAATATGTATCTAAACCTTTAGTCTCATTTAGAACACCACTGCATAATTAAAAAATTCCAAATATTCGTGGTTGTTATATAGAAGTAGATTTTTTTAATTAGTAATTATTTTTTGTACTTTCACGTACTATGAAATTGATTAGAGAATTTTAAAGAAATACTTTTCAAAAATAATTTATTTTTATTTTATAAGCCTTTATTTTATTAATATTAATAATGAAAAAAATCAAAAACGTGTTAAAAATAATACTAGTTTCGAGAAATATGTTTTAAATATTTTTTTATATCTTCAAAAATCAAATCATAATATTTTGAATTAAAAATTTTTTCTAAATTCTTTATATTTCAATTAATATTTTTACAATGTTAAGTGTGAAGATTTGTTTATGAAAAAAATGTTTTTTAAAAATACTTATTAAATAAAATTAATCTCATGACAAAATTCAAAAAAAATATTTATATTTAATTTAAAATATTTGTAAAAAATGAATTTATATGATTTTTTTTAAATACAAAAAATAGAAATAGTATTGATGAATGTGTAAATACGTGACCAAAAATATAATACAACAATGATTAAGAATTATTTTAATGAATGTTTAGTTCACTACCAAAATTGATTATATAAGTATTTAACCGAAAATGAATTCATATACAAAATAAAATGTATGAATAATATCATTTTTCATTACTTTTTCAAATTGGTTGATAAGAAGAACGTCTAAAATAAAATGAACAGTAAACAAAAAAAATATTTTTCTCAATTACCCTATTTTTCATTTATAACATTTTGAATGGTAAGATCAAATTGAAAAAAATATTTATTACCAAAGAAAAATTTTTCTCTACATCACGTGATTTCTGAGTGACTAAAAACAAAATTTCAATTTTTGACATTTGATTTTTAATGTCAAATTAAAATCAAGTATTTATTCAAGGTTATTCAATTTTTAGTCTTTAGTGTTATAATGAATTAATTTTTAATTTTATACCACAATATCTAATAACATACTTTGATTTTATTCTATTTTATAAACAACTCAGAGGATGGATCACGAGAATTCTCGTATTTCTTAGTCTAACATTTGCGGCCGATTACGAGAATTCTCATGTTTTCATTGTAACTAAAGATAATGAGGAAGAATATGATAAGATTTTAGATATATTATCAAACAATTTATCAAATATTCCAAGTAAACATGAAAATGTGGATTTTGTTGAAAATGATTTTATGTTAAAATTGTAAAAAGAGACAATAAAATTCTTATACTACCAAAAAAATAAAAAATAGTAATTTTAAGTAATTCTGAATAAAAAAATCTAGACTATTATAATAAAATTCGTATTGATAATGAAAGTTTCGAAAATCATAATGAAGCAAACATTCATTTAAAAAAAAGGAAAAAATTAAATCATTTAGAATTGGAAAAATATGACGATTCTCTAAACTGTAATTCTCTAACTGTAATTTGCATTTTAATAGAAATTTGGTAACTGGTTAAAACAAGACATTCAACCAAATTTGGAATATGTAACAAATACTTCCTATATAATTTCAAAATATACATTAATATTTAATACTCAATATTAAAACCTTTTTTGAATCCATGTAAAAATTTACTAATTTTAAATGAATAAATCATAAAATTATCTTGTCAATGAGTACAGCTAACAATAAAACGACTGATCTGAAATGTGTTAGTATCTTGATACATTGTAATTTTCTTTATTTTATATTTAAATTAAAAATACAATGTTTTAAATATAAATTTAATTTTTAAAATGTTTCTGTAAAGTTTTTTTCCTTTTTAAATATTTATTATTGAATGATTTTATTATTCCTTTTATATTAATGTTACTTGAATTATGATTTATGTTATATACGAGTATATAATGGACGTCCATATATGACGCCTAGATTTGTGTTTTATTAAAAAGAAACTGTACACATGTTTATTTTTAATAAAACACAAATCTAGGCGTCACATTTGGATGGCACTACATTTTAACAACTATTTCGATTTATATATATATATATATATATATATATATATATATATTAATAAATCAATCATATCTAAAAAGTACTGTTACAATAAATTACACAAGGTAATTGCAAACTGTAATTACAGTTTATAATAATTTTCAAACGCTCGAATGATAAAATTAAAATCGAACTTGAAAAAAATCTATATAACATGACAATGAATGTTATATTTAGACTAAATTAAACGAACGCAGTGACAATCGAAAAAAACGTACTATTATAGCGTTATTAGAGATAAAAAAGATATATAGATAACGTCTTTTCATTTTTTTGATTGATAATTGTTAGTGAAATGAACGTTCCAAATTAAAATGTACAGTTACTGTATCATTACTACATTTAATCGACGTTTGAATATCGAATTTGGTAGCTTTTCGAAACGTAGTCGGTTTCAATTACGTTACGGTAGCTATTCTGAGCTATTTGAGCAATCATTTTGCGTTATTTATTTTTTTAAATTATTATTGTTGTACAGATTTTATTTAACGGAATCGATATCGGTAATGATTTAAATTTGATCCATACAGAAATAAAATTATTATATATATATATATATATATATATATATATATATATATCACACACACACACATATATATATATATATATATATATATATATATATATATATGCATTAATATGACCTTAAATTTCAAATATAATTTCATACTAAATTTATAAAAAAATTCAAATTGAATATTTAATAATTACAATTTATAAAATGAAATATATTTATATAATTTCATTTAAATATTAAAATATTTTTTAACAAATATTATTAAATAATATATATAATAAAAAATCATTTCAAGTTTTAAAATAGAATTTATTAACTTTTTCTCTATCACTGTAGTTAATTCCCTAATAATATATATATATATATATATATATATATATATATATATATATATATATATATTTAGATATTTAGATAAACATTTTTTTCCATTCTATCATTTACTATGCTTTACTATCCTCCAGTCTCATTTAGGCCACTATATATAAATAAATATAATATAGTTTTCGTACATAAAATCTTTTAATACTGGAGAGAACTGTTCATTTATGTAAAAACAAGATACTCTTATTGTAAGATTTTTTAATATAATACAATAAAATAATGATTTTTTAACTAATCTAAAATTCCATTGGTCTTATTGTAACTGATTTTAATGGTTATTATAATGAAATTTATATTTAAAATTGGAAATATTTTTTTATTAAATTAATGTAATAAATAAATATTTACCATTGAAAGTATAAACATTAGTACTCGTATAATAATAAAAGAATATTATTAAGCAAAAATTTCCTGTTTTACAAAAATATATTTATTATATTTATTATTTTTTATATTTATTTTTATTAATCAAAGCTCTAAAGGGTCTAAATTTTATAATAAGATCAAATAAGAACTGTAATTTAATAAAATAATAAGTTAATATAATTTATGTATTCTAATAATATATGAAACAAAAATTTTATGAAAATAAGAATACAATAAATTATAAAAATATAAAAAATTACAAAAACAAGAGATATTACTAAATAAATTTAAATAAAATGTTATATTAAGCAAACATCTATTGTTAATTTAAGATGAATTTACAGATGTTAATACTCGATAACTTTACTTATCTAGATTATCAGTAATAATCCAGGTAATTTTATATAAAAATGTAAAAAAATTAAATATGGAAGTATGGAAAAATTTGAAAAAATACGAAAATAGATTATTCCTTAACTTGTATTTTTAAATATTTAAATGGGTATTCAAGTATAGCAGGAATTTAATCATAGAATAACTAAGAATGTTTTTAAGAAAGTTTCATACAATTTTTCATAAAATTAACTCAATTATTGTTTATCAAAATCATTACTAATATTTCAATAAACATGTTCAAAAATCGATTGACAAAAGATTGTTAAAAATTTAACATTATTCCTTATTATCGTCCACCATGATGAATTTTTCATCTTTATGAAACGAAATAATATTTATTCACTTATTATAAATAGGATATTTTGAAACAAATTTAATAAAGATTTTTGGTATAAATGTTATTAAAAATTTTTAATATAATTTATTCGAATATTCAGAAATATTATTTTCTACTCACTGATAAAAAAAATAATCGAAATATAAATTTATTATTAATCAATATTTATTAATAATTAATATCTACTTTATAATTTGATCTATATCATATTCAAATTCCCTGTTATGAATAAATATACCTAATAAATATATTTTAATTAAATATAGACTATCATTTTGAAAATAATCTTTTTAAATTCACAGATTTTAAATGAGAAATTGCAGATAGTAGAATTGAATTAAAGTATCCATTTTGAAAATAATTTAGTATTTAAACAAAATTTTAATATGTAATTAAATCTTAATTTATTTCTACAAACTGAGATTTATGATATATAAATCCGATTCATATTCTTATTCTCATAAATATATTTTTTTCATTTATAAACTTATATATATATATATATATATATGAGTGTGTGTGTGTGAGTATATTTATGTATATAAGATTAATAATTACTTTGTATGTTTTATATTTCATTTACCTCATGCGTATAAGTGAATGATTTCATTATTTTTCACCAGAGAACAATCTAAACCGTCATAATAAAAATTGACTTCAGTCTGTAATTAATCAATCTTATAACAACTAACGCCTGCTCTGCATAAAGCAACGCATTTCATATTTAAAATAAATGTAAATGTTTAGACGTTGAAATAAATTAATATATAGTATAGTCGTGTTTATGAAGTAACCGCAACATGATACATTGAGATGTACACATTAAAAAAAATTATTCAGTGATCGAAAGTGTGTTTGTTTGGTTTCAATTCTATTATATATATATATATATATATATATATATATATATATATATATATATATATATAATTTTTTTTTAAACGAGACCACCCTGCAAGAATGCGAATTTAAAACAATGGCGTAGATGAGTAAAGCTCCATAGATTGATGGTGAAATATTTATACGTTTGAATTATATTATATTTGATGTTGTTTATTATTATTATTTTTTTTTAGTTTGGTGAACCAATGAGAGGCGGACGTATTGTGTAATAAATGTGATACGCCTTGTCAAGATTTATTTATAATAAATGTAATTATCATAAAAATTATTCATATATATATATATATATATATATATATATATATATATATATATATATATATATATAAGGAAACACATAAGTATTATTCTGTCCAATAAATATAATAAAAATTCTTATCGTTTGAAAACGAATATCAATTCGTTATTAATTTCTATAGGTAATTTGTTTAGATCATACGAATACTACTTAAATTTTTTATATAATATAATGTATAAAAATTACTTACATTAGAAGTACTTACAACTTCATATTCTCCATATAGTCATATGTATAACTTCAAGTTCACTTCACTGCAAAAAAGTCAAGGAAAATTAATTTAATACTTTTATACATAAAGTAACAAATTATTACATTAATGTTATTGAATGATTTAATAACATTATTCAATTTATTTGCTTAGTAAAATATTGAAATTACAAAATTCAAATAACAGAATTGAACTTATCAACAAATAATAAAAAATAGTGACAAATAAATTTACTAGGGAACTCATTTAATTATATGAAACAGTAAAATACAGAAAACACGGAAACATTTATAACTCACACAAAAATACATATATGGATTCAAAACTATGAATTCTAAATATTTAATATAATTAATAATAAATTTTCTGTTTAATTTTTTTAATTTCTACATTGGAAAAAATAATGGAAAGAAAAGTATTATAAAAAAATAAACGAATCAATTAACTAATTAATTTCTAAATCAATATTAATAAATAAAAACAATTAAATAGAAATATTTATATGTAAACATTTTAATGAATATCAAATTTCATATATTTTGTTTTTACTTTTCTATATTAAAAAAAATAAGAGAAGTATTTTAAATTATATTTTTTAAAAAAATATTACAATTAATAGATGAATTAGACTAATCTATATTAATAAATAAATCAGTAAAGAAATAAATAGTAAATATTACAATTAATAAATGAATTAGACTAATCTATATTAATAAATAAATCAGTAAAGAAATAAACATTTATATATTTATTTTTAAATAATAATATATCCAAACACATAAACTTAATAAGGAACATTTTATTGTTATAATTTTTATAAACTAAAAATATTTTCTTGTAGCAAGAAAAATCAAACTATTCTTTATTTTTTTATATCAAATATAAGATTATGTATTAGCCTTTTAAGAGCATTTTTTTAAATAATAAAAAAATTCTAGACAATAATTAATTTGTCATTTAATTTTTGCACTGTGTTTACATATAATTATTTTATTTATATTTAAATCAATGACTTGAAACTTTATGCATGCATGCATTCATATATATATATATATATATATATATATATATATATATATATTAATAAAGAAATTATAAATAAATAAGCTACTTCATATGCCGTATAAATTTGAAACACAAGAGGATGTTTAAATAAAATTAAGCTTCATTTCAAAAGAATAAATATACAAACTCTTCAGACATACATCGTTCTGATTAAATAAGTCAACACAACCAGTTATAAATAAGTCATTCAAAAGAAACACAAACAATTTATGTTCAACATCGACATTGTAACTAAATTATTTATATAATAATATTTTATTATATATATATATATATATATATATATATATATATATATATATATATATATGATATTAAATTTATTAATGTTATTAAAAAAAATTTAAGAAATTATTTTCTCAGATTAAAAAAAATGACTAAAGAATTTATAATGAATTCTAAATCGATATTATATATTAATAACTACTTTTTACTACTGATAATAATTTGTGAATGTTTTCAAGAAAAAAGGCGATAACTGTTTCACATCTATTAACAATTATTTTTTATTAATGTATTTTAAATTTATTGTAATTTATTAGTATTATTTTCCAATATATACGTTTTAATATGTATTTAATGCTAACAGACTGAATTAAATTAATAAGATGATAAATGTATGTCGAACAGATGTGTTCTATATTTTCTTATGAGATACAATCCTATTCACAAGTTGAATAAAACGAAAGATTTTTTTAATTAAAAACAAATTACAGTATTAGAATTTTAATCAAATGTCGATTAATGATTAATTGAATATGATAAACTTTCGCTTACATAAATGGCTTAAAAACATGTTTTTATTTTTCAACTCAAAAGATCAAATTAGAACTAGTAAGAAAGATAATTTCAATATTTTTATTTTGTAAAATATTTTTTTTATATTTCTTAATATTGACATAGAAATAATTATAAATGCACAAGGTTCGAGTATTGAATTTTAACAAGAGAGATTACAATAAGAAAAAAAATTTAACCTATAGAAATAATTATTCTACAACACAAGGTATTGAAAAGGTTTTAAAAATCAATTGTAGTTTATTTTTTCACTTATAAGATTTGTTTGAATACATATTGTCATTTCCAAAACTCATTATTATAAAATTTATTCTATAATCCTACTTTCAAAACACATATTTATTTTAAAAAATGTATAAATTAATAATAAACACTTGAAAAAATCCTATGCTGTTGATAAGAAATTATTCTATGAAAAAAATGGATTAGTCAAATACAAAACTAAATCTTTTTTCAAATATAATAAAATTTATAAAAATTAAAAATGCTCCAGTACTAATTTTTGATAAACATTTAATAATTATACATTGTTTAATTTTTAGTTTATGTGCATTTCTTAAATAATGTCATTATGTTCAAACACAATAAATAAAATCAGAGTCATAATCTGATCAAACTTGATTACATTATAAAAAAAATATTTTCTGGTTAGTACATTACATTATGAAAACAAGTACCATTGAATAAATAAATAAAACAAGTTGTTCCTTATTATTACATAATAATTATCTCCAAAAAGGTATCATTATTTACACAATGATCAAAAATAACTATACTTTAACCAGTTGCGCTGGAATGACGTGCTATGTACGTCAACTGCTATCTGTACCAAATGTCGATAAGACGTACATAACACGTCGTGTGATTTTTGCTAAGTTAAAATAACATCGGAGTTCAGTTAGCAAGTGTCACACTTCTGTTTTGAAGGCATACAAGTACTTTTTTGTAGAACTTCATTAATTTTACATATTTTCATTGAATAATAATCAAGTAACTACAAAACACAATATTTTTTTTATTATCATAAAAAAACAATTTTATTCTGATAATAGCGCATCAGAAAACGTTGTACTGGATTTATGTAGACCTTTAGTTGATTTTGTACACACCCTCTATTTGGATAACTGGTATTCGTCACCAAAACTGTATCGGAAATTACATTTGCAAAAAATTAATACTATCGGAACAGTCAGATCTAATAAAAATAATATGCCAAAAGATCTCGCAGCGACAAAATTAAAAATATTTTAAGTACTTTTAAGATCTTATAATGGTATCTTAGCTGTAAAATGGAAGGACAAAAAAGATATGTATTTACTTTCTTGAAAAAAATTCAAAGCAGAAACGATTGTAACAAAAAAGAAAAAATATAGAAATTATACAGACCAAAATGGAAACATTACAAAACCTAATATAGTTTTAGATTACAATGATGGTATGGGTGGAGTAGACCTGCAAGATAGCTATTTATCATCTTTTCCTTTAATGAGAAAATTTGCAAAAAGTTACAGAAAAATATTCTTTTATCTAATGGATATGGAATTTTTTAATACCTCTATTCTATTCGGTAAAATAACAAACGTACCAAAACCCAAGAAATACTCCTTTTCAAAAATTATTAATAAATTTGTTAATCAATTTAAGAGTTTTATTATAATGTTAATGTGTGTGTGTGTCTAAAACTTTATAAAAAAATGATTTCAAATACCAACTCGCTGCGAATTGCTTTGGATGGATTTGCCACGCGTGCATGTTAATTAATTGCCAGCGGAACTGGTTAAGTATAAGATATTCAAATGTGAGGTTAAGAATTCATTAATCAATAAAATACAGTTTTATCAATAAAATTGATGGCAACACTTTGTTGAAATCACCACATGTCACTGATATTAATATTTTCAAGTTCTGGCCACAAAAATCCGTTATCATTCTTTGGTAACGCACCGAATTAACTATAAAACGAACACCTTACTCATTTTCAAAGAAATGTGGGCCAATGATGCCTTCAGCCCATAAACCACACCAAACAGGGACTTTTTGAGGATGTAATTGTGGTTCAACAATAGCTTTTGGATTTTCACTTTCTCATATATGACAAATTTGTTTATTTACATAGCCATTTAATTGGCAATGCGATTTATCACTGATGATTTTGTTAAAAAAATCAGCATTCTCTAGTTTTTTCTTAGTACTAATTAACAAATATAAGACGCAAAAATTTCCCATCTCTAAAATTTTCCAAGTTTTTAATAAACAAATGTTAAATAATGACAATATTTGACATTTCATCAAATAATTCCTAACCTCAAATTTGGACATCCGATACAACTAAAAATAATATTTAAATGCAAATGATTTCTTCTGCAACTGCTTGTGTTAGGTTTACATAGAAATATATTTTTACCAATTTATCTCGAAATAAAATAATAAAAATAACTTTTTTTATCTTATCTCTATAAAAATAAAAAGAACTTGTCTCTGAATATATTTTTGGTAATTTATCTTTAGAAAATATTGATCAATCTTATATATATATATATATATATATATATATATATATATATATATACATGCATATGTACAAACACATAACCTATTATCAATTGAAATAAATTATATCAAAAAAAGAAAAGAATCTGAACACAACAACAATTGGTATCAACGAAACACATATGCGTGGAGGATGAGAATTCGGATGTGTTTGTGTTCGTGTATTGATGTAATTGTGTGTATATGTGCGAGACTAAGTACTGTGTGTGTACGCCGGGAGATATTTTCAGTGTTGTGAAGCGGACGCGGTTGACACGCGGGGCCACCCATGTGGCGCGCGGGCCCGGCATCTGTCACAGCGACACTCGACGTTCACTGAGGCCACGCTCTCAACGTGCCTTTGGTTCGACTCGACGCGCATACTGACCTCTTCACGTCCTCGTCAGTTTGTTTTGCAAAACTGTTTATACACACACACACTTTATACATTTATATATATATATATATATATATATATATATATATATATATATATATCTATATATATGTTTGTAAAT
>CP092092.1:9700000-9707500 GCA_029203775.1 Neoneuromus ignobilis
TAATTTTTATTCGTTGCCAATAAACTCATTAATATATAGTATACATTAACTTAGAGTAAATAAGAAATGCGTCTATATATAAAGTGTTTTTAAGCGTGATAGAACTTTAAATTAAATCCCTATCGAAAGTTCTATCTTACTTCAAAAAACATTTTTTTATCACACCTTTATATATACATACACACACATGTATTTATATATTGTGTTTTTTTAGGTTAAATAGAACATTCGATAGGCCTTCAATTAAAAATTCTATCACCCTTAAAAATATACTCTCTCTCTCTCTCTCTCTCTCTCTCTCTATATATATATATATATATATATATATATATATATATATATATACAAATACTTAAAGGAAATCAGGAGTCTACGAAAATTTTAATAAAACCATGTCTCATTAAAATATAATAATGATTTAGTAGTAAACAACTATCAAGAATCCACTTGAAATTTTTTGATCACATTTTGTGCCTCATCTGCCATCGAAGAAACTTGCTTAACCTCCAATGAAAATTGTTATATTTCGATTTAAAATTTTACTTATTAGAAAAATTGCTATAACTGAAAAAGGATTCAAAATTTTAAGATTAAATTTCAATAACATATCAAGCTATGATTGGTTAATTTTATCGTCGTTAAAGTTTAAATCTACTTCATTGTCTTTGTCTGGTAAATTATCAACAAAAATTTGTTCATCACTTTCAAAATACATGGCATGTATAAGGAAAAAATGTAAGTTATAATGTACTACTATTTTCAAAATTTTAGAAGACAATTATATATACTCAATGGCTTAATTTTAGATGAAATCAAATAAAATATGTCTTCTAAAGCTCTTTAATTTTACAATTGTAAAACCGTAATATAATTTGATCTAATAAGCAATTGAATTCAGTACTGAATCTTATTACTGAACAAGAAATTCAAAACATTCGTAAGAATTTTATAACAGTATCTAAAAAATAATAAATAAATAAAAGCAAAACATAAAAAACGTAAATTTATGTGACCGAATGTTAAATGATAACTTGTAAAAGACATATTTTTACGTCACCAGAACAAAATGTGTTAATATAGGGTTTTCCAATAAAAATATCAGAACTTTGACAGCTGGTGCTTTAGTCATAATAAAAAACCTCATGTTTCAACAGGTTTTTTGAAATTTTTCCTGGTCTATCCACATTAACAGTTAAAAACAATACATATCATTATACTTATCCTCAACATATATTAGTACATTAGAATAACCTAGAAAGCTAAGTTTTGTAACACAAACATATGTATTACTACATGTATAGTAATTTCTGATAATAAATATATACGTATTTGATTTGATTTGACAGCTGGTGGTAGCCATGTTTGATTATTTTTGCTCATTTTGGCATTTCAATTCATATAGTTTGGCAAATTATCATAGAACGTTTAACACTTCAACAACGCTTAGAAATTGTAAAAACTTCAATAAACTTACTGAAACAAAAGTTTAATGAGTCTATTATTTCACAAAATGGACCCATCAATTGGCCACCAAGATCATGTGATCTAACTCCATTAGATTATTTTTTGTGGAGTTATTGAAATCATTGGTTTATGCTGATAAACCACAATTAACAGATTCATTAAAAATAAACAATGACCGTGTAATTCATGACATTGGACCACAATTATGTGAAAGAGTGACTAAAAATTGGACTAAACGAACGCACCATATCAAGCGAATTTGTAATGCTCATATGAGTGAAATTGTGTTTCATCATTAATGCCATAGAATATGCTTAAAAATAAAAACAGTAAATAACCAATTAATTAAATACTTTTTGTTTTATTTCCATTTAAACCTCTGAAACGTTAATTGGAAAACCCTATATAACAAAGATAATCTGTAAGAATTCTCAAAACTCTTCTGAAAGTAATTCAACAGCTTAACAAGTAATTTTTCGACTTTTATTCTCTCTGTCTCTCTCTATGTATATATATATATATATATATATATATATATATATATATATATATATATATATATAAACACTATTTATGATAAATTTTCAATTTAGGCCTTTTGTGTACGAACAATAATAATTATTGAACAATTTTATAAATTTTTATGACATTGAAATACAATATACCAAATTATTAATATACCAAAAACGAATAATGGTTCATAATGAACTTCAAACTCTGTCATAACATCAGCAGTTAATTGTAAATGTTTTTAAAGGAACTAATTATTCATAAATAGTAATAAATTTGACCATCTAAAATTTAATGAGAAATTTATAATTTAAAAATTGTTCATAGAAATCTCTAATAAGAAGGGAAAAATGATACGAATGATTAAAATACGAATTGTTGAATAAAATTTATAGATTCCTTAACTCATTTATTTTATGGAATCAGTTTATATAAATTCATAAACTCTGTGCCGGTCCTGATATTTTTCAATACAATAATCGTGCACATCGGGGAAACAGCGAAATAGTGGACCACACCTACCCTCTCCGAGCACCATTTGAGACAATATTCAACCGGCACGGTTGGGAAAAAACATGTATTATTAATGCCCACGCGAAAGAGTTTGTCGAATCGGTCTTGTCAACATGTCTTATTCTGGAAATGACTAATTATTATGTCGTTAAATGATACGTTTCATTATAGTCGATGTATTTTTTTAACGATTAGTCTATCTGTCGGTTGTTTACATACACTACAATAATAATTAAGTAACTCATTACGGTGTTCAATATTTAAAATGCTTTTATTAAGTACCATTTAATAACCGTGGAACTATCGACATTCGAATGTATATAATTAATTTCATTTTTATATAGTAATTATATCGTATTAACAGTAAAAAAAGGCACGAGTCTCATTAAATATTAGTATTGATAAATATCATTTTTTTCGAGTGGTATTGTTGATGGGAGATATTAACTGCACGCAGAATTTAAAACACAGTCCTATAAAAATTAATGAATGATATTATTTTCAATTTTTATTAAACTCTTTTGTATTTTGTCGGTCTGATTTTTTATCAAACTTTTACTGATATATTAATTTATTAAGGACATATTTAAGATTAATTTATTAATATAAATCAAACATTTTTAAACAGATTTATAAATTGGAATTATATAAAATATATAATTTATATATATATATATATATATATATATATATATATAATCAATTAATTATTTAATAACTGATGTATTAAATAGCAACTCTCAACGATATCATTTAGAATTTTTCTCATAAAAAACGATTATTATATCCTTATACGCGACAAAATCATCCCATTAGAAGCTAATTTACTTTAGTTGCAAGCGACCGTTTGATAAAATACAATAAATCGACGGACAAAGGACCTTCGAAGGTCACGACATGAACGATAATCTACTGCCATTACAAGCACTAACTAATTATGTAACGTACACGTTGACCAGGTAGCCCCTGGCGTGTTGTTATCACATTATGGCCCCGTGGTGCAACGGGCGGGGCTGATAATGCGAGCACTAATCTATGGTAGTAACGCTGCTACCCTTAAAACGTGCAGCAGCATGTCGACGAACGTGGGGGTGGTAGACGCGAACACACCACCATTTCTGGACTTCGAACGGTGTTATGTAAAAACAGAAACTGATTTTTTAATATAAATGTATATTTATTACACACACACATTTATATATATATATATATATATATATATATATATATGTGTGTGTGTGTGTGTGTGTGTGTGTGTGTGTATGTATGTATTTATATTTTATATACCAGTTTTAATAGAAAAAAAATCTAAACAAATTATTAATTCCTCCTTATTTTTGTATTATCGATATATTTTTTAATTAGTAGACTGAACATCTGCTAACTAATTAAACATTATAAATAGTAAAAATATAAAAAATAAAAATAAATGACATGTATATAAAGAAATTGTCATTTCGACATTATCCCTTATTAAGAATCAATATAAATATCCATTTCTTTAACAAAAAAAATGTTTATATAGAGTGTTTTTAAGCGTAATAGGACTTTAAATTGAATCCCTATCTAAAGTTCTATCTAACCTAAAAAAATAAAAATGAAAAAAAATGAAATTAAAATAAAAATGAAAAAAAGATTAAGGAAATATTCAATCTGTCTAGATTGTCGTCTAAAATTGGATTGTAAATGGAAATCATTTAATTTATTAAAGATATATTTAAAAATAATAAACAATTAAAGGAAAATTATTGTTAATTTTGTTATTCAATATACAATTACTTCTTTAAAAAAGAAAAAAGAAATGTCAAAAACTTTTATTCAGTGATTTTTTTCTGAATTATTCCTAATAAATTTATTTTATAAATTCATAGTTCCTCATTATCTACAATTATATACATATATATATATATATATATATATATATATATATATATATATACATGTTTGTATATGTATGAGTGTGTATTTATAAATAAAGATATGATTGTGAAAAAAAAGAATGTTTTTAGGTTACATAGAACTTTCAATATGGATTCAATTTAAAATTCTATCACGCTTAAAAAAAACATCTACATACATAAATTTATTTACAAAATAATAATATAAATATTTTTTAACATATATATATTTATATATATATATATATATATATATATATACAAGTGACCTAAATGAGACTGAATGATAGAAAATAATATTAATTACAATAAGTAAAAAAAGTATAAATAAAAGCCTTTCAATCTCATTTGGATCATCTGTATTTTATAAATATATATATATATATATATATATATATATATATATATATATATATATATATATATATATATATATCAAATATATATATATATATATATATATATATATATATATATATATGAAGGTCGTTTGATAGTATGGTAAATTTATTTATTGTTTAATTTAATTAATTAAATTAAATTCTTTAATTCAGTTTTTCTTATTTTTTTGCCATACTTGTTAAACGACCCTTATATATAGGTATTAAATGTTAAAATAATTCAGTGGTTTCAAGTAACACAAATAATTATGAAAAAATGGTTATTAAAAATAATACAAAAAATAAAAAGAGAACTAAATGAATCATAAAGAAAATAAAAGTTACGAATGATGTGGCAAAAATGAGAAGTTTAAAATGGACATTGACAGTCATATAGCAGGAGAAGAAGACCACTAATGAACAAAGAAAGTTATTGATTGGAAACCTAAATAAATAAAAAGGCCCACAAATATCTCTATTGATAGGTGAGACAGAGATATGAGAAAATTCGTCGGAATTAACTGAAAAAGAAAATCATTGGATTAATTTAAGTGGAAAAATTTGGAAGAAATCTTCATTCAGTCGTGGATAAAAAGAGGCTGATGATATATATTATATATATATATATATATATATATATATATATATATATATTATGTTGGCAAGTAACTCCCTTTTTTTTTTTTTTTTTTTTTGTACATAGCTGCGAAATTCAAAAGACCAGAAGGCGGAAGGGAGATATTTGCCAACCTAATATATATAAAATATATTATATATATATATATATATATATATATATATATATATATATATATATATATATATATATATATATATATATATATATATATATATATATATATATATATATATATATAATGTATGTATTATATTGTGTAATATATAAGTAGAAATGAGAATAATTCCAAAAAGACTCAAATGAAGATCATAATTAAGTTAATGATAATAAAAAATAAAATGAAAAAATAACCTTCTAAAGATCGACATAAATGGAAAGTAGGAATTGAAAAAAGTTTAAGAAAGTTATAATATGAAAAAAAAAATAATATACAGTTAATAAAACTTCTATATTTAACACAAAGATAGAGAGAGAAAGAATAGATAGGAGCTTTTTCTCTGCTAACAATAATACTCAACAAAACAATAATATAGAGTTATCTAAAAGTGACTCCTAGATTTGTATTTTATTAAAAAGAAACATGTGTATAGTTTCTTTTTTTTTAATAAAACGCAAATCTAGGCGTCACATTTAGATGACTCTATATAATAAAATTAGAGAAAAATACTATAAATAATTCTATAAAAAACGTTATATTAGTGTAAAAAATATATAGTAGTTTTTATATTAACTTAAAAAAAATCAGTTTATAAGGAATATTTTTTATACTCCAAATGTTAACTTTTTATATATTAAGAGTTTATTTAAGAAACTCTTACATTGAAAGTAATAAAAGCATATGTGTGTACATATGTATGTATATAATACTATAACAAATCAAATCAAATACACGCATTCCAAGTCCAGGAGCATAGGGGAAAAAAAGCATCTACCATTTTGACAAACACTTGTCATTAAGCGCAACAACAGCGGAAGCGGAAGCAAGTCGGCCATGACGTTGCTACGTCACGGGCGCCGCGTTCAATTGAACTGCGACGACGCGGAATCAAACGCAAAGGAGTGGCTGTATATTCGCCGGCTGATTGTGTCCTGTACGACACAATGTATAAAAACGATTACTGTGACGCGGAGGCGTCGCAAGTTATCTCCGCCACGGATGTGTAACCATTAAAAACGCGTCGACGAAGGAATCGTGCAGATATAACGACATTAACGAAAACAATTGCTATGTAATTATTATTAAAGTCAATTAAATATTTCGTTCGTCGATTATTCATTTATGTTACAAGAATGTAGGTGGCGTTCTTAATGACAAAATTGAAATTTATTATTATTTACTGTCAACTAATACGTATATTCCGAACCCACATATACCAAAATATAGTTTTTTTTTTTAAAAAAAAATGATGGAGTTGTAAACATTAAAATGTATTTAGTTCCAAATAAATATTCTATTATTTAAAGAAAATGTCGATTATGAGTAAACATTTTCACTAGATTAATATATTTCAACTAATCATAAATAATATTTATTTTAATTATATGCATCTTTAAAATATTTGAAAAAGTTATATTTTGTAGGATTCCATATTAATAGTTTTTGTATATTCTATCATGATTTTTGTTTATTAATACTGTTTAATTTATCACTTATAAGTATCAACTTAACCCTAATATGTAAACTGATTTTATTCCTTATTACTATTTACCTTCAAACTATGAAGAATTCACTTTCATACTAACGAATGATCATCCTAACATAACAAGAATTGAGAAATGTTCAATTATTATTTATTGTTTCTTTGTTTGTTTATAAGCTGATGTGCATTTCGATATCAACCAAAATATGCATTAGCTTATAAACTGGACATTTTATTTATTATATTATACTGTAAAAGTGAATTCATTTATTTCTTGTCTTATTTTATTTTCTATTTGTCATTTTCACTAGAATCTAGAATAAGGTTTACAAAAAAAAAGAAACAAACAAACTAGATGTGTTTTTGGATCTTCTATACCTATATGAAAATGTGTGTGTGTGTGTGTGTATGTATGTGTGTGTATATGTGTGTGTGTGCAGTGTGTATGTATGTCT
>CP092092.1:9710000-9782500 GCA_029203775.1 Neoneuromus ignobilis
TTTTTAGTTACTTTCCTTGACTCTAATTCATTTTTTATCGTTTTTTTCGTAGACAAAACATCGTCATATTTTTTTCAATTTGAACATTTATTGTAATAAAAAATTAATATACCGCAACATAATAGACATATGTTTCTAAATCATTTCTTATTATTCAGACATGTAAAGTGATCATTTTGGTATACAATTATATTAATATAAAAATATATAAATTTATTTTCATGCATACATTTATGATTTTAATATGATGTACGTTTTGAAAAATAAAATCATCATGTATTTTTTTAATATTAACTATATTTACATACATACATACACACATACATATATATATCCGTCCCTCAATTTACGCGGAGTATCCGTTTCACGTGGATTTGTTTTACGCGAATGAAAATCGCGTAAATTGAGTCTGTCAGTACAATAGAAAAAATATTGGAAATAAAAACTAGTAAAGTTGTAGAAACATATATTTATTTCACATAGCTTAACAAAAAAATAATGACGTTTTAGAAAACAAAAGTAGATAAATTTTCTTCGGTGTCACTATCGCTACTGTAATTAAGAACAATCAACCTTTTATATACTTATATCGCGCTTTTATACGTTCAAGTAAGAATTTGCGTCACTCTGATATATAATAAATTCCATGAAAAATTATATAAAATTAAATCTATCTGACCGCGTATAAAAAGTGGTGTGTAAATCAATACCGCGTAAAAAAAAGTCTCGCGTTAATAGAGGTATAATTTGCCGCGTAAAAAAAACTCGCATAAAAAGTTCCGCGTAAATTGAGGGATGGATGTGTATATATATATATATATATATATATATATATATATATATATATATATACAAAAGTGGCTATTGAAATCAGGTCACTCTGGCAACACTATTTTTTTAAGTAGTTTCAGTCAATAAAACAAGGAAGTTCCTGTTGTTTGCATTTTTTTATGCAAGCATACATAAATGACACTTTTTCTTTCATTCTGTAACAAGTAGTTGGTCAAATAACATTGTAAGTGAAGTTAATGAGTATGAAAAGTGTAAAAATGACAATTATGAAAAAACTGACCGAGGAAGATAATTTAATATTTTGGCTTTGTCAAAAAAGAATTTAAGTGTTCATAAAATCGTTGAGTCGAATTCAGCAAATCGTCCGTAGCTGAATTTTTTTAAAAAAATCGAAACATGCTCTATTAATCGGAAAAGGTGATCCAGATCCAAAATCAAAATAACGGTCTGTCAAGATCGCGCACTAATCAAGCTGTCTTTGAGAAATCGTTTCAAAACTGTAGTGGATATAATAAAAGAGTTTGTGGATGGAGGTGGATCAGAAATAAGTATGCGAACTGTTAGAAGAAGGCTTCAGGAAGCTCAATTGTGCGCTAGAAAACCCACCAAAAAAACACTACTCAAAAAAATGCTCCAAAAACGATTTCAATGGGCCAAAGATCGTGAGAATTGGACTACAATGGGCTGGAGAAATATAATCTTTTCAGACGAGTTCAAATTCAACATGTACGGATCCTACAGAAGACTGTATGTACGAATAAAAAAGGGTGAGCGTTTCAACGATCATCGTATCATAAAAACTGTTAAGTATGGGATCATCCGAATGGTCTGGAGATTCTTTTCTTTTCACGGAGTTGGTCAAATAACTTTAATAGATGGTACTGTAAATGGGAATCGAAACAAACAAGTTTTATGCCATCTATGGAAGAACACCTTTCACTGGCAGGAGACATTATCTTCCAACACGACTCTGCGCCATGCTATCGTGCTTAACTGATAAGTATTGACGCTTACGTCTTCCTGATTATTTGAATAACTGGACAGAACACTCATTTTTTAATTCAATGTCTCTTTTATTTTAAGATGGAAAAATATCTTGACAAACTACGAGTTTCAAAGCTGCCATGGTCCGGGAATAGCCCCGATTTGAATCTCATAGAAAACCTTTTGAGGCTTATTAGGGTTAAAGTTGCTAAAAAAGACCAAAAACATTAAGAGTTTGATTTCTTCATCCAAAAAGTGTGGTACTAAGAAATCTCTCAGGAAACTTTAAAAAAATTAGTCGATTCTATACCGGACTGTATTAAATGCGTTATTCAAAAAAGGGAGGTTTGACAAAATATTAGTGATTAGTATTTTTTATGTTAATGCGTGTAAAGTTGAAAACAATTTAATTTGTAACAATTTTATACCCCATTACATGATTTGTTAGAGCTTTGCTTATTGAATAAAAACCTCAATAAAAGAGAATTCCTTCGCTTCGTTCATTTTGAACAAAAATCGTTCAATAAAGTGAATACTTCTATCCATTTTAGAAAAATTATAGCCATGCAAACAACTTTTGGAAGGCACATTTCACCTATCTATTTACACGGAAAAAAATACCGAAAAAATCGTTTTATTTACATGTCTGGATTTCAATGGCCGCAGCTGTATATATAATATATACAAATTTTAAATTGTCTATTAAATTATAAAAAAATTAATATAAATTTCAAATATTAATGAAATCATATATTTTTAATGAAACAGTATTGAATTATTTAATCGATTGATTCTGTATGACAATCATGCCGGAAACATACAAGAAGAAATGTTAAATGCAGTTCAATCCGTAGTTGAAAACACTCTTCACGACACTATTACGATGCCAATAACAAGCCACGTTATGTGAAAAGCGTGTATAGGCCTGTGACGTCATTACATTGGCATGCGTCTGCTGTCAAACAGATTGACACAAAAATGCGAGGCAATGTTTCGAGGCGGGCCTAGTTCAAACCCCGCAACGCACAAAAAGGTTACAGTACGTCGAACACGATAATAGCAGACATCCTAGCAAATGCGAAATGCAATGTAATCGTCCACGAACAACAGCTGGATGTTAAACAAGTCTGCAGAACGAACTTTTAAATATACATTTATGTAGATATTTATTAGACAGTTTTATTTTCATATTAATGTCAAAAATTTAAATTGACAAACATCATATGCGCACACAAATATACATATACATATATATATATATATATATATATATATATATATATATATATATATATTTATAACATTACAACGTTCATTAAAAATACTTTACACATAAACATCATTTATTTTTTTCATTTTTTTGATAAATTTGTTAGCAGTATTAGAATAAATAAGAGATAAAGGAAAAATAGTTGCTTCAATCTACCTGTATGTTGATATATGTACGTGTGTGTGTATGTGTATGACAAACATCATTAGTTCATTGCTTAAAGAGAATAATGTACTAGGAATTGTGGTGCAGAAACATCTATGATTACATTTTAAGACAATCGGTATAATCATCATTAGTTCTATTTATTCCTCTGGCAAGCATAGATCTTCAACACGGGAATTAATCGTTTATTAAAGTGCAGGTGAGTGGCCTGTAGCATTCGAAACCATCGTTCAGACATATAAAAAGGAGTCAATCTCATAAAAATTTGTCCTTAGGTTGATGAAATAATGATATTAATATATATAATTATTATATTAGAAATTAAAACAATCTATTAAATTACATATAAAAAATAATTTCTTAATTATACATATATATTAATTAACTCAAATTTTTTAAAAAAAAATATTTATTTTTTTTATAAACCTTATTCCTTCGTTTACCTGAGGAATATATTTGAAAATGAAAATTTGAGACCGATCGGTTCAGCTATTTCTGAGATATCGAGATCACTGGATAAAATTTTGAGATAAACGTTTGAAGTTTGAAGTAGTTTAAGTTAAAAATTTTTTACAAATTCAGGTGTATGTCCGAAAATATTTATCGGATTTACTTCAAATTTTCAGAGAATATACTCAAATATATGTGCATTCCGAAAATGCCAAAAAAATCGATTTTTTGAAATTTTTAATTTCGTATAACCCCTTAAGTTTGACAATTGATATCTCTGATATTTTGCTTTGACAGTTCTTGTTTTTTTTATTGTTAAGGCACATCCTCAGTCTTACAAACGCACGTTTTGGTTTGTGATTATTTTTCGAATTGTTTTAGAGAAATTTTTACGAAACCGTGGATAAGTCGAAATTCATGTTATTTTCGAAAATGAGTTTTATCATGGAACCAATGCAAATTTAATCTTCAAAATGAACGACCCTAGACCAAGATAATGCTAAATGCTAATATTTATTCTATTGGTGAAAATTTCAAAACTAAACTGGATATCACGTTACAGTAAATGGAGTGTGTACTAAATCATGATTAATAATTTTTTTTCTAAAAATGATTGAAAATGGTTTGCACGATATGTGATTTCAACAGGACGTTGCTACGTGCCATACATCTACGGAAATAATAGACTTATTGAAATAAAAGTTTTATAAGTTCATTATTTCACGAAATGAGTCCATCAATTAGTCACCAAGATCTTGTGATCTAACTCCATTGGATTATTTTCTGTGAGGTTATATGAAATCATTGATTTATGCTGATAAACCACAAACTATAGAAGCATTAAAAATAAACATTGAACTAGTAAAATCATGAAATTGGACCACAATTATGTGAAAGAGTGGTTAAAAATTTGACTAAAAAAATTCACTACGTCAAACGAAGTCGTGATGGTCATATGAGTGAAATTGTATTCCATCATTAATGCCATAGAATATGCTTAAAAATAAAGAAAATAAATAAGTAATTAATTGAATACTTTTTGTTTTATTTCTATTTAAACTTCTGTAGCGCTTACTGGAAAACCCTGTATTTTTTCTAAAATCAATTTTAAATTAAAAATAAAAAATACAGACAAAAAAAAACTAAACAAGTAATAAAATTGTAATAATCGTGATAATACACACATGACAGAGCTATAATCCGTGTTCTATAATGAAAACCAAACTGAAAATTCAATTACACGTGTACTTTAACGCCTAGAGACCTATAAAATCCTCAATGCAATAATAATAAGTATGTAAATCCGTACGCCATTACATTATGAACAGATCAATTTTCTAGATAAATGAAACACGATTAAATCTGTATAACTGCTTGGACAAAATAATGTTTAATCTATAATTAATGTGTACATTTCAACAAAGGTCAATTAACTTTATGATGTGATATAATTAATAAAGTATTATAAACTTAATTAATAATACAATTGTTTAATCGTTTATTGATATGTGAAGTACGTCACGTATAATAATTAAATCTGCATGTTATATGTAAATGAATATTGCTGGTAAGCGTACATATTGTAGAAAAATGTTTATTAATTCGTTTCATATAAAGTCTGTTTAATACTTGAAAATTATATCCATAATGAATTTACGACTTACGAGTGAACTTTTCATTATAACATATAATTACAATGATAATTTAATTAATCCACACGTCGTGCTATTACGTCCTATAAAATGTAAATTGCGATTTATTTACATTTTTAATAATTCAATCATGAAATTAGATATATATTGAAAGATATAAAAGGACATTATATACTACATAGATGAATAACCGATTGATTTGTAACGCAGCTAAGAAATATTCTATCGATTGTAATTTAATTGTTAACTAACAATTACAAGAAAATACTTTTTCATTCCTAAATTACAAATAGTATAAAAGAACGAATACATAAAAAATAAATAAAAATTGATTGGAAATTCTAAAATCTCGATAAATCAATATTTTTTTATTATAAATCGATTATTTGGAATTAAAATAATTATACTATAGCTTAAATTAAATTAATTATCACAAAATATGTATGGTCACAGTAACAAAAAAATTGAAAAATCTTGATTTATTATAAAAAATTAATAAATTGAGAAAAGAAATATTTATTTATACCGAAACACCAAACCTAAGTTCCAAATTTATTATTAAGGTCCATAAAAATATAGGGTCATCTAAATCTAGGCATCACATTTGGATGACCCTATATTTTTAATAAAAAAAATAGTAATTTATTTTAAAACGTTCAAGAATAATAGAAACAATTTTTTTATTCAAAAAATGGCTGATTGAATAAATCAGGATTTTCTCTAAATAAAATTTATTTTGGTTTGGAAACAGATTTTAATCATTGATTCGCTTTTAACAATCTTAGATAAAAAGAATAGTTTTTCAACAATGTTGATTTTATAAAAAGAATCATTTTTCAGCAATGTTGATTTTTTCAAAAAAAAAACTTTCTATAGTATAAATTGTATTTTTTTAAAGCTCAAAAAATCTTTTTTTAAAATTCACTACAACGCAATTTTTTACTAGAGATCTATTATTTTGGCAAAAATAATTAATTTTCAATAAAAATATTATTCATTATTAGAACATTCGATTTTTATAACGAAGAACGATTTTTAATTATTATTTTTTATAAAATTCAAAAAATGAAAAAATATTTATTTCTAATCAAATATCAAAATTTCATTATTGATTTTCTACTTATTTACAGAAGTATGGAATTACATGCATTTTTAAGTATTATTGTTTACATTTGTTAACTAAATCCATTTTAGTAATTGATTGGAAAAAAATTAATAAATAAAGTACAGGGTTTTTCAATAAGAACGTTAGAACTTTGATAGTTGGTGGCAGCCATGTTTGAATTTTTTTAAGCTCATTTTGACATTCTCAGTATAGTTTGGCAAATTATCATGGAACGTTTAATACTTCAACAACGCTTAGAAATTGTAAAAACTTATATAGACTTATTGAAACAACAGTTTAATGAGTCCATTATTTCAAGAAATGGGTCCATCAATTGGCCACCAAGATCATGTGATCTAATTCTATTGAATTATTTTCTTTAGGATTATGTGAAGTCATTGGTTTATGCTTATAAATCATAAACAGAAACATTAAAAATATACAATGAAAGTATAATTCATGAAATTGGACCACAATTATGTGAAAAAGTGACTAAAAACTGGACTAAACGAATACACTATGTCAAGTGAAGTTGTAATGGTCATATGAGTGAAATTGCATTCTATCATTAATGCCATAGAATATGCTTAAAAATAAAGTAAATAAATAACTAATTAATTAAATACTTTTTGTTTCATTTCCATTTAAACTTCTGAAGTGCTTATTGGAAAACCCTATATATGATTTTTATACTGATCAGTTAATCAATTTAATTTATTTTGCAAGTAATTTAGAAATGTAGCAGTAAAAATTAGAATAATTTGTGATTGAGCTACAAACACTAAATAATTCAACACGACAATAATTGTTCACCCGATACGTTGTCAATAAATAACTAAGTATACTTTTAACAAGCTTCCGAACTGCAACTTCTGTCATCAAAACAATAAAAATCGTCACGTACAAAACCATTTATCAAACAATGGTCCCCTTCGTCTTACACATCCGTACCACCCATGGGTTAAAAATACCTCAGTCTCCCAATGTACGATATATCGAACAGTCAGTTATATTTAAACCAAAGTCCTAATACAAACTAAACGCCACGCTCAATCCATCTACATACGTGTTGTCGAATCGTAGATCTCCGACGTGTTCATTTCAACAAGCCTTTTATTATGAAGATCGCGAACTAATCTTTTTAGCCGAATTTTCAAAATAGTGAATTAAATGAAAAGGACATAACGTGCACGCATTGTATTAGAAAAAGAACTAGTTAGATGAAAAAGTCGTACGGAATAGTCGCGTCCTATTCTACGTTAGCTAACAGACAAATCAAATGATGCGATCTCGATGGTATTTGGTCGAATTCAATTATTTAATTCATTTTCGGATCTTCTGTTGAATGTTTGATTCGTGAGCGGATTATCGATACACGTTTGAACGAGAGAAGATTGTCGTTTTATCTTCTTCTCGTACGTGCAGCGTGTTACTAACATTATCCTTTATACATAAGCTCGTTTCAATGTAGATAACAGGCTCGTTTTGTACGTGTGAGGTCTAGTTGATATATGTAAGTCGACGATCCTGCTTAATTGACGGCTTACTGTTACCTTAAACCAACGTTCGATTCGCTATCTTTATGAAGCGGACATATATACATATTTATTTTAAATAGATGTATGTTGTTATTAGATTCTATATTTTCACTTTATTCTTTTTTCTTGAAAATTTAATAATCAAAATACATTACAAAATTACTTATTTTATTATTATCTCTTTTGGAACTGTGGCGGATTCACTTTAACAAAAATATTTTTTTATCCTCAACACCACAATGATTATAAAATGTTCAATAATCTCTTATTGTTCACTTTTTATTTATAACAATAGTCAACTGATGCCATCATCGTCAGAGCCTTTTTATTTTTGTCAAGAAAAAGGCTCTGACGATGATGGCATCGCGATCGAAATGCGCATCAGCCGACTACTATTATAAACAATAAGTGATTATTGAACATTTCATAACCGTTGTGGTATTGGAGATAAAAATCAATTTGTGTTACTAATTTTATTTTTTACATTAACAACTGAATTATTACTTTATTACTATAACATTAAAAAAATATTTCATTCACATTTTTTACTCTATACTAATATAATTATATGAACTACAAATTAATATAGATTCATCCAATATCACTATTTCTTAAACAAAAAAAAAATTGTATAACCTAACCTACATACCTAACTATTATATCAAAATCTCAAGATTTAAACTTCAAATTGATTTGTTAATTCAATTTTATTGATTGTTACTATATGATTCTTAGTATTATATAAGGTCATCCAAATGTGACGCTTATATTTATGTTTTATTAAAAGAAACATGTGTACAGTTTCTTTTTAATAAAACACAAATCTAGGCGTCACATTTGGATGATCCCATATTTTTGATAAGTATTACCATCCAAGATGTTATATATATATATATATATATATATATATATATATATATATATATATATATCAAAAAGAAAACCAACTATGAAGTTACAATCAAAAAGAATTCAATACAGTAAAGACTGACCTTAAAATCTCATTCCACAATATGTTTATCGAAAGAAAAAAATATAATCATATATTTCAATCAACAAAAAAAAAAAAACTGTATGTAAACTAAAAATATACTAATTTCAAAATATGAATAAATGAAAATTGTTATATCATATGATTTGTTATAGGATGGCCCTTATGAGACTGAAAGATTGATATATAACTATGTTTAAACCTTCCATGCCATTTGGTCCACCTGTATCTTCAATCTATAATAATTAAAATTACATTTCTATACTTTTTAATTTTGTGTTTCTTATAGTTTGATTCTATGAAAGTTTTTATTTAAAAAACACATTTTTTATTTACTACAATATTTGAAACATTAATATTTTTAAATAATTTCATGATCATCGATTAAATGTCAAAATTAAAAACAAATGAACTAGGATCATCGAATCAATAGAAGATTACACAGAGTTAAACACACAAGAACAACAATAAAGATATAATTTTAAATTTGTGAATATAATTAGAGATATCCTTAAAACAAAATTCAGCTAAATACATCAAACATATTATTGTCAATTACTTATGCATATATATATATATATATATATATATATATATAGAGAGAGAGAGAGAGAGAGAGAGAGAGAGAAAGAGAATTTTACATTTAGAAATATATTGCAATTAGAAATGTTCTTAAAATAGAGTTCAGCTAAATACATGGAACATATCACTGTTAATTAATATACATGTATATATATTGGGTGTTTCAAATGAGATTAAAAGGTTTAAACATATATTTACTTGTTTATTATCCTTTACTAATGATTACAATTCTTCAGTCTTATTTGGGTCATCATCATCTCTCTCTCTTTCTATGTATATATATATATATATGTATGTATGTATATATATATATATATATATATATATATATATATATATATATATATATATATATATATATATATAGATGGATATAATCAACACGCGAGATATATATTTATGATAAATTTATATATATAATGTATATAAAATATGCATTATATGATATATACGACCTCGTATATATATATATATATATATATATTAAATGAATAGATGGAACAGAGATAGAAAAAAGAACTGAAAATAGAGTTGATAAATACATGGAACATATTACTGTTAAATATACATGTATATATAGCTGGGTGTTTCAAATGAGATGAAAAAGGTTTAAACATATAAAATTTTAGTAGACCCTCATCCAGCAGTGGATAGAAAGAGACTGATGATAATGATGATGATAATGCATCAAATAATATATAGTCTACTAAGCAAAATTTTAGTAAACCCTCATCCAGCAGTGGATAGAAAGAGACTGATGATGATGATAATATATCATATATAGAGCTAACATAGTTAAATAAGTAAAGAGATTAATTGTTAATAAAAAATGAATTATAATAAAATATTCAAACATTTCTCAAATTTATGTCGATTTAGTAACAAAGTAATTAATAACTGTAATCTATGTTAGTTATATTTTTCGGCAATTTTTTTTTCAAATATCTACTTAGTAAATATTTAAATTAATATTGATTTAATTCATTGAATTTATTTGAAACAATTTATTTTATGATGAAGAATATATCGTTTATATTAATATAAATAATTATTTTTTTAAAGGAATCATTTCTCTAATACAAAAAAGTGTTTTATTAGTTATTGTTTGTTTTCGAACTGTGGCAGATTCACTTTAACACAAATGACTTTTTACTCCCAACACCACAATGGTTATAAAGTATTCAATAATCACTTACTGTTTATAATTATGTTGGCTGATGCGCATTTCGTTAGAGATGCCATCATCGTCAGAGCCTTTTTTGTTAAAATTTTAACAAAAAGACTCTGATGATGATGGAACTGCTATCGAAATATGCATCAGCGAACATAATTATAAACAAATAGTGAACAATGAGTAATTATTAAACTCTTTGTAACCATTGTGGTGTTGGGGATAAAAATTTATTTGTGTTAATGTTTTATTAGTGTTCATTATTTATGAAAAATTTAATCTTTTAATTGTACGTTATTGAAATTATCTATAAAATTATACTGCAAAAATGAAATTACAAATTATATTATAAAATGTTTACTTCCCCGCTATTACATATTTGAAATCTATATATATATATATATATATATATATATATATGTATATATGTATGCATATATGTTTGTATGTGTGTGTGTGTATGAAAAACTAAAAAAAATCAATTTCTACTCCAATATTGAATTCACTGCCAACCGCACACAAGCTACAAAGACACGAACTACTGCATCCTTATCTAACTAAAATCTAGTATTGGCGTGCTATCTCCGTCTCGCACATTTGGGAGGTATGTTTGGAAATTTTTGACACAACATTCACCTCTGGCAACGATATTTGTCACACTATAGAAACCAGGGTTGATCTCATCTCTCGTTTCGATCAACACGCGCCGCTGTACATCCGTCTCCGTTCAATAGCTACACATTTTTTTCGGTCGTTATGCGCTTCCACGGCATATAAGATTTAAGTATCTCGGATCACAATATGAAAGAAGGTAATTTTGCTACTGTTTAGGTGAGGCCAATCTTACCTGAGGGGCTTAAAATATTATAATGATTTTAATGGGATACGTGTGACAGTTCCTATTTTATCACGATTGTGTTGGCCGAATGTGTAGCAAAGCCCCGTTTTATGTTTCTTTTTAGTTCATATAATAAACGAAAGTTGACAGACTAATGAATTAGATCAGGTGTGTTCAGTTCACTGATCGCAAGACGACGTCGAATATTTGTCATAGCGTTGTTAATTTCTTTAACTTATTCTCAGGATTAGAACTATTCGAAAAAACATTCTTTCGGTTTGGACTATCTGAACTTGTCAATTGCTTATTTTCGTTAATTATCTTTTAATATTCTAAACAATTCAAAAATTTAGCTTATATAATTTAATCTAATCATTTATATATATATACATTTTATAGAAATAATTTATATTTAAATAACATTCTGATATAAAAAGAAAATTTTCATTAAAAAAAAGTTTTTATCTAAAAATGTGTTGCTTTATTAAGTTTTATTTTTATAAGATATCCATTAATTTTATTAAATTATTTTCTTTCGGCAAATAACTAAGAACATAAATAACCCTCGTATAATACGAATATTAGGTCCCATAGAAATGCAACGTTATATAGAGTCAACTAAATGTAAAGCAACATATGTATAGGGAAACATTTGTATAGTATCTTTTTAATAAAACACAAATCTATGGGTCACATTTGGATGACCTTATATAAATCACGCTATACGAAACTCAGATCATATAGAAATACTAAGGTTATTTTTCTGTGGGTTATATAAGATTATGATACGAGTAGTCAGAAATTTAACGAAAATAAAATTTCATTTTTAAGTCGCATGGTAAAAAATATATAAAAAAATAAAAAGTTATTACAATTTGTAGACCGTTTTATCTCGAAACGATAACCGCGTTAAACAAGGGTTACAATACATAGACCGCGTTATACAAGGGTTACCTGTACTACGATAAACGGTTTTTGATGATCCAAATTATTCTAAAGTGAAATATTCTACAAATAGAAACATGTAAAAAAAATTCAAAATCTAATTGTAAGTATTGTAAAAGCATTATGAAAAGATTACATAAAAACAATATTTTTATATCACAAAACATTTTAATTATAATACATATTTATTTATAATCGCTTCATAAAAATATTTATACAAAAAAGAAAAATGCAAAAATTTAATTTTGCATTTTAAAAAATAACAAAATTTTAATTTTATATTAAAAACGCAGTCACTTTTCGGGTATTTTGCAATTTTTCCACAACTTAAAACAATATTTTCTAGTCCAAATTCATCGCATATGTTATTAATTCAATGTTCCAAGTAATTAAAAACATATAAATGTCAAAAAATCTATGCCATAACAATAATTTATAAGAGTATACTAAATTCATACAATATATATAATAATAAATACACACACACACAGTCCAATAAATATATATATATATATACATATACATACATATATATATATATATATATATATATATATATATATATATATATATATATATATATATAAACACTTTATGGCATATTACTCATCAAATTTCCCATAAAATTTAAAAAACACGTGTGCAGGTTGTTCTATCACATCCATTTATATTCCAAATGAAATATTTATAATATATATGCATATATATATATATATATATATATATATATATATATATATATATATATATATATATATTACAAATATTAATTTTTCAGTATTATATTCATTAACTTTAAATCATTAAATTTACTAAACATACCATTTAATTAAATTTTACAAATTCTCTAAAGTATACAAGTTTAATTATTTTTTTTCTTCAAATGCCACCCAAGAAGTATGCAATTTTTATATTTCTACATGAATTCATGATGTTTTATATTCAAGTAAACCCACACAAATTTATGTATATATATATATATATATATATATATATGATCAAATTTTTTTTCCAGTAATCATAAAGTAAATAACACACAACTACACATTAATAGTATATCATAAGTTCGATCAAACCTTGAGTTATATCATATTTCATTACAAAAAGATCATCTCTCTCTATTTAATTAGTTCATATACAACTACTAATACAAAAAAATAAATTTTATAAAATATGTATGTGTGTATAAAAGACGTTCAACAAAATCGGTTACACAACATAAAAACGATTAGAAGTACAAACAAAATCAATAGTTGAAATTCTTACACGGATTTATTTAACAACGTATAAATAACGTTGAAATGAAATATTCATGTGTCAGAAAACCAACCGTAAAAGATTTAAATTATAATGCGGTTATGCAACTAATAAACTATTTCGATCTATCCAGTTGATGACTACGTAACAAATCGAATCAATCACACGAGTAACAGAAACTATATAAAGAATTCTCGAACTGAGAGGATCACTGTAATCGATGTTACATGAAATTTTTAAAGAAAAATCGAGAAAATAATATTTTATATATATATATATATCTACATAAAGAATAGCCAAATAAGACTGAAGGGTTTAGACATATATTTACTTGCTTACTATTATTTACTATTCTTTACTATCCTTCAATCGCATCTTAGCCATCTATAAATTATGTATGCATCATTTTAATAAAAAAGTACTAATCTCTAGTACAAATAATTATTGAATGTTTAAATATTCATAATAATGTTCAAGTTTAATTTTTTAAACATACATACATATACATATGTGTGTTTGTGTGTGTGTATGTATGTATGTATATATATATATATATATACATGTGTGTGTTGTTACAATTTTTGAATTTTTAAATTTTTTGGAATAACACATTCATCAATAAATAGTCAAAAATGATCACAATTCAACTTAACAATTTATAAAAGTACAGCATGGTTTTCTTAACAGAATCTTCATATATACTAATAACATAAATACATACAACTGATATCAGGTCTATATTATCACAACTAATTTTAAGGAACACTAATACATTTTAAAGACTATTAACACCTCTTAATTACATTCGATAATAATTTTCACGTATTTTATTTGAAAGTACCAACATCCAACCACAATAAATTTCAATATTTTTTAATACAAATACAAAAAATATACCTAATAAGTATACTGCACACTAGCAAATGGAATAGTGAACAGATATACGTAGAAAAATTTATTACTCCGCGTATTTCTGTTAAATAGTCCTATTACCATACTATTACACCAAAAATTAAATATAGTTCCGAAAATTTTTCTTTATTCAAATAATACGTTATTTGTTTATTAGTTTATATTATAAAATACAGTAGTTTTATTTTCAAACTTAAACACATATTTATATTATTAATTACTCCATGACTTACTACCTGTTATCATATATATATATATATATATATATATATATATATATATATATATATATATATTAGGTTGGCAAGTATCTCCCTTCCGCTTTTTTTTTTTTTTGTACATAGCCGCGAAATTCAAAAGACCAGAAGGCGGAAGGGAGATATTTGCCACACTAAACTATATATATATATATATATATATATATATATATATATATATATATATATATATATATATATATATATATATATATATATATATATATATATATATATATATATATATATATATATATATATATATATATAATTTAACTATGTATGTATGTTGATTTTTTATATTATATTTCTCTTGTTGTGACTTGCATAACAAAATGTCAAATAAGATATCTATTTGTGGTACCATGATTTTTAATTTTTATAAATATTTTTAATCTTCTTTGATAATATATTTTTCAAATTACATATTCTAGAAATACATATTAAATATATTATAAAGTAATATATATAAAGATATTTAAATGTGACACCTGGATTTGTGTTTTATTAAAAAAAACATGTGTATAATTTTTTGTGTTTTTTTTAATAAAACATAAATCTAGGCGTCACATCAGAAAACCCTATACTGAAATATGAAAATAGAATCACCAATGAACACAAGAAATTATTGATTGGAAACTTATATATATATATATATATATATATATATATATATATATATATATATATATACAAATGTATGTGTATGTATGTATATTTGTATGTACATGAGTTATATGAAGCACATGTAACTTTCCCAAGGCTAGTCACACGGGAACAGCATACATAGTCCACGTGTTGATTGCTGAAGAATAATTCCTTTAGGAAGTAAATACAACTATAAAAAACGCGACAATCAATTTTTGAATTACATAAAATATCTTAATAATGAGAACTAGAGGTTTCTTTGTTACTTATTACACTTGGTAACAGCAGTTCTACAGTGGATGTTGCAACGACAACATCAATTCTAAAATGGAGGATGCAACCAAGAAGAACTCCTCAAGTCACTGTTCTTGATTGATAATTGAAGAACCTGATTTTAAACATTGTAATTGATTGATTGATAAATAAAAATTTTTTTATTAAAAATCGTACTTTCGATTTATTTAAAAAATAAAACTCATGCAGGCTTATGGTATAAGAGTAAATTTAAAATATTAAAATTGGAATCATACTATATGACATTTTTCCATAACCATACATACACACACACTCACACACATACATACATACATTTATATATATACATATATATATATATATATATATATATATGTATGTATTTATATATATATATATATATATATACATATATATATATATATATATATATATATATATATATATGTATATATATATATATATATATATATATATATATATATATATATATATATATATTTGAATAGAATCATGCAAATGTGAATCCTAAATTTGTGTTTTTTTTTTGAAAAAAATCATTACATTTAAAAGTTTAAATGAGGTTTCTGAAAAAGAACTTTTTTATTTTGTCATTTTTATTTTAAATCAGATAAACTTCCTATTTAGTTAATTTTGTTCATGGATAAATACAATTTAATTAAAAAAATTAATAATATTTTTCAATTTCTCAATTATTCAATAAAGATTTTTTAAAAAATACACCTCATTTAAAAAATATATCATTATATTTTTCATTGCATGTTCAAAAATTTGTTATATTAAATATTATTAGATGTATATTTAATACAATATATAGGGTCATCTAAATGTGACGCCAAGATTTGTGATTTATTAAAAAGAGACTAATACACATATGTCTTTTTAATAAAACACAAATCTAGGTGTCACATTTGGCTGACCCTAAATGTATATATGACTATGGTATAAGAATAATTATAAAATATGCAAAAGAAAATATTAATAAAATTTTATGAATATTTTTATCCAAGGATACTTTTGCATCCGGATGTACATACACTGCTAACGAAATTAACTGGAAACATTAATTGTTGATTACTTTGTATCGTTGCAAGATTTATATTAAACACCTACACATATTACACCTACATTGTTTCTACTCCTACTTAAATTAATTTCAATTTAAATAATCGTATATAATTATTATTTTATCTTAATATCGTCAGCATGGGTTTACATATTTGAAATAATAAATTGTATCATATGATATTGCTAAATTTTATATATAATAAATAATCAATTGTAATATTTAAAATCGACATGTACAACAGTTTTTAATACTAAGTTAAGATGTTTTTGTTTTTATTATTATATAAACTGATATCTTTTAGATTTAAGACTACATTTGTACTGAATATAAATTAGTAAAATTATGTAAATATGGCTACCAGAAACATCAATTTCATTTAGAAGAAAAACTAGTAATTAATAAAATATTCCAATATGAATTTTAAAAATAATCATTGAATAATAACGATAGATTTTAAACAATTTTTAGTTTGATAAATTAATTATAAACAAAAATTGTTTAAAATCCATGAATATATTAAATTATCCATACAGTTCCCTTTTGAAATAAATTTAAAAACTTTTTTTATGATAATTTCTCAATATTCCTCAAATATATAGAAGAAACTAATAATCAAAGAGTAATATATTTGAAAACATTTTTTTACTGGTAATTACATATCCAACCTTTTTTAAAAATAATTACTACTTGTAATAAAAATTGAATCATTACGATAATTAATATTATAATTAAATTCTAGTGAATCAACAAAATACATATTAAAAAGTTATTTTTTTAAAAAAAAATCTTTGAATAACGATTAACAGTTATTGAATTAAAATCAATTCAATAGCATTTTTATGGAAATTAAATGACCTGATATTTAAAATAAAACACAGTTTTACATCAAGTAAAAATTCTGTCTCGGTTGTAATTTGGAAACCAGGTTATATTCATTTTTATAAGTTTAAGTATACCCACACACTAAATATATTTTTTTAATTGAACCAAAATAAACTACTGTTATCAATTGCTCTGAATATTTAGACTGATTTAAATTTTTTGATTTTTGTGATATGACTTATACATATATTATTTAGTTTTAGTTACAAAGAATTAGTTAAAAAATTAAAAGATATTTTATATATTCTTTAAATTTTAGTTACAAAATATTAGTTAAGAAATTGAAAAATGTTAAATCTTTTTTTATAATTTTCTTCTCAAAAATTATAAAATAATTATTATTAAAATTAATTATATATATATATATATATATATATATATATATATATATATATATATATATATATATATATATATATATATATATATATATATATATATATATAGATATATATATATATATATATATACATATAGGGTCATCCAAATGTGACACCTAGATTTGTGTTTTATTAAAAAGAAACATGTGTATAGGGTGATGTATAGGGAAACATGTGTATAGTCTCTTTTTAATAAATCACAAATTTTAGCGTCACATTTGGATGACCCTATATATTGTATTAAATACACATCTAATAATTTTTAATATAATAAATTATTAAACATGCAATGAAAAATATTATGATATATTTTTCAAATAAGGTGTATTTTTTAAAAAATCTTTTTTGAATAATTAAGAAATTGAAAAATATTTTTTTATCATTTTTAAAAATATCATTGATCTTTGCAATTAAATTGTATTTATCAATGAACAAAATTAAATAAATAAAAAGTCTATCTGATTTAAAATAAAAATTACAAAAAAAGTTCTTTTTCAGAAACCCCATTTAAAGTTTTAAATGTAATGATTTTTTAAAAAAGAAATATTATGTACTATAAATATTTTCTGATACTTTTGGAAATAAAATTATTTTATCATTGTTGTAAATAATCATTAATAATAATTAATCGCATCGTTTAAACTATTGTAAATTTATACATAAATGAAATTAAATAAACAGAAAATCCTATCTAATTTAAAATAAAAATTACAAAAATAAAAAATACCTTTTTCATAAATCTTGTTTAAAATCTTAAATATAATGATTGTTTTTAAAAAATATTTTTTTATACTTTTGGTTTTTCGTAATTAAAATACATGCATCTTTATATTTGAGTTTGGTGATAAATAACTTGGGTTATTTTTTTATACTATTGATGTAATTATATTACATTATATTAAATATATACATATATATTTGAGAGAGAGAGAAATAGATCATTTATTGAATTAATAAACATAATTAAACATATAATTTAAATTAATATAAACTGAAATGCACTTACCTTTTATCACAAATGCTATCGAAAAATATATTATTGTATCAATCAAAAATGCAAGCAACAAATTTTGAAGATTGGTTTAAAAAATTATTTTCACTTTATGTTTAGGTCAATTAAATTTTTACTTAAATTGCATCTTGAGTATCTGAAAAAATATTAAACAGTTATTAAAATAGGAATAGAACAAATCAATGAAAAAAAAAACACTAAAATATATCGATTAACGATTTCTATTTGTTTATATTTTTTAATCAATGACTATCGTCACATACTTAATTTACATAATACACATTGATTTTTACAAGGATGAATGATAATATATAATCGTACAATACACAATAAAACTCTACTATATTACTATTACAGCTAATTTCTACAATATTTCGTTTCTCTCATTAAATAACAATACACAATACGTGAATACATAGTATTCAATAATAATTTGAAATTATTTTACAGGTTTGGGTAAGGGGACTACTTTTACAAAATACATTATGAGTCATTAAATACAATAAAGATATGAGGAGGAAGGTAAAAGTCATGTCAGTTCTTTAGTAAGAGAATATTACCTTTTTATTTACGAAAATTTGTAATATTTATTGCACAGACAATTTCAAAACGAGTCGGATGATTTCCACGTTTCGACTTCGAGATTCATTCGCTATAAAAAAATTACTTTATGAAAATCATTCGACATTCAGAACACAACAAAAGAAATATTATTAACTTAAATGAGAATTGAAAGAAATCGTTTCAAATTTGAGCTAAATGCCGTACGTACACAACATGGACTATAAAAAAAGTTTACTGCTTGTGTTTGTCGCTTTAATCGTGTTTATCATCGTATTAGACAATAAAAAAATTGTATATTGCAATAAAGTATTAAAACATCATTGTGTGTATATTTTATGACACAGCTGTTTATTTTCTCTATTAAAAAATGAAAAAAAACAATTTAAATATAAATATGTTTTAATTTCAAGTTAAACATTTTATGCTTCTACATAAATTAAACGATCTTACGACCTATGAGATCTGTTAATATTTTCTATTTTTAACTTTATTTACACAAAATTATATATTATACTACGTAATTATGTATCATACATACATTATATATATATATATATATATATATATATATATATATATATATATGATGATCAAAAATAAATTACTATAATTTTCGTTCATTATCATTGTAATAAAATTTCTTTACTTATAATTAAATTATTTTATTAATTTACAATCTGTTGCTATTAGAAAAAAAATCCCGTACAATTATAACAAAATATATACAGTTCGAAAATTAAACAGAGAAATTATGCACAGGCCGTATATTCATATCTGTATGCAAATGTCCATTCGATAAAAAATAATATTAGTTATGTCCGAACAATAATTTCGTTAAAATTGCAAATGATGAAATTATGAAGTCAATGAATAAATAACTGAAGCATAAAATAATGATTAACATTTTCATGGTCAATTAAAGCGACGTATATCAATCCAATTAACATGAAAAAAATAGTATAGTAGTTTCGACGGAGCATTAGACCGAAATTATATGATATTAGTTCGGTTTTTCATTGAGATTTAATTCGCGTACGTGTTTTTTTATGTCTTTATAATCTGTGTGAGTACGTTAAGGTACCGTTTAATTATACACTAGCGATGGCTATCAAAATTTGTGTTAGTTTTCTGAATATACATATCACTTAGAGGCAAAACAGTGACATTACTAACTTCATTTATACGAAGTTGTTTTGAATTAAAAAAAATAATTGTAGTAGAAAAAAATACAAATTGTCTAGACTGATTTATTTAAAAAATCATATAAATTATTTTTTTATTATGAAAAATATTTTTTATTTCTTTATTAAAAAAAATAGATACTCATTCCATATCACTTTTTTCTCCTATAAGCGAGTAAGTAAAAAATATATAAATTTATATCTCCTATATATTATATATATATATATATATATATATATATATATATATATATATATATATATATATATAAACTACTTAAACAAAATAGACACTTTTTTATTAAATAATTTTAAAACTATCCAATTTTAACTTGAAGAGAAAACGTTTTGAACTAATTAACTTTTAACGACTTAGAATTGTTATACAGGGATAGGCCAAATGAGACTAAAGGATAGTAAATGAAAATAAGGAAGTAAATGTATGTCTAAACTCTTCAGTGTCATTTGGACCACCCTATATAAAAATACTATAAGTTTTTCTGGCACTCATTAGATTAAAAGACATTTTATTGCAAAAAAAATTTTTAATATCAATTTCTAATTAACTTTCAGAAATATCATTTTAAAAAAATACTTTCTTTGATATAGATTTAATAAATCGCTATTTTTTATAAAAGTTTTTTTAAACATCTGATATACTCAGAAAAGCTAAGAGTTGTTTTATAAAAACCAAATACATACTTTTAAAAAAGAATTTTTAATATTTTTTAAATTATATATTTTTATAAAATCCATTTTATGTATATTTATTTTAAATATAAGGAAATTTAAACACAAATTAAAACTTTTAATATACTCACAAAACTATATTTATATATACTAAAGAAATATATTTGGTGTGTAGAAATATATTTCTACACATCAAAAAGAAATCGCAAAATTTAATTAACTTCTGGAAACATTTTTTTTCACAAAATAATTTCCACATGTATGAATTTTATATATAAATAAATTTTTAAAAAAGAAAAATTGAGAAGCCACTTTTCTGATAATAAAACTGAATCTCAATAAATTTTCATACACATTATTTTTATAAATTCATTACTGATTTAAAATTTTAATAAGATTTTAAAAATATTATTAAACAAAATTTTTCATATATTAATAAATTTTTAAAAAACAAGATTTTTAAAATACTAAAATGTTTAAAATACTATTTTTCTGGTAAGAAAATCAGATGAAGACATATTTTCATGAATTTTTTTGACAAAATATCTATTGATGATTAAAAATTCTATATAGTTTTTATAAACATCATTGTAATAAAATAATTTCTAAATATTTGGATTTTATATATCATTACGTTTTTTCAGAAAATATTTTTTTAAAACAATCTAAAGTGCTTATAATAATAGTTTTTTAACTAAAATTAATTAATGTTTTTTTAACTTACAACAAACAGTATATTCAATCATTTTAATTTTGTAAACATGTTTTTATTTGATAAATAAATCAATTATTCTAATAAAATGATATAAGTGATATTTAAAAAAATGTTACATACACTTCACTCATTTCAAATTTTTATGCAGAAACTTCCTTTACAACACGTGTCAACAATTAACTAAAGTATCTTTCCATACAGTTTTATTAAAACCATAAAATTCAATTTAAAGACAATTGAGATATAAATTTATATAAAGATTTATTTTATTGTCACACATCGGTAATAAAACTTTAATGAAAATCCTAATACAAATGTATTCGAGAAATGCATCGAGTCGTTGATTTAAAATAAAGCAATGTGTAAAATAATGATAGCCATTAAAAAGGTACATCACTGAAACTACATCAAGTTCGTGTCAATTCAAATACATTTTTATAACATTCGCATAAACTATCTGTACCAATTAATCATGGTAATAAAATATCTGATTTGAGAATGTATTTATATCGTATTTGCAATCAGACTATGGACAAAGATCGGTCTAATGCTGTAACGAAACTTTTCAAAAACATACTTTAAACGATTTAAACGTATCTATTAAATAGACATGTTTGTTTGCTTGTCTTCGAGCTCATTATATAATAATTACAATACGAATGACAATTTAATACTTCATATAGTATATAATCACTTTTTATCAATAAATAATCTACTGTTTATATAAATTACCTTCTTAAAAAACTATATGACTGTCAACTTGTACTTTTAACAAAAGCAAATTATGTTACATTCGTTGTCATTTCAAATATCCATTATTATTTTACATGCAGATAAAAATTCAATCAATATATATATATATATATATATATATATATATATATATATATTACATAGTATAATCGTTTTGTTTATATAATTTTAGATAAAAAATATCTCGTCGAATTAATTACATTTATTCATAAAATGTACAATATGAATTGCAATTAATATACACTAAGTTTTACGGCCATATAATTTCCATGCGGCTAAAGAAAATATGTAAAAATAATGAAGTTTATTATGATAAAAATTATAATAATATAGTAAAAAAGTAAATGTTCTGTGAATATAACAAGTGCAAACAACAAAATAAATAAATTACGATACAGTTGAATTATTTTTATACAACAAATAAAAATTTTATGTTTCAAATAAAATTGAGTTAATTATTCATTTTATTCTGCTGTGAAGAAAATGAAATTTATTCATATTTCTTTTAATTTCTCCTAGAAAAATTTTGAAATTAAAAATAATATTTATATATAGAAGATTTTTTTTTCGTTTCTGAATATTTTATGGAAAAAAATCGTTATTATAATTTATTAATATATAAATAATTACTATTTTAATTATTTTATAAATTAATGTAGAAAAAAATATATGTATGTAAAGGAATTGACAACAAAGTTACAATTTAACTAAATTAAAACATTGTAACGACGAATACAAATCAAAAAATTGTCACAGTCTCGTAAGGCTTTAACAATAAAATAAAATCATTTTTATTACATACATAAAATATATTTTTATTATTGTTAATTATATGAGCATTAAAGTGATTTACGAAACACGTTTTATTATAGTTTTCAGTAAACTTTTTGCTTGATTGTATTTAATTAAATTTTGACATGTACTTAACTACCGGAAATGAGTAACGCGCATACATTACTTTTCTAGCTGGTAGGTCTGCTAAAGAAATCATCATGATACTGTCACATATATTTAAAATGTCTGTTCCGAAATGGTAATGATTATGATTTTATTTCATTTAAGTTTTTTTCCTTACAAGCTCGCATATTAAATACTCTCTGAATAAAATTTAAAACAAGTTTCAAACACAAAGTTCTTGTTTGGAAGTACAACGCTCTTAAAATATGTATTAAGTACATACATACATACATACATATATGTATATATATGAAAATATTTTTCTATTAATGGATCGATAAAAAAAATTGATTACATTTCCATTAATAATTCTCTTAAACTAAATTCTTTGCGACTGATTTTCCATTTGTAGACGATGTAATTCAAAATGTTAAAAGAACATTTAGTTCAAGACAATTCAAAAATTGTTGAAATTAAATACAAGAAATTCCAATGATTCATTAGAAAAAAATGTTATCAGTTAAGAAAGTTACTACAAATTGAAATTCATAATATTTACAAGTCTTAAGTGGCAAAGTTGTTTCTGTTTTCATAAACATACTTCATAATTTTGCAAATTTTACAAAAGTCAACAATATATGCTCATTAGATGATATTTTCTTTCATATTATTAAAGGAGTATCTATCAATATATCTAAAGAAAATACAAATGCTAAAACAGGTCGAAATAAGATATGAACATTGAGAAAAATTAATTTATAGATCATTAATAGAAAAATTATTTTAGACAAACATATTTATTAATAAATATATTTATTTGACACACTTTCAGAAAAAAATTAGTTAAATTAAAAATAAATATGGAAAAGACAAAATCATATTTAATAGATTTCTAGAAAAATAAAATATATAAGTGTGAAAATAAAATATTTAGGAAAATTTGTATGAAATGATAATAATATATGACCAGAAATTAGATAGAGAATTAGAGCAACATGGGCAACATTTGGAAGAATAAACAAATAATGAAGAGTAAAGTACCACTAAACCTGAAACTGAGAGTATAAAATCAATGTGGACTGCCTGTTTATACTTATGGGCCAGAAACTTGTTGGACACTGAATGTAAAAATAAAACAAAAACTTCTAACAACCTAGCAAAACATGAAAAAGATAATGTTAAGAATTTCTAAACGCGATCGAAGAACCAAATACCCAAATCGGATTAAAACTAACAAAAAACGTCTAACTCCAAAAGAGTAACTACCAAAAGCTTCTGCTCCTTATGATATAAATAGCTGAATCTTAATCAATAGAAGCAACAGAAAACCATACTAATTAAAATTATTCAATACATTATTAGGGTGAGAAACGAGTATCAGGAAGAAACAGGCTTCGTAGGTGAAAAATGTCGAACTGTTCTATTTTGTGGAAAATTACAACGCATTTACTACAGTGATTACCAGCATCTCGGGACCAAGATGACATATAAAGGAAAAAAAATATTTTAAATCTTCGAAGTACACACACACATATTTTCAATAGATAATTAAAATTATTATATCTTATTTCTGAGAAATTCAAAGAGGTAAAATGACAAAAAATGTTTTTTTTAAATAAAATCAAGATTGATTATAAAATATATTTCTATAATAACAAATTTTAAAATAATGTAAATATGAATATTTAATGCACAATATATTTATTTTTAATAACTGTTTTTAAAAAGCAAACGAAATTTAAAGCTCTACTAAGAAATCTTAACATTTTTTTTATTATTTTAGACTTTAAAAAATATTTAAATGGTAAAATACAACAATTACGAAAAATCAAAAACACAAGTTCTATAAATTTCAATAATAAATTACTAAGCAGCGTTTGAATTGAAAGAAAAATAAATGTGTGTTATAGAAGATTGTTTGATACAGAATGATTAAATTGAAACAGATTACTGGTTTTCTTTCTTCAATATCCTTTTTCTAATAGATAATTTATTGAATGAGTTTCATATCATACACTATCTTCTCAAAATTAATTATTATTATATTAATATGAATGAACAAAGACAATAAATAGTTAACAAGTATTTAAAATAAGTAATGCAAAAAATAATTGCTCATACATATATCTAATCATAAATGTAAATTGATTGAGCATTAAATGGTATTATGAAACATTGAAACAAATTATTTATAGCTGTGTAGAAATTAGAATCAACCTACACAAGAATGTATAATCGCACGAGAAAAAAATGTTAATTGTTCCAGTACTTCTACTGTTGAACTCTCAATTGTAGGATGTCTGATTATTTTTTTATTTTTTTTTGCTTAATATATGTATGCAAATCTATCAGATATTTTAGAACAGGTGTGTGTCGAGAAAACCCAAATTCAATTAATTTTTATTTGCTTTAAAAATACAGTTCTTTGTATATGCATATTATATTTACATATATATATATATATATATATATATATATATATAAATATATATTAGGTTGTCACCGAAGTCTTTACGTTTTTTTAACATCAGTTAAAATGCACAACTTTTTGTAAACTAGAGATATTTTCAGTATTCTTTCGGTATTCACCAACAGTGCTTGTGTCGATGGTACTCTTTCGAAACCCATTATATATATTTTTAACATTTTCAACTTCAAATAAACAATGGCAGTGGAGATAAAAAAAACTCAGTTATGCTATATTATGCTTTATGATTTCCAATTTGGACATAATGCAACAATGACAGTCGAAAATATCTGTAAAACAATGGGTACAGATGCAATAAAAATTAGAAAGTGCTAAATATGGTTCAAAAAATTTCGTTCTGAGAATTGAGACATTAAAGACTTATTAAGGTCAGGTAGACCAAAAGTGATTGACAGTGAAGAAATTAAGGCTGTCATCGAAACAGATCAAAAGTTAACGGTATGAGAGCTAGCACAAAAACTCGAAATGCATCCTGGAGTTGTTCATAAACTCTTAAAAAAAATTGGGAAAGGTGTCAAATTACAGCAAATAGGTACCTCATAAATGATCCGAACAGAATCTCGCGCAGCGTGTATCAATATGCCAGTTATTATTGATTCTGGAACAATGCGAGTCATGTTTGAAACGTGTTGTTATTGGAGATGAGAAATATATTCTTTACGTCAACACACAATGCAAGAAGCAGTGGTTGAACGCAAATCAATTCCCAATTCCTATACCAAGAGCCGGATTACACGCCAAGAAGATCATGCAGTACATTTGGTGTGGTATGAGGGACGTAATTCATTTTGAATTATTGGATTATGGGCAGACAATCACAATAGACTGGTATTGTGTACAATTAGATCGTTTGAAAGAGGCTTTGGCCATAAAAAGACCGGTACTTTTAAATCGAAAAAGAGTAATTTTACACCAAAATAATGCTCGCTCTCACGTTTCAAAGAAGACAATTGAAAAAATTAATGAATTTACTTGGGAACTTCCATCTCACACACCATATTTTCCGGACATAACATCAAACGATTATCATCTATTTAGATCTCTACAACATTTTTGAAATGGAAAAATTTACCGAACGAACCGAGAAATAAAAAAATATATTGAAGAATTTATTGGTTCTAAAAATCCAATGTTTTTCCAAATGAATATTAAAACATTAATTGACTGATGGAGAATGGTTGTAGAAAATGAAGGATAATTGATTAAAAATGTTACGTGTTTTATTTTTTTCTTGTATAAAACTATTTGCAAAAAACGCAAAGACTTAGGTGACAGCCTAATAAATATATGAGTTGAATAATTTTAAAAATATTATAATATATGACAAATGTCATAAAAATACATCTCTTCGTTATGATCGAATTTTCTTATTTAGTTTTATTACAGTATTTTTAAATCATTACTTTTAATGAATAATCTGAATAAATAAATCTGTTTATAAAATATCTTATAATTTATTTTATTTGTTTATTTTATTTGTGCACATTTCGCAAACCTTGAAACGATGGCAACAAAGTAATCTTTTACGACTATCTGACGGGCAATAACTTTTCACAAATGAAGATCATGAACAAGTAATTAGATTAGTTATACGTTTCTGACCTGAGCACATTTAGACCAATCTACTTTTATCTCAGTTATAAATTATTAACAAAATGTCATATACTTTTCATTGTGTATTAATTACATTTGTGCAAGTTACTGGCCAACATTTATGGATGCAAGCAAGTATTATCATTAAATAGCGGTGCACAGGCGCGGGTAATTAAGTGAAATTACACATTCGTTGACAGCGACCTTGTCGTTCAACTCATTTACATGTTAATTATCGACAACGAACGATACCACACTAGAAGAAATGACCGACCGTTTGATTCACTGTCGTGTCCGTTTGCTCTCACAGCAAGACATCTTCCTCTTATTTATTTACGTTGTACAAGCAATTTATTTCATTTGATTTTTTTGGAAAGCCTTTGTCTCTAGACTTACACAAAAATTGACTGTAAAAAGATTCGAGAGAAAAATTAACTGAAAATTGTAATAAGCTCTGATTTAAAATTAGTTTTAGTTTACAATTAATTTTTGTATTGGAATTTTGGTTTAATAAAAAAAATCATTCCTTGCTCTCATATCAACTTACAAAACTTTGAAAATAATTATGTATCATCCAACAACGAAAACAATAAATAATTGTTGAACATTTTTGAATAAATCTCATTTATTGTCGAATTATTATAAGAAAATAAATACTTCATTAAAAAAATAACAACAGATTAAATAACTGACTTAAGTTATAATACAAAGATTCAATAATTACTGTAGTCATTAAAACAAATTAAATAAAAAAAGTTACCAATAAATTCGATAATCACTAGATTTAATAAAAGTACCCAACATAGTATTCAAAAAGGATATTCAGAATGAAATGCTAATAAACAAAATTTAAAAATAAAATAATTTTATACTGGCAAGTTTATAAAATAATTACATGGATATTAAAATCTTAAAAAAATCAAATACAGTTAACCCCCGTATAACACAGCATTCCTATAACACAGTTTGAGAATTAGGGAGTAGAACTTGATAAGTCTCTAGTAGGGAAAGGTTTTGATGATATGAATCTTGAAGATACTCAAGAGTTATTAGTGGAAGATACGACTGATGAAGCAAATTTAGTGAAAATGGTATCTTAGATAAAACAAATTAATTCAAAAGGCGATACCATAGATGGAAACACAGAAGTTCAGACTTTACTCTAAAAAGCAAAAATAAAGAACTAAATTTAGTCGAACAACTGGAATTCTATTTTATAAAAGCAGATCCTTCCATTGAAAGAAACACAAAATTTAAGAGAGAACTTCACAAATGCTTAGCTGCATACAAAGAAATTTATAAAAATCACTCAGCTCAAATAAACAAACAAAAATATCAGATTTCTTTGCAAATAATAAAGCAAAGAAATCAAGATGCTGCAGAAGAAAGCTCATAAGATATGAATATTTTTCCAAAAAAAAAAACGTCCTCAATTAATGGTACTTATCAGTAATGAAGAAGACAACATAATGTGATATTAATATGTAATACTTTGTATCAATTATTGTTTTAACAAACATTTTTCTCTTAATTATAAAAAGAAAATAGAACAGTTTTTTTAATTTTTGAAACCTAACTCTGTTTTTTGCACTAGTTCTTTGTTTCGTATAACACGAATTCACATAACACAACATCTTTTAAAAACCTAACAACCGTGTTATACAAGAATTACCTGTAATTGAATAATAAGTGATTATTGAACACATTTATAAAATCTTGTGATATTTGATAAAGGATCATTTATGAGCAAATAAATTAGCTACTAAATTATAATTATTTTTTAATAAAATACTTGTGTTCTGATTCATATTTTAAATTTACTTTTTATAATCAACCAACAGCTCTATACAAAATAAAAGTATCATAAATTTGTATCAACTTCTTACTAAAATGATAAAAATATATCACTATTTTTCTAATGTTAATCTTTTAAATTTTCAAAATTCTTACAGGTAAAATCAGCTTTTAGTAGCTATTTAACTATTCAACTCTAAATTTCTAATAACATGTTCACGTCAAATAGATAGTAAATTCAACAAAAATACTAAAAGAAGATTTGAGAAATTATTAATCCATTCATTACCAATTCAACTAATTTTTTTCATGTGTACATATGTGATTTTTTCAAAAAAAAAGATCATTTTTCAAATCATAAACTTGAATATTACAGAAACTTGAATCCGATCATTAATTTTAATTAAAACATCCATCACAAAACAAATATTATGACATCGTTCTATGAAAATAAATCGTGATATAAGAGAACGAAACAAGAATATAGAAAATATGTTGCCTTTAATAAATACTTTTTTTGTTGTATATACTAAACAACTTTCATCTCAGCACGTAACTGTGAATTATGAATTGATGGATATTCTATGAAAAAAAGATATATTTTATTTTAATGGTATTTGATACTTTCAAACTGTTTTAAATAGTACATCTGTGAAATACAGACTTAATTTTAAGAAAAATCAAATAGATAAAAAAGATAGATGGGTTTTAATTCGATCTGTACATAATTTAGTTTTTTATAAATAAAAGGAAAAATTTGTCATTTTCATATAGAAAAAAGTACTGAATATTCTATTAAATTTATTAAAGATTATTTAATTTCAATACTAATTAAAAATAATTTAATATTTTCGTGTACATTATTATTTTAAATAAGAAAATATTTCAAATGACTTTATTTAATATTAATACATAAAAAATTCTCTAATGATGTATTTTTTTGAAAAAAATACTAATTTAATTAAAAAAAAATATTAGTAAATATAGAAAATGTCAATAATTATATTTTTTTTTAATATTTTATTATTATTTATAAAGCAAATAAGCATACTATATTGTCTTCATTTCCAAAAAATATAAATTCTTTATAAAGTAAATTTAATTTTAAAAACCATATTAAAATATCAAAACAGTTTCAATTTTTTTTATCATTTTCTAATTAAAAAAAATATACAAATATTTATAAAAAACAAATATTTATTGTAATTTTTATTTTAATTTTCTCATATACTTCTTTAATAGACAATATTTGTTATACGTTTATAAGTTGATTTTTTTTAATAGAGATGTACATTTTTAAAACAGATTCGATTGCAAGAAAGACCAGTGTTTGATAATTCAATTAATTTTTTAGACCATATTTCCAATGAATGTTTATTTAAATAAGTTTAAAAATGAATAAACTCCACATTTAAATTTCAAAGTAATCGATTCTTTAGTTAATGCCGAATCAGGTATGGGAGAATAATATTTAATTCGTCGAACATTAAATCTAAAACTAATTAAATCCACATATCGAAAAAAACCGTGCACTGACAATAACCACAAGTCGGTAACAAAAAAATGCCGATCCATTGAAACGGTCCCATGCAGTGCATATATGCATAAATGTCTTAATAATTATTGTCAACGGGTTTATTCATTGAGACATTAACTGCTATTTACTGATAATTAAGTCGTCACACTTTTATGAAGGTTGACAAGTTCTCAAAATGTGCTTACGGAGTAGAAGCGATTCCAGTTAATTGCGAATTTTAAATAATTGCATATAATACTAGGTCGTTGTTATTAATGATGTAGATAAATCATTTATCAAGTAATGCACAGACAGTTTCGAATGGAAATGGTCGATTCGTGGTCGTGCACAATACGTTTTCGAAAATAACTATTGTTGTGCCAATTGAATATCGACAATGTAACGGATTTTTTTCAATCATTGGAATGTAAAAAAATCAATATTCTTAAATTTCACAACATTTTAAACAGGTTATTTTTATATAAAAAATAATAATCTACTAAAGATACATAAATATTAAAAAAAAGTGTAATATATCAATGTCTTTTTTCGTTTAATCGATAATAGAATTCTTGGCTTCGATTTCTAAAACATACAATAATTATACATACATACATACATACATATATATATATATATATATATATATATATATATATATATATATATATATATATATATATATATATGTATGTATATATGGAAGATATTTCTTTGAAGCCGAAATATAAAAAAAATCAGTTGCATTAATTATAGTTTTACCGAAATTAAGCTATTAAAACGTCAAGTTTAAACGTAGTCAACACTCATTAGTAGTAAATAACTTCCTGCATTTAAATATCGTTACAAAATGGTATTTAAGTAGTTTTAAATATATGCAAAAATAAAAATGTTCTTTGACCGCGAAACTTTTAACGTTTTTATATTGATTTTTTTTTAAATAATTCATATTGATATCATTTACTTATATAAATATAAATATATATATATATATATATATATATTTATAAAGAGAGAGAGAGAGATGAGTAACCAAAACTGTTAACATCTATATCAAAAGAAATATTTAAGAGATTAAACTAATAATCTGAAAAAAAGTAAATGAAGAAACTTTTAGTCATGAAGAGTTGCTGATGACATTATTTTCTCAAGTCCAGATGAACTCTAAAAAAAGAATTGAATAAAGAAAATCAAAAAAATTGTCTCATGATAATCCTCAACATGAAAAATAAATATTCAATTATTCTTTAGATTAAAGAAAAATAGAACTAAAAAGGAGATAAGAAGAAAAGTTGAAAAATATACATCTGGGACAATTCAATAACAATAAAAGTACCTTTATAGTCTATAGATGAAATAAACAGGAGAGTCAAAATGAGATTTGGAAGAAATTTGTATATTTTGAAATCGGATATTCCTCTATATTTAAAAAAAAAGTTTTTGATTAATGCATCCTGCTTGTTTTCGCTTATAGAAATAAAATATTAATCTTGAATTCCAAAATGATCCAAAAACACCAGAAAAAAACAAAGAAGCACGAAAAGATGCATATTGAGAAAAAGATAAAAAGAGAACGGAATGGATCAGAAAAAAAATTACGGATCTTATGGCAAAAATGAGAAGTTTAAAATGGAAATTGGCCGGTCATATAGTAAGAAAACAAGATCACCAATGTATAAAAAAAATATTGATTGGAAACTTAGATTTATAAGAATGCCCAGGAAGAATAGATGGGATAAATATATAAAAAAAATGTCAAAATAGATTGGAAACTAAAGGTACTGAATTGATCAAAATGGAAAATTTTAGAAGAGGCCTTCATCCAATAGTAGACAGAAAAAATCTGCTACTATTGCTACTGATTGATGGATAGTTATATATTGTAGATTTGATTTCTTATATTCATTTCTATAATTCGGTTCTTTTGCAATAATTCTTTTGTTGAGACTCTAGAATCACGTTTTCTGATTTTTATCATACTACCAGTTTAATAGCATGTATTATCTTTAAAAAGTTCATTTATACTTATTTAATTTTTAGATGTTAAATTTTCAGTTTTTAGATATTAGATTCACAATCATTTTGTTTAGTTTCAGTCAAGTACCTTCAGTACTACCTTGAGTATCACCATTTTTTTAAAGAATGCATGCTGTTAAAATCAATTATAATATCATAATAATTAGAAAAGTAGTTCTAAGAACTCAAAAAAGAGGTTATCACAAATTGATAATCGATAGATAAACGAATATGAATATCAACAAAAATAACTGAACTTTTAAAAGTTACTATACACGTAACCCTTCACAAAATCAAAAGGTCATTCAAAAATAACGCCTAGATTTGTGTTTTATTAAAAAAAAAAACAAAAGAAACTATACACATGTTTCCCTATACACATGCTTCTTTTTAATAAAACACAAATCTAGGCGTCACATTTGGATGACCTTTATAATCAACTATAATAATAATAAAACTATATAAAATCAACCATATGTAAAATATAAATAGAAGATAAAACCTATTCAATAAATCAATATAAAAATTATAACAAGAAAAATCAGACTATCTCAAATGTTTTTGAAAAAAAATAGAGAATAAATGAATTGTTTTAAGAAACTCGACAAAAATTTCAAAAAAAATTCTTACAAAAAAGATTGATGAAAATTCATTTAAGATTATTTGAATTTTTGACAAAATATTTAATGAAAGTAAAATAGAAATGAATCTTAATGACCAATTTAATCAACTACATTAAAAAAAGACAAAAATACAAATAAATTGATTTACAGGAATACTTCGGATAGTTCGGCTAACCGGTTATACTGATTTGCTGTATTAATTGAAACCGGACTAATCGAAACATTAACTAAATACAAAAAACGTTAATTGGTTCCAAACCAATTTTTTTCCTGTTTTTCAGTAAATAAAACGAGGGTAATATATTAAAATATTTGTATGTATCAACAAAACAAAATCAGGGGTTTATATATTCATTTTAAATTCATTTTCAATTAAAATTAAATTATCAAAAATCAACTTTACTCTAGAGTTACGAATCGAAAACTAATAGAAAAAGAAAAAAAAACACAAAACTAGAACTGCGCATGCGATGCGTATAATGTGACATGGCATATTTTTTTTTTTAATTTCAACCCGGACTCTAGTGAAACCGGACTAATCGAAGCAAGACTAATCGAGGTATATCATTTAAAAATCATACTGAATATTGAATATTACCATTTTATTTACAATCTCTATATAAAAAATTTGAACGAATTTATTAATTTCACTTGTGAATTTTCTGAATTCATTTAAATTGTGTAGTGTTTTATAAAAAATGAATAAGACAAAAATAGTTCACGACCAGATGACATTTTTTAGACTTTTGATATATCCTATAACAAAAAAAAGAAACAAAGTAATTGTTGTCTTAAATAGATATTTTAGAATGAATTTTTCCAATTGAAATAAAACAGGATTTTTTTTAAATAATATTTATAAATATATATATATATATATATATATATATATGCGTGTGTGTATGTATGTATTAAATCTTTATCAATAGAATCTATATAAAAATTGTAGCATTATGAAAATTAACTTCAAGATAATAAATAAGTTAAAGAAAAAATGTGTCATATTTTATTGATAGATTTCTTTTTAAAAATAAATATTTTTGATATATTTTATATTTATTTAAAACTAGACTATTAAATGGCATAATGGAGAAATTAAAATATTTTATGAATAAAACAGAATATAAAATAATAATCAGAAAAGATGAGAGTTTTAAATATTTTTTTAAAAAATACAGACATCTACTTTAAATTTCAGATATTAATAATATTCAGAATCGTTTTCAATAAACATAAATCGAGTTATAAAATAAAATAATAATATAAATTAATAATTCAAATTTATAATTGCTTACTTATAAATATCGTAAAAATTTAAATCGTTTCGTATATAAATTTTAAATATTGATATATTCACAGAATTTTTTATGATAATGCACGGGCCGTTTTTGTTTCTAATAAACTTTATAGATTCCTAAATATCGTTTATTTGATGATTTATGATCTAATAAACAGTATTAATAAATCGACGAATTCGTTTCGATCGCATTATACATCAATTTAAATAAAAATTTTATCTGCACGTGACCACAATATAGGAAATGCAAAATAAGAATTATCTTATATATCGATAACGATAAGATTTTATCGACAGTACAACCAATTTCGAATTGATTTATTTTCATTGCTTACGATTTGCACTCGAAACGCAAATAAAACCATTCGCACTTAATTTTCAACGCAGATAAATCACCACTGTTCATATGATTGATAATTTCTTATAAGATTTGTACTCGAGAAAGAGAAATATATATATAAGATATTTCAACAAACGTGTAACATTCCTTATACTGTGATTTTTACACGGATGGACTTGTATGTATATAAACTCAAACCTTTTCTCATAATCCTCAACGTAAGATTCAGATGTGATCTCAACGCGCAGGTTGCGTCTGCGGCTGCTGCGCAGTCCTCTGCTGTAATTCTTCTTCTTCGCGACTCAGTGGTACCGTCGAATGGTTGTATAAACCTTGCGCCATTAACTGCAATGCGAGAGGATTTTTCTGTCCGGATGCTTTTTTGATTTTCGCACGTTTGTTCTGAAACCAGATTTTGATTTGTGCTTCGTTCAGACCGAGTTCGGCGCTCAGTTGTTGTCGACGACGCTCTGTCAAGTATCGGTTCTCGGCGAACTCGTGCTTGAGACGCGCGAGCTGTGCACCACTGAAAGCCGTACGTGGTCGTTTTTCTTCGTTGCTGCCAGTGGTACCGTTCGGCGATGATTTTTTACTTCGACGAGATCTTGGACCTGAAATAAACAAAGAATCAGACACAAACTTAAACATTCATCCACTTAAAAATGAAAAATGTATTTAGTTAATTCTTTTCTTATACATATAAATTCTTATTTACGTAATAATAAAAAAATATAAAACAAAACTCTAAAGAAACACCAGCAAACGTAACACACTTTCTTACCAACACACTTAAGTTCGTCACGTAAAAATACTCGTTTTAATATTATGATTAAAATATAATTAAAATGTTATAAAAAAATACTACACACTATTTAAATATCTAATATACTTGTAAATGTAAACGTATTTGATAAATTGTGAGATTTATCAATATATGAAAATAATATGAAATATAGGGTCATCCAAATGTGACGCCTAGATTTGTCTTTAATTAAAAATAAAAATGTGTGTAGGGAAACATGTGTAGAGTTTCTTTTAATTAAAACATAAATCTAGGCGTCACATTTGGATGACCTATATATGTAAAGAAGTTAGTAAATAAATATACACATTATATAAAAAAGTATTTTTGCTATTTACAGACAAATGGAAATTTGGTTTATTTTGATAATGGGCCATTTTGGGACATACTAATATTATAAATCGTTTGAAACGTGACATTTCACAAAACATTTTAAAATAGATTTTAACGAAATTGTGGCATTCAGTGAAAAGTTATTAACATTAAATATGAGTGAAAATCAGGAAAATGTTCGACATATTTTACTTTTTTATTATAAAAAGGAAAAAACGCTGTATACACCCCTAAAAAATTATCGTGTCTATGGAAACGATGCTGTAACTAGACAAACAGCTCCGAGTTGGTAATGTCAATTTCGAGATAAAAATTTTGAAGTGAAAAATGCACCTCATTCTGGTCAGTCTCCATTTCTGAAAAGACTGATAACAGGGGATAAAAAGTAGATAACAAACGATAATAATGTTCGAAAAAAATCGTAGCTAAAGTGAGACGAAGGACCATAAACGATTGCAAAACCCAGATTGACTCCAATAAAGATGATACTGTGTGTCTGGTCGGATTGGAAGGGATTCGTTCAATATGAAGTACTGCTGCCAAACAAAACAGTTGATTCTGATCTCTACTGTCAACAATTAATGAGACTGAAGTGATGGATTGAGGAAAAGGGTCCAGAATTAGTAAATAAAAAAGGCGTTGTCTTCCATTATGACAATGCCAAAATATGTGTAGTCTAGACATATCTTTGAAGACTCAGAAAAAATTGAAAGACCTTGGCTAGAAAGTTTTGATACATCCACCATATAATCCTGATCTTACACCATCAGACTACCATTGTTTCAGTCATTGCTGAATTCCATTAATGGAGTAGACTTGATTTCAATAGAGACTTCAAAAATCACTTATCTTTATTTTTTGGCCGGAAACCCCAGTAGTTCTATATCGATGAAATAATGGTTCTAACCAAAAAATGGCAGAATGTCATAGATAAAAATTACACATATTTAGTTTAATAAAAGATTTATAAATAATTTTAAAAATGTTTTTTTTTCAATTTGTAAAAGGACTTTTTCCCTAACCAATATATATATATATATATATATATATATATATATATATATATATATATATATATATATATAAAGGGTGGCTCAAATGAAACTGAATAATAAATGATAGTAATGAAATAAATATATATCTAAACCCTTCAATTTTATTTAGGACACCTTATATAAACGCACACACACACATACACACAAACATATATATGTATATATCTATATATATATATATATATATATATATTTGTCCATTATCATCCTTGACCGGCAGTGATCGCCCCCGCGTGGACGACCTGGAGCTCTGTCGGCCAATCGCATGCATCGGTCCCAATGGGGACACAGGAAAAGCTCCACCACGTGATAATACCCTAACCAAGCGACTAACCAGATTTTTCAGCGACAAGAGTTAAAAACTTCCCCCGGGAAAATTGGAACCCTAGCTCTGACGGCCCAAACGGGCCCCAGCCGCACACCTGTTCGTCCATTATCTATCATCAAATCACATATTGTATTTTTCTCTAAGTTTTGTTTCAAATTCACTACATACCTAAATCTGTCATCTGATAAACAAATACTAATTTTTTTAAATTGTTCTATTTCTTTATATGAATATAATACATGATTCCATGTTCTAAATATTAAATATAAACTATACTTTTTAAAAGTCATATACAGAGAGGCCCAAATAAGAAAGGAAGATCTAAATCGGAACTGAAGGTTATATCCTTCAGTTTCATTTAGGCCACCTCATATAAATCTATACAAAATTCTTAAAAAATTCATATATACCAAACTATTTTTGAAATTTTTCGTTAATCTTTTTAATGTCCAAAAAATAAATTTTAACAAAATCTTAAACATAGAAAAGTAGATAATAAATAGTATATGAATTTTTGTCCCATGTACAAAACAAGAAAGAATATCATTAAGATTTAACAGAAATCAACTTAAAAAAATCGTTTTTAAAACGTCAATTTTTTCTAAAATAACACAATTTGAATTTGAGCTAATCTAATCTAACCTATCAATAACTTTAAGATTAAAACAGATCGTAGAGAAATACAAAATCACCAATAATGGATAATAAAAGAATATATTATAATCATAAACAGCAGAAGTAAATAAGTCTTTTTCTATCCACTGTTGAATAAAAGGCTTTCCCAAAACACAACCTAATATATATATTAATTTTTTTTTCTAAATTGAAATTACAATTATAGATTACTGAACGTTTTCGAAATTAGTTGAAACATTCGTTCGATATATTCCCAAATGAAATTCTCAATGAGTTGCGGCCCCGACAAAAACTCGTGAAAATATTAAGTCAGCGAACAAAGCAACTAATAATTGTTCTACAATACATAATTCGAGTTCAGACACAAATGATCATTATGGAATAGTAGAAATTCCTACAAGAAACACGTTCTTCGCAGCGAGCATCTCAATAACTGAACCGTGGCCTAGACCGCTGTCTGTGGGCGGGAAAAGCGCGCGTTCGTATCCCGTCTGTGAGTGTAATTTAAGATGCCGCGCCGCGATGACTAAGACGTGAGCTAACGACTGACAAACGAAATTAGCTAATAGCTTGCGAACATTAATCACCGGAGCTACGTAGCTCCATGACAGCTCGCGCTTGACTTAATGATTGTTGCTCTACTTGAACGTTTCTTGCAATGTAACCCAACGATACCTATTTCTTACGACTCTAAACTGACAAATTGTTTATGTTGGATTTGATTCAATTACTTTTTCTCGTGCGTTTTTAATTACTATGAAATATCGTTCAGAGATAGAAAATTCATTTGTCACTCTTGACATCTTTCGGAGGAAACCAATTTTTATTACAAATGGAATTATTTTATCAATTCGTAAAATTATTACTAAATAAAAAATCAAACATCTTGCAGACTTTTAGATATCATAATTTCATAGTTGAACAAAGAAAATTAATTTAACATTGCTTTAAAAAAATATTAACTTCTATTACCGGATTATTTTTATATATTTTCCAAATCCAACAGAAAAAATACATTTTTAATAATTCAAATCACAAAACCATATATTTGATTCTCAGTTTATTTTCTATTATTTCCTTTTTTTGAAAAAAAACATTCTAATTCACTTAATTAAATCTAAATGATTATAATTTTAAAAAATAGATCAATTATCCTATCACATTTCAAACTGACATAACATTTACCAAACATTCACCTACAATTTTGTATACAAGTCAATACATACATACACACTTATATGTATGAAGAAAAATACTTGATGATGAGCTACATAAATTATGAATATAAATGACTAAATTAAAAATATAGAAAAAAGAGAACAGCCTACGTAAATTAACTACCGAGATGTTATCTTTCCAGAAAAACTTCAATAATTAACTGGCAGGAAATACTGTAAATATGCAAAAAGGTAATTATATCCTCATTGTTTGAGTTTAGAGGGAAAAATACTCGAATGTAAATTGAAATTCGGATTTGAAATGTTGTAGTGTCATGCATGATACATAGCTGGTTTTATTGTGAAATAAATAGTCTTATTATAACAACAACATATCCTGTCTTATTTCTTATATACAACTGCAAAAAATTGGTTTCATGAACAAAGATATTTTTTTAAAAAGATTTTTTTATAGTTTAGGTTTATAGATTGCTATTTAAAAAATCTTAATCATTCATACTACTGAGGTATTCAAATAATGGTTATACTGGCATTAAATAAATCGTACTTTTTAAAATATTTTTTCACTTTTATGTTTTTATGAAATTATCTAAAATAATTTTTGTTTTAATTTAATATTTTATGGATTTTATCAAATATTATTTCGATTTTATATTTCAATCAGATTTTATAAAATATCTTTTCAAATTTAATAAAATATTTTTTCGATTTTATTTTAAATTTACTAAAACATTTTAATGATTTTTATTTTCATTAAACTTAAGAAAATATTTTAAATTTAGATTTTTTTATCAAATATTTTCTTGAAATAAAAATCTGTTAAAATTTATGAAAAATATTTTAATTTTCATGTTTTTCGAATTTTATAAAATGTTTAGTAACAAACGATAAAAATGAATTTTATATAAAAATGTAAAATAAAATATACTGTTGTTTATCAAAAATAAATTAAAAAATTAAATTGTAAAATTTAAAGATTTTATACAATTTTCAAATGTAAAAAATATTTTTTATTATTTGTTCAAAATGTGGAATGTTGTTTTATTTAAAATGGTTAAATATTTTTCATGAAGCCACACAAAAAATTTGCAGATAAAAAATAATCAAATAAACTACATTGAAACTTATATACGTTTATTATATTCACATGATCTGACTTTGTTCAATTATCAATTATTCAAATTAATATGGAATTCAGTTGATAAAAAAAATCAGCAATCAGAAAAAATCAAAATGTATTAATAAAATTGATAATAAGGAAAATTGTAATATTCATAATAAATCAGATTTTTTTATAAGTTTATAATGGACGAGAAATTTTCATTAATAAAATATCTTTATATAATATATACAGTGTAGTCAGTTTACATCTGCACCATAGAAAAATGCAATAAATTTTCGTTATAACAATCAAACTAATTGCCAGTAAAAATTTTGCATTTATAAGGCTTTTTTGTATGTATTTTTATGACAAATCGATTGGTACAGATTTCAAGTCAGTATGGTCACTAAAATGTGAGAAAATAGAAAAATCATAGGATTGCAAACAATATGGAAAAACTTGTCAGAAGACTATGCTAAAAATACTCGAGTTGTCATAAGAGATATCATTTAATTATTAGTAATAATTAAGATTGGGCAGTATATACTGATCTATTTAAGAATTAGAGCTGTGCACATACTTTCAATATGAATAATTAAATTAGGAGAATTTGTCGTCAATAAATTTTAGTAATTTTTATTAATAAAAAGTAATTTTTTCATATCTAACAGTATTATTTATTCCTATCTTTTATATTTTATTACTTTGTCGCATATTAGTAACCATACTTACTTGAAATCTGTACTAATCGATTTATCATAAAAAAATATATAAAGATCAATACTTCACAGGCCACAATACTCTACTGGTAATTAGTTTGATGATTAATAAGAAATTTCAATGTGCAAATAAAAAATTACCACCCTATATATATATATAGAGAGAGAGAGAGAGATTTATATAGGGTTTTCTAATAAGAATGCCAGAACTTTGACAGCTGATGGCAGCCATATTTGAATTTTTATTAAGCTCATTTTGACATTTCAACTCAGTATAGTTTGTCAAATTATTATGGAATGTTTAACACTTCAACAACACTTAGAAATTATAAAAATTTCAATAAACTTATTGAAACAAAAATTTAATGAATCCATTTATTTGACGAAATGGACCCATCAATTGGCCACTAAGATCATGCTATCTAACTCCATTTGATTATTTTCTGTGAGGTTATGTGAAATCATTGGTTTATGCTGATAAACCACAAACAACAGAAGCATTAAAAATAAGCATTGAACGTGTAATTTATGAAATTTGACCACAGTTATGGAAAAAATGACTAAAAATTGGGCTAAACAAATGCATTATCTCAAGCGAAGTCGTAGTGGTCATATGAATGAAATTGTGTTCTATCATTAATGCCAGAAAATATGTTAAAAAATATACTAGAAAAAACTGTATGTATATATATATATATATGTATGTATATATTATCAAACTCTACTCTGATTATTTATAAAAACTTAAAAGTTTCAAGTACTAATTCTATTATAAATTTCAAAATAAATAATACAAAAAATTAATTACCATCTAGCAAAAAACTTTATGAATTTAAGTGTTTCTTTTTAATAAAACATACAAATTATTCTTAAAATGACATATATTTATATTACTTCACTTTTATCTATCACGTTATTAGTATGTCAAGTGTCAAATATATTTGAAAAATAAATAACAACCGGCAAAAATTCTGTAGACATGTATTGTATTATTTGAGGTAAAAAAAATGTTACAACACGCAAAATGATTTTTATTACTACTTTCACTGCTACTTTACGCGAATGTACTTAGAATATGTTTAATTAAGATTTGAAATATCTGTAATTTGTATGTAAATATTTTTATTCTTTTTTCACTTTTTACAGTCATTCACTTTTGATTTTGACGAGTGTAACTGAATAACAAATATTATATAAATAATGGTTTTTGAAAAATAATTATAACAAAGAATATTTTTTCTCAATAATTACTTAATTCTATAAAAAAGATTACACGAAATGAATCTAAATGTAAATCCTTTAAATATATACATATTCTTTTAACTAATCTATAATCTAGATTCAATTTATATTTTTCTACAAATTTAATTATATATTTTATTAAATTATATATAATTTATATAAAATTTTATTTATTTTACTACAGCCAAATCATTAAACATTCATGACATTTTTGGATTATTTTTTTTTTATTCTGAACCAAAACAACAACACGATTTATTTATCATGGAAATATAGAAAAACATTTTTTAGATATTAAAATAAAATAAACATATTTATTTATAAAAATTAAATATTCAGATATATGTTCTTATTTTACTTGAAAATATATATCTATTAGAAAAAAAATATTAAATTGACTGAAATGGAAATTTTTTAATAATTTTCATTCAACAATGAATAAAAAGAGACAAATAATATAGATAAAGAGAAATAAATTCAATATGTGTGTGTTGTGTAACTAAAAGAGAAAACCATTGGATCGATCGAAATGGAAAATTTTGTGAGAGACCTACATCCAGCAGTGGATTGAAAAAGACTGATGATAATTATTATAGTTTAATATACTCAATTATATATTTACCACTTTCATTTTCAACCCCTCTCCCTCACTCCTCATTCCGACTACTGAATAAAAGCCTATTTCAATATCTTGTAATTCAAACAATCACTAGCCTCTCTATTAAAAATTCGAATAAAATTTTTAATATTCTTATTACACTTACTAATCGATCTGTCTTGATCTGTTCATATTTTTTAGCTCCCATTTAATATTTTCCACGGTTCACTGATTAAATTCACTTCTTAAAAAATGTTTCAACCATTTCCTCTTATCAATCATTAATTAATACAATTTTTTTTTGTATTTCTCTATGATAAATTTCAATACTAAATCAATCCTTATAAACTCATAAATACTTTATCTATCTATCTATATATCTATATCTATATCTATATATATATATATATCTATATCTATATATATATATATATATATATATATATATATATATATATATATATATATATATATATAAAGTAAAGTGAAAAAACAAAATTAATTAAGAATTAGCATTCAAAAAAATCCCTCAATGTCTCGCTCAATAATTTAAGTTTTTTTTTTGTGTACAAATATTATTTAATTCATTGATTAATAATTGAAAAATAAAATATATAACTGACTAATAATTGAATATGTTTTTTTATTAATAAATAAGTAATTCTATAAGAAACACAGCACGAAATAAAAGTAAACATAAATTCAATAAATATGAATGTATGTATAGACTTTCAACTTATCTTTAATCTGAATTCAATTTTCTCTATTTCTCGAAATTTAATTAGACATTTTATTAAATTATATATAATTTATATATGATATTTATTTACTTTACTACTGTCAAATTATTGAATTTTCGTGACTTTTTTTATTATTTTTTATTCAAAACCAAATCAACAACACATTTAACTATTTATTAAGTTATGATAGAACTTTTATAATAACCAGGATTTTTTTATATATAAATAAAATAAAATGTATAAAAATGCATTAATTGATTAATTAAGAAAATGAATCTATTTTTATCACTAATTTTTAAAAAGTTCTGAAGCTGTGTATGGTTTGAAAATTTAACAAAAAAATTAAAAAAATGTCAATTATACTAATATTCAATTATAACTATATATATATATATATATATATATATATATATATATATATATATATATATATATATATATACATTAATTAAAAGTACACAAATCAGAGTCTAATTTTTTTAAAAATAAATATCTAAAAGATTTCATTCAATACACTGATTTTTTGTATTTAATGATTAATTAAAAAATATTATTTAATGCTACAATAATTATTCATAATTGTAAAATAGAAAACAGGTAATTGACTAATTATTTATTATAGATTAAAATATAATGATTGTATATAATTAATAATTTATTTTTAAAAATAATTTCTAGTTAACTGTTCTTGAAATGAATATCAATTACTGTATTAATCAGACAAATTAAATTTAATTTCTTTACAAATATATCTACAACAAGTTACTAAATAATAAATGTTTCTACATATTAATATGAATCTATTCTACGATAACTAGAAAAAAAAATTATAAATTGTTACAAACAATCTTTTTTCGTCCACATAATTAAGAATAATTTCAAATGGAAGTAATTAGATATAAATCAGATACATGCGATTTATTTCTCTATTACATAAAGTTTAAAACTTCCGGAAAACATGTAATATGTATTTAATTAACATTTTATGAAAATAACAGTCAAAGATGTATTCTTAAACGTAACTTCTTTATAATAGTCTAACTTTTAGTGAAAATAACAAGAACAATAACATTTCGTAATTGGATATAAACGAGTACACACGTAAATCTGTCCGAACAGAACTTCATCTTTACTGAACCTACGAAATTATTGCGTGTTTATGAGCTTTTAAGTTTTGTTTGTTTATTTGTTTCGTGTGTGAAGTATGCATTCACGGTTAAATTTAATATACTAGTGTAATGAATTGTTGATCTAATTAAATATCTGATATAATAAAGAGAATGGTTAGTTAAGTCACTAAAATACACGATGATTGTTCAAGATATATTTGGCTTAGAATTTAAAAATATAAATATACATCGAGCACGATGTAATTTTTTTTTTAATTCAACATTTTTATTACGCTATCAACAACATCCAGTTCTGGTCATTGATTTTTATGTAGCAAATTTTAAACGAACTTTAATTACGCTCATAAAAGTCCATGCATGCTAATTTTATTACGTATACAAAGAATAAATAATAATTATGTTTTATCTCACAGTTTTCGTTGCATGCACGGTCCTGTCCTAGCTGTGGAGTTGATTTCCTCTTGTACTTACTTCGTCCTGGAACAAAAAGAAATACAAAATATTAGACATTTTATTTCAATCAATCAAACAATCAATTCAATTCAATTGTGAAGACAAATTTTCAATTTCAAACTAATCACATAACAATGACTTCTTTATAAGACTGTAACAAATTAAATGCATTCATTTCTTGTCGAATAAAAGTTTCAAACGTTTATCAAAATATTTAAGAAATATCAAAGAATTTATAAAAGTAACTTATATTCCGATTTTTATTTTTATATTTATTTTTTATGTTCATTTTATGAAAATTATAATTCTACATCATTTCTATTTTGATTTAAAATTCTAATAATTTTATTAAAATTCGTAATCTCTTAGTATATCAACATAACATTAAAAATTTTATACACACACATATATACATATATATGTATATAATTGTAAAATTATCAAACGTAAGTCACAAAAAGTAACTTAAAGAAACTGAAAATATATTTTAACTATTAAATTGAATTTATTAAAAATAAAAGACATTTATGAAATATCATTTCAATATCTACTAATGAAAATTTTAAAGAAATAATTCTCTTTTAATAACAAATAAATTCTTAATAATGTTCTTGTGGACAAAAACAGTCTTCTCATTTCATAAAGCATTCATATATGTTGTGTATAGTATCAAAATAGTTCACTGAATTATCTTCCTGCAATATTGTCAATGTATCAAATATAAATAATTTAAAGAATTATTTCCAAAAAAACACTTACGATATTAAATATGAAAAATTCTAATAAAATAAATAAATCAAACGTTAAGCAAATATCGACTTGTTGCGATATTGTCATCGGATTTCATAACGGTCGATTAAACGCAAAAATTCAGATATTAAAAACATTTTTCAATTTAAATTCAAATCTTTATTTAGACGATAAAACAGTAAATTCTGTGTCGATGTCGAGAGGACCATCAATAAAATGAACGAAGTAAATCGAATAAAAATATCATAAATTTGCAGACAAGTTCAATGGCTTGTGTGAAGGGTTAATAAAAAGAAATCAAATATCGTAGTACAGTGCCACCCTCCGTTTCGGGCCGTGAATAAATGTTTACTTGACACCGATCGTCTGTGCCCACCCTAGTGTCAGGGTTGTGTGACTTATCAACATACCACATACACTCCCTTTTAATATATTATGGGGGTAGATCAGATGTCGTTGTAAATGTGCGGGGATTTTATTACTTTATTCATGATATCACTTATCACGGCTTTTCCAATATGTTTTTACTGGTCTCGGTTCTATTGAAATCAATTGATAACGGGTAATAATATACATATACCTTATTACATTTCACGTTTAATTTCGTTACCGCAAGTTGTGTTTTTTAATTACATGTCACTCGCATATTTGCATAAAATAATGCTATAGAATTACAATACCAATTTCAATTCAAATTTCAAGAATATTTTTTTCACAAAAGATCTTTACTTTCTCAAGAAAATTATTAATTAACAAATAACAGATTTTTATTATTTAACAGGTGCAAAACTTTAAATCATTTTTTATAAGAAGAGATTTTTTCTAATAGAAATCTCTTTTATATTCATATAAAAGATATATGTCTTACATTCAGACTCATAATAAAGATCTTTCATTTTATCTACTTAGAGATGATAGAAATAGCAAAACTAATAACAACAAATAAGACAATCTGTATAACTGTGAAATATAATAAAAAACAAACAAACTAGAATGTTACACAGTGTGATTTTAATTTTGATTATTAAAAGATTTTATTTAATTAAAAAAAATGTAAAAATTGCATTTAAAAAATGAATCAACATTTTTTAAAAAAAGAACTTATCTATTTTTTCACAAATATACAAATATATATATATATATATATATATATATATATATATATTAATTATTATTATTTATAAACTGAAACTAATGATTGATATATATAATATATATATATATATATATATATATATATATATATATATATATATATATATATAAAATATGTTATATAGGTCATCCAAATGTAACGCCTAGATTTGTGTTTTATTAAAAAGAAACATGTGTATAGGGTGGTGTATAGAGAAACATGTGTATAATATCTTTTATTTCTTTTTAATAAAACACAAATTTAGGCGTCATTTTGGATGGCAATATATATAACATTTTAAAATTTAGAATTTTATTATAAACTGATGAAAAGTGCAAAACTTTATGTCTTTATGTGATTAAAACAAGAACAATATCGGCTGAAGACCTGAATAAATAATTTATGTTTCTAGTTACGATTCCAATATTCTCTTTATATAAATACGAGGGTCGTTTGATAAATATGGTAAATTTATTTATTGTTTAATTTAATGAATTAGTTAATTAAATTCAATTTTTCAATTTAGTTTTTCTTCCTTTTTTACCATACTTATCAAACGATCCTCGTATATTAAATACTCCTGTAAAACTTATGAAATATGTTAATACTCGTCATCGTTTTCTTAATTATTTCGCTAAATCGCTAATTTCTTATATTTGCACCCATAAAATGTTATTTAATTATTTTACTTAATAGTTTATTTACATAGTTGGCAATAAAAACCAAATGTAATTAACTTTTACGAGTATGAGTAAATATTATTAATAGTGTATAATTAAATTTAACGATTATTCTCTATATTATTTATAAACATAAACATAAAAATAACTATTGTCAGAGATTCGTTCTCTTCTCGAAAAATTCATAAGATTTTTATTTCTATTCGTAATTATTTTTAATTTAAACGACTACCATTAAAGTCTTACATATAATTTACACACATTTTTATGGTTGATTCTGTACACTGCGACCGTATTTTCTAATTAAGATATTTAGTGAATATTTTCATCTAATATTTATTATATTTCTGTCATTAATTCAATTAACTCAAAAATTCGATATTATATTATAAATAACACTTAATTGTTAATTAATACTAATCTCTTTTGAATAACAATATTGTAAAATGAATTTATTACTGAATCTCACATAGAAAACATACATATCCACATATATATATATATATATATATATATATATATATATATATATATATATTAATTTTAATATTCTGGTTATCTTATCGAAAACATTAAACATTTAAAAAGATAGTCTATTAAAATATTTGTTTTATGATAAAAACGTGGATTTAACGACGATATATCATTAAGTCGATTTCCTGTTCTTTTTATTGTAAGTTATTCACACTTTTATTCATCGATATTGACCGTTATTATTTAATTAATTAATTTATTATTTATTTGATAGGTTTCAAATGTTAATTTCTACAAAAAAATATATTAAAATGTTAATATACAAATATCATAGAACTAGCAAATTTAAATTATAATTTAATTTCAAAAATCTTTTAAAATAATTTTACTAACAATATTTTTAATGTTTGATTCTAATAAATATATATACATATATACATATATATATATATATATATATATATATATATATATATATATATATATAGATAGATAGATAGATAGATAGATAGATAGATAGATAGATAGATAGATAGATAGATAGATAGATAGATAGATAGATAGATAGATAATTATATATATATATATATAAGAGAGAGAGAGAAAATAAGAGAAGAGATACACAAATGCAACGCCTAGATTAATGTTTTATTAAAAAGAAACAAAAATACTATACACATGTTTCCCTATACACTACCCTATACACATATTTCTTTTTAATAAAACACAAATCTAAGCTTCACATTTGCATGACCATATCTATATATATATATATATATATATATATATATATATATATATATATATATATATATATATATATATATTATATATATATTCGTGTGTATGTGTGTGAAATAAATTTTAAAGAGATTTGATTCAATTTCAATAGTTAGAATTTTTCTATTTTAAACATATAAATTGAATCGTTTATTCAAATTTATACATTTTTATATTTAAATGCTTTTATACTCTTTTACTATCTAAAAATATTAAAATGATTTATATTCAATTATTAAAATTTAATACAATAAAAGTTTTTTCCAAATGATATTATATTAAATAAAAAATATTATAACAAATTTTTATTCAACAAATTTAGACACAAATAACTAATAAATGTAATGAAATCAGAAATATGGAATAAAGTATAATATTTGAAATAAAAATTAACGTTACATTATGAAAAGATATCTACTCAAAATATAAGTATTTTTTAAGATTGGTAAAAGTTTAAATTGAATCCCTATCGAAAGTTCTATCTAACCTAAAAAAACGCTTCATATATGTGTATATATAAGTGTTTTTTCTATTAGATAGAGCTTTTGATAATAATTGAATTTAAAGTTCCATTATGCTTAAAAAACACCTATATTACAACTATTCATTCAATTTTAAGTAAAAAAAAAATAATTGTTATTTCACTAGTATAATTTTACTTCATTTAAGAGCAGAGGATTTCTATTAGTTACAATATTTAAAATTCCAATAGAAATAACTTAACAAGAGAACAAAATAAAACAACATTTTGAAAAACTGTAATTATAGAAACCTACATCGAGTATTATTAAAAGTAAAAAAATAGTAGAATTATCCTCTTTCTTTCCACAGAAGACTGCCATGAAAATGATCATAATTACTAAGTAGTATGTACTCAAAACATACTTTATTTGATTTTTTCTATATACCTTATTCTAAAGAAAATAAAATTGAAACCAATTATATATATATATATATATATATATATATAAATGTGTGTATGTATGTATGTGTGTGTATCTATGGATATATGGAATTGTATCAATCACGAAATCGCGAACAATAAATAATTAAACTGAAATTAGTGATAGACTTTTAAAAGCGATTAGATAACTATTTCACGGACCGTAGAGGCAGACAGGCAAACAATTCGAGAAGGCATTTTGAACAAACTGAATGGTATTTCAACTGTAACACGCTCATTACACAATTAATTTCACGTCTGCTAAAGAGATGTCGACATCCTTGACAGTATAAACATACCTATCTAGTTTTGTATAATAAATGCATTCACTAAAATCGTTTATTTCGTGCGATTCATTACATGCTTTTATGTACGTGCGACTAGTACTATAAATACTTTCAAATATATATATATATATATATATATATATATATATATATATATATATATGTATATATGTACGTGCTGATTCAGCAAATATTTCACACATACGTGAATTACTGTCTTGTAATATTTCAGTTAAACAAACACGCAATAATCGTTTTTATTAATAATCAAATATTTGTATTGGTTAGATTGTGATCGATCACATTGTTCAGTTGTACAATCGATAATGTAATCAAACTACTACATACAGAATTGCATTTCAAATAGGACAATTAAGAAAAATGTTTGTATGTATTACAAACACACCTATGAGACATTAAGACCAGTATATATTTTTGCCAGACGAAGATTACTGATTGAAATCGACAAAGATATAAATATTACAAATTCAATTGATACTAATATATTACTAGTGACAAAATTATTTATTATTTTGAGAATAATAAAAATTAATGATATATAAGTAAAAGGTTTTCAATATTAGATAAAGTTTTATCATTTTTATCTAAAGATTATTATTTTTAAAAAGTACTCGTATAGATTCGTTAATTAAAGAACTCTGAATCTTTACAAATCTATAAGAAAATATTTGTAAATCTATTTAGAAGTTTTTTTTATTAAAAATAATTTAAATTGCATTAAAAAAATTAATAGAACCACAAATAATTTATATTAGAAATAAATAAATACTACTTATTAATTGAAATTTTGATGCAGTTTGTCAAAATTTTCCAAAGAATTGAACATAACTACATCATTTTATAAATAATTCCGTTTGTAAAAAAATCAAATATTTACAATAAAAAAATTTCATCAAACTCTCACAAAAACATAATATATAAGTATACATAGCTGCGAAATTCAAAAGACCAGAAGGCGGAAGGGAGATATTTGCCAACCTAATATAAATTTCGTAAGTGGAGAATTTATTCAAAATAATAGAAAATAATAAATAAAATGATAGCTAATGAGATTGTTATTTCAAACAAATCAAATTAAATTACTCTTGAAACATCCAATTTATTCACATAATTCAATACTATGTGAATAAGAGATATAAATAAAAAAAAAATAAAAAACATTGAAATTTATGGAGATACTTTACTACAAAATCGTAAATGAAAGAAAATGTATCTATCTTTTTGTATACTTAAACACCTTATGACTTATTTATTTCATAGAATTTAAATATAGGTTATAAATCTCTACATTGAAGAAATTAAAAACAAATGGAGGAGTTCTAAGAAAGTCAAAATCAAAAATGAAAACATCTAAAACAATATGATAACATTCTCAAGAAACTGTGGCTGATTCACTTTACACAAGTGAATTTTTACCTCAACACCACAAACATTTTTGTGGTGTTGGGGTAAAAATTCATTTGTGTATTCTGAAGAAAATTGTAATTATTTTATATATTAAAAAAAAAAACTCTTTGAAAAAATTCTTTCTGATCTTACATTATTACATATGTAACATTTATTTCCAAATAAAATTAATTTCAATGTTTTATTAAATATATATATTTAATAAAACATTGAAATAAATATATATTTATTTAATATATATATTTATTAAATATACATATTTATTAAATATATATATATTTATACAAAACAATTTTTCAATTTAAAAATAGAGAAAACTATTATTGTAAATGAAAATATTAATATACTCAACTGCAATACTTGAATAAAAATTCATTATTTTAACAAAAAATTAGATTTAATTTTCTTAAATTTAAAAATAACTACATTCAATAAATAATATTATTTGTATTATCCTGCCTTTCACATTATTAGCTTCAATTTAATAAGGTAATAAATATAGGTTTTTCAATAAGAATGTCAGAATTTTAACAATTAGTAGCTTTTTTAACCTCATTTCGACATTTCAATTCAGTATAGTTTGTCAAATTATCATAGAACGTTTAACACTTCAACAACACTTAGAAATTGTAAAAATTTCAATAAACTTATTGAAACAAAAGTTTAATGTGTCCATTATTTCACGAAATGGACCAATCAATTGGCCACCAAGATCGTGTGACCAAAATCGTTTGGATTATTTTTTGTGATGTTATGTAAAATCATTGGTTTATAAACAACAGAAGCATTAAAAATAAACACTGAACTTGTAATTCATGAAATTGGATCACAATTATGTAAAAGAATGACTAAAAATTGGACTAAATTAGTGCACTATGTCAAGCGAAGTCGTGGTGGTCATATGAGTGAATTTGTGTTCCATCATTAATACCCTCGAATATTTTTAAAAATTAAACAAATAAATACTTTTTGTTTTATTTCCATTTAAACTTCTGAAGCGCTTATTAGACAACCGTATATAATTTATTATTCCTTAAATAAATAATTCTGTAAGTATTTTGTATGACTTATTATAAGTTAAACAAAATTCTTATTTCAATCATAGTTCTTCAAAAAACAAGAATAATAACTACTGTTAAATGGAAATGAAATTATATATATACATAGAGAGAAAGAGAGAGAGAAATTAAACATTTTCGTTGAAAAATTAGTAATAAATCCAACATTTGATTGAATACTACAATAAATAAACTTCTATCCTAAATAAAAACATTTCGTCCAAATATAAATACGAAAACAGTCTGCACTGTACAATATGTAACGGAATAGAATTACACGTTTTGTTTATTTGCAGTATATAAATTCACCATTTGGAAAATCTGCATTGTACGTATGTATTGTATACACATTTCGATGCGCATGCACTGATAAAAAAACACATCCACTAGTATTTACACTGTAACAGACATTACGCGAAGTGAACAGTCACTGAGTGGTTTTAATTAAATACTATAACTGTCAGTGCTGTGTCATTCCACCCCGAACAAACCCTACTAACAGTCGCTTCAAATGGAAACTCTGTCATTCTGCTAATGATAACTAAAACTGGTTACATAGTCAAATATATGTCGCGGTAGTATCTCTTTTCCAACATATATATATATATATATATATATATATATATATATATATATATATATATATATAAATTATTCATGTTGTATAAAAACATTAGACTTATTAGTTATTAGCTATTATTTAAACAGAATCAATGAAAAAAACTATAAAAATTAAAGTGATACTCCCATAAATCACACATTTCTTTAATAATTCTGTAATAAAATAATAAAACGGTCTAACGAGTCAAAATGTATTTATTTTTTTCAAAAAAATAACGAATCTCCTTTATAAACCAATAACTCAATAGATCATTCCATACTTAAATAATAATTTATATTTATTTCACTGGTATTTAACATCATGAATGTCACATAAATTTCGTCAGGTGACAATAAGACACCTCATATCCGTTCATTGTACTGTTTGTTCAGTCTTAAGACCTTGTCATAAATTACATAGATGAACGATGAGAACTAATCACATAAAATAATAATAATGGCAAAAACACCTGCTTGAAATTTTAAGTTTGATGACAGGAATTTCAATAAAAATTAAAATTTTCATCTTTACTAACGAGCCGATCGATTTTTAAACATTTTTACTTAACAGTTCAAACAGTCATAAATCTTAATAAGAAAAATACATTACATATCAAGTTTTACTAAAAATACTAAAATGTTTTTTTTAAAAAAAATCAATATTATTAAATTCTATTTATTCATATTAATCAATTTATTAGAATTATAAAAAGGTTATTAACTTCAAAATGCAGGTACAGAAAATAAAAATTTTTAATTTAATAATATTTTTAATATATATATATATATATTAAAACTATGATTCAATTAACATTTTATATTTTATTTACCTACATTTTGTATTTAATGGCGTATTTTTTATTTCAACCCTGAATATGAGTGTTTTTTGGATTTTTTTTGTACTCAAAATAGTTGGACGACTTTACAAATTATACTAAATCGTTATTGCCATGTGCAGTATGCACAGCCAAAATTTCAAGGAAAAAATCTTCAAAACAATCGTGAGTTTTATACACTTTTGTAAATCTCTGACGAAATTTCCCTGTCATACAATTGTCAAGATATCTCCACTTCTTATACTCCGAAATGAACAAATCAAAATACATTTCATTCAAGAAACTCACAACTATCGTGTGAACTATGATTATTAAAATATATTGATAAATAAAAAATAGCGCACTATTTGAAAAAAAATCATTTTCAGCAAACATTTTTTGGTTTGAATTAAAAAAATTCGAAATTTACATCCGATTTTAATTATCATAGTTTACACAATAGCTACATTAGTTACATACAAAATGAGATATCATTTATGAAATTAAATCCATTAACCAGAGAAATCTTGCCAACTAATTGAAAAAAATAATTTCGAGAAAAATGCATTTAAAATTTTGAACTATTGAATAAAGTTATATATGTTTAACCGCTGTAATTGCTCATATCTTTTGAACTATTTCAAATTTCTAGAAAATTCTTTCACGTGCGTATTTTTAGGGTCCGAGAAATAATAATAGCTATAAATAAAAATATTTTTTTTGGACTTGATTCATGAGAATATCCCCTTTATAATTTGCTATATTCTAATAAATTGCTTAATATTTATATATATATATATATATATATATATATATATATATATATATATATACAATCTATTTTTTATTTTATATTATAAAATAAACCATCTTAATACTATTTACTATAAAGTACCTGATATCTTAAATTGTTGAACAAAATTTATATACAAATATATTTTTTTAGAAACACTGGATCGATTAGAATAAAAAATTTTGAGAAATACCTTTATCCAGCAATGGATAGATAGAGGTTAATAATAATAATGATATTTTTTTAGAAACTAATAAATAATAATAATAATTTTTTTATAAACTAGTTCTTAGAATATAATTGTTCTGTTATACTTGTTAATAAATAATTTTTTGAATTTTTAAAGAAAATAATTTTACTGTCACCAAATTTAAAATTTATATTATTAAATAACATTTGACAATACCGTGCTTGATAGTTAAAAATATAATCATCAAATTTTACCTTAAGAAGAAAAGATTAAAGGATTGATGATTTCTTAAAAAAATTTTGTAATGCTAAAGAGTGATATGATAAAAAGTTAATTAGCGACTATAATATCAATTTGTCGAATTTAACATTAAAAAAACTCCCATTGCTTCAGTTTAAAAGCTGCAATTAGATTTTACAAGCACATGAAGACAAATAAAGAAACAAAAAGAGTCCAAGAAATATCAAGACAAATGATGGTCATCAGTGTGAAAGAGCTTCCGGGAATATCGAGGAAATGAAAAAATAACAAGACGAATAACATCCAAAAGTGCAAAAAAAACATTTTACAACTCCTTGCTCTGTAGATGATAACATAAATATCCAAGATACTTATTACTAAATATAAACATTGGTTGTTAAATATTTTATTAGTAAAAATCTAATGCAGAAAAGTAATTTTATTACAACCCACAATATCCAAACTGAAGAGTATTTAAAAAAAATCATAATATCACAACAAATTGTAAATGTTTGAAAATTACAGAAAAATCAACTAGATTTTCATCATTTTAACTCAGTTTCTAAAATTAATATTATCATTTTATCTCAATTTCTAAAATGTTCTAAAACAATTAGCATTTATATAATTTGATAAATAAATATTTAAAACACTATACTGGACGAAAGCCAAAAATATATATATATATATATATATATATATATATATATATATATATATTTAGGTGTGATAGAACTTTAAATTGAATCCCTATCAAAAATTCTTTTAACCTGAAAAATATCGTGTATATATATATATATATATATATATATATATATATATATATATATAAAGGATATTTTTTAGATTAGTTAGAACTTTTAATAGGGATTCAATTTAAAGTTCTATCACACTTCAAAAAACCCTATATCTATATATATATATATATATATATATATATATATATATATATATATATATATATATATATATATATATATATATATGTACTTAGGAAGGTAAATTTCGATTCAATGACAAAACATATTTGGGATTTAATCTTCTACTAATCACATATAATCCAACCTTGCATTAAAAATGAATTAAAATAACGAATATGTTATTCAAATGAAATTAAAAGGTTAAATTTGAACTTTTACACTATTTTAAATTCACGATAAGAACCAAGTATGTTTTTCCAAGACCAACCTAAGAAGTATATGCAAAGAAAAAAAAATACTCAATCTGAGATTGGATTATGATTTACAAGATAAACACTCACTACTAAATTTATTTTCTACGTTTTGTCATCAAGTAGTTATTGTCGAATTATAATGAAAAAAATGAATCTTGCATCACATTCACCGCCCACACATAAAAGTAACATGTATTGAACTATCCATTTCCGGCATGCATACTTTTTTCTGTCTGTAAAAAGACAATATTTCACCATGAACTAAAGTTACACGTCACTATCGTGTCAACAATCACGATGTTTATGGCCAGAATTGGCACGCCTTAAAATACCTAAAACGAAATACATATCGAAGAAAAAAAACGATCAAATAAAATAGAAACAAATAGATACTGTATGCCGGCATTGGAAAAAAAGTTATCCGTGCGGCTCGAGTACGATGAATGGACTCGAAAGCACGCATATTTCACGAGCTGAATAAATAAAAATAACATACACGCCGAGTAGACAAACATAAGCAGCACCTACAATCAAACCAATATGTATATCATGTAATCACAAGCATGTGGTTGCTGATGTAATGAATGCTTAATGCAGATTGTGTAGGTGGTAGAAACTACAAGTGTATCGGTGGTAAATGTCCAAACAAGTGGCGATTTGTGTTTTATCATAATCCTACGAAGAACAATAACTCCATGCATACAGGCATTATATTCAATAATGAAACTGATCCGTGCATATTATTAATTTTTTTATGAAGATTTGCATAAGTCCAATTTCAAACACACGATACGATTTCTTAGAAAATATAAATCGATCACTCACTCCAACACTAAACGACTTTACTAAAAAGTTCAATAATCACTCATTGTTCATTTTATTAGTTGATACATTTCTCAACGGCTGTTCCATCATCAACATATCAAATTATAAAATTGTATTTGTCAAAAAATACCCTTTTTATATTAAATAAATATTTTAAAATAAATAGTTATATTAAATAACGTTTAAAATAATATTTTATGTTTTATATTAAATGACAGAATAGCTCAGGTGGAAAAAATTGTAAAATAAACACATAACTTTGATATATATATATATATAAGTTATCCAAATGTGACTCCTAGATTTGTGTTTTATTAAAAAGAAACATGTGTATAGGGTAGTGTATAGGAAAACATGTGTATAGTTTTTTTTTGTTTCTTTTTAATAAAACACAAATCTAGACGTCACATTTGAATGACCCTATATTTTTAAACCTTTCCGGAATATTTAATTGAATACTACAACATATTTTAGAAATAATCACATAGTAAAAATTAAAATTCGCAAAATTGCAAAAACAGATTGATAAAAGTTCATTTTTTTATCTAAAGATGCATTGATTTGGAATTATTTTCATTGTAGTATTTTTTAATTACTGCCTTCCCCATTGGAACCTTTTTAAAATCAAAATAAAAAGAGAAAACAAGGAATTAAATAAAAATCATTCATAAAATACAGAATATTCCATCAAGATCACACAACTTGATTTCTAGTGAAATACATATTTTTTTATGAATGATAATGTTTTTTTGAGTGATGATAAGTGTGCTCTTCTGATGAGATACCCTATACAACCCTTGCTATCAGACTTGAAATCATAAACAAACTTAATTAATAATATAAAATTAGAAGGATTTTATAATACAACACTTAATTAACTAAGAATATAAATAATCACTCTTTAGTAAATTTTGAAAATGTTTTTCAAGTTTAAAAAAGTTTTATAGAATGATATAAATTTTTTTTTATATAAACACAAAGATGCAAAATAATTAATCTACTTTATTTTCTATTTCCTTTTCACAATCCTAACTTTAACTATTTTATTTAAATTTCAGTAAAAAAATATAACAATATAAATATCTCAAGAAAACTGACTGTATAAGACGAAAAAACACAATTACAATTATTTATTTTCCCTTCTATACCCTGTTATGTGTTTTAAAAAATCATAACATCAATATTAAATATAATTCCTATCTTTCCTCTTTTTTATAAAACATTTTCTCTTCACTCTTGATTGAAATTAATTTTCTAACACTATTAATAACAATAAAATTAAAATAATTAAATTTTAATTTATATTTCTTAATACACTATTTTCTATTTTCTCTACAATTTAAAGAATAAACAATTTTTTCAATATCATAATAAATATATGGTCATCTAAATGTGACGCCTAGACTTGTGTTTTTTTAAAAATTAACAAAATAAACTATACACATTTTTCTTTTTAATAAAACACAAATCAAGGCAACACATTTAAATGACCATATATTTTGAAGAAATTTTATTTTACAATTTTTAATTTTTCTTGTTTTTTGCATAGTTTTATTAACTCCACTACACTTTTATGAAAGTAATGAAAATATATGTAAAATAATAAACATATTTTAACTCCATATATGTACAAAATTAATAATTAATAATTCTATAGTTGTTATCTTTAGGAACTACACTATTTCGTATGCAAAAAATATATGAAATATATTATCGCCTCTTCTCATCTATACATTGCAATAAGTCGTTAATGAAACTTCATGTTTCAGTCATGATATTACCCAGAGGAATTATCAAATGAATAATAATGATGATGAATTTCTATCGATAGATAATTACAAACTAAACATTAAACAAATGTCCAATAAGTCTAAATGTTTCGTTTTTTTCACACTGCTTTCTTCATAAATAGGTATAAAAAAATCTGCCCAAATCTGAAATTCATATTGAAAATCAATTGGAATTTATCACAACAACAAAACCGAATAATTATTTTGTGTGATCAAAAAATAGTAATCTGCTATCGGCTACAAAGTTAATAATAAAATGTATTACTTTTACCATACGGTATAATCAATTCTCGAATTAAAAAAAATAACAATCATTTTTTTGCAAGAATAGTCTTTATATGGGTTATTAATAAAGAAAACATATTAACGTTTTAAACAAATAAGAATATTGGTTCTAATGAGCATCATCAATAATAGATTAAATATGTCGTTCGACATCGATGAAAGAAAATAATTATATCCATAACCATATTTGTTGTTGGTTTATTTCAATCAAAATGTAGAGTAATTAACAGCAATCGATACAAATACAATGATCGTTAATTAATATTAATGACATTTCAGAGAGAGAAACTATCATCTATACAGCCTGAAGCGATTCAAATAACTATTAGAAATGCCACTCAAAACTATAATACTATTATATTGCAAACTTATGTACTTGAAGTAGGATTTATCTACACGTGTTTTACGATACATACAATGCGTTTTAGATTCTACCTATAATATTTATTGAAAATTGTTACAGTAGCTATTTGCATAGAATAATTATTTTCTCTTATTTCAGATAAAGCACTGATCTAAAATTTTATTTATTTCTTAATCGAAAAATAAATATTACATATGAAAAATGTGTACGAAAGATTGTAATTTTTTTACTTGATGTGCATACATATATAGGATCATCCAAAAGTGACGCCTAGATTTGTGTTTTATTCAAAAGAAACATGTGTATAGAGAAATATGTGTATAGTTTATTTTTAATAAAATACAAATCTAGGCGTCACATTTGGATGATCTATATATTAGGTTATACCGCATAAAACGTCCGATTTCTGATTATTCATTTTTATACGAGCGCAAGAGGATTTTTTACATCTTTATTCCTATTTAGTTATTGTTTATTAAAAAAGCAGCTACTTCACTCACAGTGCTATTAGTATTCACTTGGTATTTCAACAAGTGATTTAACCCAGGAAAAAATTAAGGAACTGGATTTAGAGCTGTTGCCTCATCCGCCTTACTCTCCCGATATTGCGCCGTCTGATTATCATTAATTCCGAAGTATGCAGCATTCGCTTCGAGGTAAAAAAATTAATTCGGAAAATGATGTCCGAAAACACTTGGATGTCTTTTTAAAATCAAAGCAGCCAGAAGTTTATAAAAGAGGCATCGAAAATTTGCCTTAATTGTGGCAAGATATTATAAATAACCATGGAAATTATCTAAGGGAATAAATATTATGTATTTTTTTTGTAAATATTTTTTTTTGCATTGTAAAAAAATTATTGTAAATAATTCTTTTCACTTTATCTATTATATATACATATATATTTTATATATATATATATATAGAGAGAGAGAGAGAGAGAGAGAGAGAGAGAGTCATCCAAATGTGATGCCTAAATTTGTGTTTTATAAAAAAGAAACTATACATAAGTTTCTTATACACCGATTTCTTTTCAATAAAACACAAAAATCTAAGCGTCACATTTGGATGACCATTTATAATTATATATATATATATATATATATATATATATATATATATATCGTTTAATTATTATTACTATTTTTCAAAACAGACTTAAAATTATTAAAACTATAAAAAAGTAACTTTCCTCTTTTAGTACAAACGACTGTTTTCAACTCTTCATCATTCGATGAAAAATATATAATTTACAACAGACAAAAAATTATGCAAATACCAAACTGACATATTTTTGCAGTTTTTTAAACTCACCTTCTCATAAATTATATCTAATAATGATTTTATATACGAATAAATAATATTTTTGTATAAATCAATAACAGAAAAAAAATACATGATGTTTTAAGACTGTACGACATGTTTGTCGATCGACGACAATTTAGAAACACATCAAGCGTTTCAAAACACTGGTACTCATCGTCGAGATGTGTTCGCCGTGTGTGTAAAAAATAGTGTTCATATCCGAATGACAAATTCTGTTACTAATATTTAAGGTTAAGAGATATACATTTACATATGTATCGGGCCACGAGATTTTCGTGTTTCTCATAAAATCGAACGAAGGAGGAAGTCAATATGAGTTGTAATATGTAGGTGGCATTAAAATGAACGACCATGTTTTTTTTCCTATACATTTATTATATATCTCACAACAGCAATTTGTTTTACATAACATAGATACGTACATACGTTGTGGACATTACATTGATATATTAACTTGACTATATTGTAAACAAGAATATAGTAATATGATTATATGTTGTGATCGGTGCTTGAAATTGATTCGACTTTGAGATTCCGATGTGCGTACATCTATTTATCTTAAATGGAGTAATGTTAAATGTGTACAAGGCTTAAATGTTTGTAGCAGAACTAACTGTCCGTCGAACTAAATTATACGAATAAAAATAAGTAAAGAGTCTTTTTTATATACAACAAACGAAACAGACAATTTCTTATATAAAAATAAAACGCTCTTGAAATCTAATTAAAAATTATATATACACAAACACTTCATTACTGTTTACAAATTATTTCAATACCTACTGTATTTCCAGAACAATTAAATTGTCTTTTAAGATAATTAAACATATATAGGATCATCCAATTGTGACGCATAGATTTGTGTTTTATTAAAAAGAACAAAAGAAACTATACACTTGTTTCCCTACACACCACCCTATACTAATATTTCTTTTTATTTAAACACAAATCTAGGCGTCACATTTAGATGATCTTATATATAGCTGTCGTAATAAAAATAAAATTTAAAAAATATCATTATAAAATTAATAAATTAAATCACTAAAAAAATATTATACCAATATTTATATCATTTTCGGCGCTATTATCCTTGTAGGACCTCGCTCTTTGGCAATTAAAATTCAATATGGCTTTTCATGACACATATACATACACACACACACACTAACACACAATCACACTTTCTTTCTCTCTCTCTCTCACACACACACACACACACACATACATACATATATATATATATATATATATATATATATATATATATATATATATAGGTATTTTTTAAGTATAAAAGAACTTTAAATTGAATCCCTATCAAAAGTTCTATCTAACTTAAAAAAACACATTTATTATAACTTTATTTATATACATACACACATATGTATCTATATATTATATAAAAAATGTTTTTAGAACAATGTTATTAATGTTAAATAGAACTTTCGATAGGGATCAATTTAAATTTCTATCACGCTTAAAAATACATATATATATATATATATATATATATATATATATATATATATATATATATATAGAGAGAGAGAGAGAGAGAGAGAGAGCATTCGATTCCTGATGGAAAATTTAAGGGAGGTAGGGCTCTTTAGCATTAATAAAGATAACCTGCCTAAGGGAGTAAAAAATCTTCACCAACTTGATTAGTCAACGTGGTGTATATGAACAAAGACCAGTAAATGGTTAATACATATTGATACTTTCACTCTACAATGGGCTGCCATAAATTGATATCATGATGAATATATATATATATATATATATATATATATATATATATATACACGAGGATCGTTTGATAAGTATGATAAATTTAATTATTGTTTAATTTAATTAATTAATTAAATTAAATTTTTCAATTTAATTTATTCTTACTTTTTTACCATACTTATTAAACGACTTCTCCCTCTCTCTCTCTCTCTCTCTCTCTCTCTCTCTCTATATATATATATATATATATATATATATAAATATATATATATATATATATCACAAGATACAAACTAATCATTTATCAAATATAAATTCTAAATATTATATTAAACAGTGCAACCATAAACTATCCAGTAACAAAACAATTAATAATTAAATTTGAAAATGAATCCCTTAAATAAGTACACCTTAACGTGGGAAAAAAACTGCGAAGTTTAATTAACTGCGATCCTAAGAATTATATAGGCAATAATATAGTTATTAATTGAATCATCTTAAATAAATAGGTTAAAAAAAGGTCTAGACAAAATCACAAATCATGATTCTTCAGAGTAGTAAGAATTTAACAATGAATCATCAATTTACTTTTGTAAAAATGATCATATTAAAAAATCCAATATAAAAAATTTGGTATTAAAAAATTTATAAAAGAAAAGAGTAAAAGAATGGAAAATTATAAACCTTAAATATTGGATAGAATAAAAAAATATCAAATTTTGATGGAAAATTGTAAAAATAATTTTCATCTATTTCAATATGACTACATACAAACACACACACACACACACACACACACATATATATATATATATAGAGAGAGAGAGAGAGAGAGAGATTCAATAATTCTCTTCTATCACAAATTCACAATAAAACAATCTTTGTTGTATCAAAAATACAGTTTTGCAATTAAATATTTTTTCACTCTAAATAAATGTTTGTAACTCGCCTTAACTCATATACTTCCATACATTCACTTAATATACATGTGTACATATATATATATATATATATATATATATATATATATATATATATATATATATATATATATATAAATGTGTGTGTGTGTATGTGTGTTCTCGTAACTCAAATGAAATGTAAATTAGACTGATACAAATCTTACAGAACGTTAATAAAAAAACAATATTAAAATTTTAAAAATATAACCTGAACAATTTGATTGCTCTCGTTTAATTGAAATTAAAAATATATACATGTCCTGTAGTTAAAATTAACATTTTTATTAGAATGATATATACAGTTATATTAAATATATATATATATATATATATATAAATATGTACATATCAACGTATGTATGTATGTATGAACATAAGAAAATAATATATTTATTGAACTATATATTACATTTTTAATTACTTTTTTATATAAGGCGTAGTAATTAGATTGATATATGACACACATATTCAAAATCAAAACATAAGAAAACTCCATCAAGTCCGTATCTAAAAGCCAGTCGCGCCGTGGGAGGTCTTTTTCGACAGAAAAAATTAATCATATGTTTACTACTTGTTATGATAGATGACAACACAACTAAAAACAATTGACAGAATTGTCACAGCCACTGACCCTACAGTATTTTAGTAGCATGGGTTCAAGGCCTTGTCTCATTAACAACGATAATTAAAACTGTTTTAATTGCCTTATTCCAAAACTGCGGATACTCTACGCGCTATTTCGGCAAAAAGTGAAACGTTCACGATGGTTTTGTCAACTGGTTTTTGTTGATGGAATAAAAATTAACATTGTTTAGAAGATATTTGAACAGTTGTTTGAAAAACGAAAGTTATTTTAAGATTTTTTTAATGTAAGATTTAGAGTAGATTCGGATTGTTTGTTTTGAAAGTGAATCAATTAGTTAATCACACACACACACGCACAAACATATATATATATATATATATATATATATATATATATATATATATATATATATATATATATTAATCTTAATAGCATAGAATGATAATTTATTCTATCTAGAAAAACGTATTAACACCAAAAACAAAATACAATAGGAGTGATTTATAAGTCTTCAAAAATCTGAAAATAATATTTAATCCAAAATTAATTTCAAGGTAGTTTACTATAAAATATTATTAAACAAGTTAGTAATATCACATTTTTTATTAAAAGATGTATATAAAGTAATTAAAAAAAATATTATTACTTTTTTATATATAATTGAAAATATTTTATGAATTTAAAACCGAAAATAAAAAACTGAATATGAATTATGTAATTCTTTTAATAACATACTTTCTCTCTCTCTCTCTCTCTCTCTCTATATATATATATATATATATATATATATATATATATATATATATATATATATATATATAATATATATAAACTTTAACAAATTCATATACTCATTCCAATTTTCAATTCATTTTTTTTGTATTAAAATTGTAAATTGCAATTAATTTAAATACAATGTATATATAATTTTAAACTGTGACAAATATAATTTTCAGTATAATGATAAATCTTTAGAGTATGTAATAATCTTCGATATATGCAATAATATATATTTTTTACTCGCGAAAATAAAAGTTAATATAAAAACTGAATTTTTAGATGCAAATAATTTAGAATTATAGCTACTTTACTCGCCTTAAAGTAATGAATACTTCAAAAATTAAATAATTGATTAAAGTGCTCAATAATTACTTAATATTCCCTTTTTTATTAATTTTTATTGAAATTAGTAATTTAATATTTTTTTGTTAATTTAATTAAAACTTTTAATGACAATATTATCTTCAGAAAAATACATTTTGAAATCTAAAAAGTGAAGCTTTAATTAACCTAAAAAAATCGTTTAATTAATGAAATTTAAATTAAAGACATATAAAAGTGTTTATTCCAAAAACAATCTTTTTAATCATGAAATGTTCTATAAATTTTACGGTACTAATTTTAATTACTTCATATCAGTGCAAATTGTAATTGTGTAGTTTTATATTTTATCATTTCTGTAGTATAATATTTTATATTAAAACATTAAACAATGCAAAATAAACATTAAATACTTATTTGTCAATTTTCATTTAATTATATATATATATATATATATATATATATATATATATATATATATATATATATATAGGTGTTTTATTAAACGTGATAGAACTTTAAATTGAATCCCTATTGAAAGTTCTATCACGCTTAAAAAACACTTTACACACACACACACACACACACACACACACATATATATATATATATATATATATATATATATATATATATATAATGTTTATATATCAATGAATTTTTGTTCGTAAGCTCATATATTTAAATATTCAAAAAAATATGTATTTAACAAATAATGTACGATAAAAAAAGACATAAGAATTACAGTGCTTACAAACTTGTTAACAAATTGATCATTTTACGACCTTCAAATCATGTTATTAAAATCTCATAAAATATATAATCACTGATATAAAGTTCTGATAAACACAGCTTAAGTAACTAATATAATAAACCGTTTATTTGTTCAGCATTGTGAACAGTAAATATAATGGTAACACCCACAAAAATATTTAACGAAGAACAAGAAAAAAACGAAACTGACGATGACTTAAACACTCCGTAAAGGTCAAAGGGTTGACCATTAAAATGCCTATTAAAAACCTATGTCCCATAATTCCGCGCATACCACAAGTGAAAGACAGGACAGAGCCGTGGCCCGTTGATAAATACGTACAATAAAAGGACGTCTACAATATTGACAGCTATTAATAGAAAGAGTTAACGTATACGTAATGAAACATGAAACATCCTAACCCTAATAGCATATTAAAAAGTCCATAATCGAAAACATTTATCTAGTATTTGTCCATGGAAGTATCGAGGAAACCGAGTGTGTGGTAGATAGAGACCGTGCTACAAGGACCGAAATGGTTCGAAAGAAGACGTTCCATTATGACCACACATATAGTTTATTCTCGCCCAATTAAGAGGGCTCACTCCATTAATTTGCTTAGACTCCCCGCAACAGAGCCTCCTAGATGCAACCTGATGTCATGACGCACAATGTTTAGCCGAACGAACGTACAGTGGCGTGCGTGACAGCATTTAATTTTAGTTCAAATAGGCGAATATGTAAAATTAGTTCTTATTTATGTATGTGTAGAACCACAAATATATATATATTCAAGTTTGCCGTTGTTAAGTACGTGGGTTCGTACGAATGCGTTAAAAACGCATGTGCGTGATATTTATGTCGTAATGAGTCTAGTATTTAAATTGTTGAAAAAATATTATCTTTAAAAATTGTTTAATTATGTATATTCGCCGGCATATGTAATTTAATGAAACCATTACATATCACCTGCAGCATCAATTTTAAAACATGTTTTTGTTTCCATTTGATTTCTTATATAGGACATTTGCATGTGTATAATTTCTATTAATTGTTATATACAAATGTGTCATCTGTTCACATTAAACATAATAAACATTTAACTTATTGTATACATGATCGCATTTTTACCAAAACGTAACAATTTCATAACATAAATGATCTGATAATGGCACGCGATTCTATACACACACAACAAACTGGAAAACACTTTATGACAAATATTTATGTTTCACACGATTTAGTTATTTTTTATACTATTTACTAACACATATGTACATTTTATATACACATCGTATATATGTATATGTATAATACATGTGTACTTTAAATTAATTTAATAGATTTTTGCAGCTGTACGCAATAAAATAAACCAGTAGTTAAATTTTGGCTCTTTACACGCTTTCTGTAAAATTTTTAATCTTATATATATATATATATATATATATATATATATATATATATTTATATACATGCACACATATAATTTAAGATTATAAAATATACGAAAATATATGTATAAAATATATATAGTGAATATATATAATATATATATATATATATATATATATATATATATATATATATATATATATATATATATATATATATATATATATATATATATATATATATATATACATACATATGTATACATAAATAAGCTGAAAAAATATATATAATATACAAAAACTAAAAACAGTTTAGAAATTTTAGTAAAACTTTATATTAAAATGGGTAATATGGCATAAGAACAAAATAAATAGATTAATAAATATTAATTTCAAACCAAAATATACAAAATATCTAAAAAAAATAATGAAAATGTAATAAAATAAAGAACAGAAAATTTAATTATCTGCTATCCACAGTTTATAAATTCCAAATAGTATTATTATTATTTTTTAATATCTGTCATACAACTCAAACATAGCTAATATGTATTTAATATTTATGAAGTAAAATGTTTGATAGATTTTATATTTTTTTGTAATCTGATATGTTTTATTTAATCAATGATATAAATTATATATATAGGGTTTTTCCATAAGCACTTCAGAAATTTAAATGGAAATAAAATAAAAAGTATTCAATCAATTATATTTTGTTTATTTCTAAGCATATTCTTATGGCATTAATGATGGAACAAAATTTCACTAATTTAACCACCACGACTTCACTTGACATAGTGCATTCGTTTAGTTCAATTTCTAGTCACTCTTTCGCATAATTGTGGTATAATTTCGTGAATTACACGTTCAATATTATATTTTTAATGCTTCTGTTGTTTGTGGTTTATTAGCATAAATCAATAATTTCACATAATCCCACAGAAAATAATCCAATGGAGTTATATCACATGATCTTGGTGGCCAATTGATGGATCCATTTCGTGAAATAATAAATTTACTAAACTTTTGTTTCAATTAAACTATTGAATTTTTTACAATTTCTAAGCGAGTGTTAAACGTTTGATGATAATTTGTCAAACTATACTGAATGGAAATGTCAAAATGAGGTTAAAAAAGAATTTAAACATGACTACCACCTCCTGTCAAAATTCTCACATTTTTATTAAAAAACCCTTATTTATATATATATATATATATGGTCATCCAAATACGACCCCTAGATTTGTGTTTTATTAAAAATAAACTATACACATGTTTCCCTATACACTATTCTATACAAATGTTTCTTTTAAAAAAAACACACAAATCTAGGCGTCACATTTGGATAACCCTATATATATATATATAAAATCGCATTTAAAATTAAAAAAATCATCCACATAAACCATTTCAATAATTAATAAATTGAATTAAACGACTTTTTTTGATTAAATCTCCCTTTTATTATTATTAGACATCAACTTCCAAAACAAACATATAAAATTTAAAAACGTCCATTTAAATATTCTATAACGATATGAAATCTGAATTGAAATCATTATAAACTAATTACACTTTATCCTCGTTTGAACCGGAATATACTCGGATTTTATCTTGTTGTATTAGCAAATAAGATTTCAAATAAATTAATTCACACGACTTAGGGACTATTTCTTTTCGAGTTCCGTAGCGGCCTTCACAAACAAATGTTATCGTTGAGGAGATCATCCATCAGTTTATATCTTTCTCGTCATCTATGACAGATATTAAAATAATTTCATGCTTAATATAGTAATTTCTCGTAATTAATGACTGATTCGTACGATTATTTTATTTCTTAACTACTATTTAACATATCTTTAAAAATAGTTTTCAGTTCATCGATGCCCGGTTTGAATATATAATTTTCATATTTGAAATTATTATAAAAATTTTCATATAAATTACATATATATATATATATATATATATATATATATATATATATATATATATATAGCAGATATATAATCTTTAAGTTATTTTAATGGCTAAAATTTTACAATTAAATTTTAGTTTCAAATATTTCCTTTGTATTTTAATTAATAATAGAAACTATACTATTATTCATTATTTTACTTTATAAATCAATAAATATAAATTATTTTTTAATACATACAAAAAATATTCAAAAACATTTTTAATAAAATATTCAATACAATAAAATAAATTCATTACACCGAAATTAATTATTAGTCAATATTTTTTTTAGCAAAATAACAATATATTTAATTTAATAAAAACATTTTTAAGTAATATAACTTGATATTTTAATGTGTCATAAAATGCATTATCATTTATATTTAATTTTTAAAAAAAGTTGTCCAAAAAATATATTTGTAATTATTTTTTTATTTCATTTCATTTTCTGGATTTAATTAAGTACATCAAGTAAAAATGTTCTATTGTTATTTAAATCAAATATTTTTTTAACATGGTTTAAAAAATAAACAACTATTCTTAATGCAATTTTCTAAAACAAGTTGGATTATTTTTATTGCCTTTTTGAAAAATTCTTCATGTAACTGAAAACAGTATACTAAATTTGATACAGTAAGATATATTGAAGACAGATAATTTAATTAAAGAAATACACAATAACAAATAATTGTAACTATGAAAATATTTTGTCATATTTTATGTGTCATAAAATGCATTGTCATTTAAATTTATTTTTTAAAAAAAATTGTCAAAAGAAATATATTTCTAATTATTTTTTTATTTCGTTTTATTTTCTAGATTTAATAAATTAAGTGCATCAAGTAAAAACGTTCCATTATATTATTTAAAAAGAAACATTTTTTTAACCTTTAATGTAAAAATAAACAACTATTTTTACTGTATTTTTCTACAACAATTTTAATATTTTTATCAATTTTTTAAAAAAATCTATATAATTAATTAAAAACAGTGTTGTAAAATCTACAGTAAGATACTAGTAAGATACGTCGTAGACAGAAAATTTAAATATCTTTAATTGAAGAGTAAAACACAACATATATTGTACATAGTAACAAATATTTGTAAATATTAAAATATTAACTTGACATTTGAGAAATTCAACAGAAACTAATAATAAATAATATTTTTAATTATGTAATATAAAAATACAGAAAACATACTACAGGAGTTTTTTTAAGCATGATAGAACTTTAAATTGAATCCTTACCTAAAGTTCTATCTAACTTAAAAAAACACTCTTAATATGTGTATATATATATATATATATATATATATATATGTATGTGTGTGTGTGTGTGTGTGTATTTTTAGGCTAGATAGAACTTTCGATAGGGATTCAATTTAAAGTTCTATCACGCTTAAAAAACACGTATATCTGTAAAAAAGATATTATTTAAAATTTATCTAGGATCTTAAAATTTCCAGGAAAAAATGTAAATTTAATTGAAAAATACGTAAATATCCCCAATTTTAGTCACAGCTATATTAATAAAGTCAATCTGCATCAATAACCAATGATTGAAAAAATCTACAAGTTTTTTATTATATTTTAAAAACATGATTACTTAATGTGTTAGATAAATTTTAAACTCCATAATTATATACAGTGTGTATATGCATAAAACATTAGTAGAAAAAAATATGAATGTATGTAATCAAACCTAGTATAATTTTCATTTCAGATCAAACGTACAAATGCTGATTAAGAAAAACAAACATGTCAAAATTATAATCAGTGTTATTTATCAATTGAAGTATTGAAAATGTCACATCAGAAACAAATATTGAAATCTGATACTAAAGAAAAAATCTCCACACATAATTTAAAAATCGTGACTCTGCAAATTGAACAAATAATTTATATGTCAGTATGAATGACACAAACAAATTATTATCTCTTTGGTCAATTATTACACATGATTGGCGACAATCAATTTTCGTTTTCATTATATGACTATTCGATAGATCGTATGTTGAAATATATAAATTTCAGGGACGATGTACGAGTTTTGTGTCGAAAATATGTCAAGTTGTGCAGCGTAACGACGAAAAAGCATGTCTAAGAAAGAAAGGTACGTAAG
>CP092092.1:9792500-9840000 GCA_029203775.1 Neoneuromus ignobilis
AACCAAATAGTTAATAAAGCTGTTGTTTTTAAGTACTCAACCTGGTTTATTTTAAAAAAAATATAAAAGTATTAGAAAATTTATATAATGTGGACTTGAGATATTCTTTATTAAATTAAATATGTATGAATTAAAATTATAACCTTTTACAATTATTAATACTGAATAAAATGCAATTTTAATAAACTGTGTTTCTTAATAAATATTTAAGATAGAGATTGATATTTTTTATTCGATCAATCTACACTGATTCAGAAACTATTATAGAAATAAAACACGTTTCCAATAATTAATAAAGCTGTTCTTTCTAAATAATTCATCCTGATTTTGAGAAAATTTGAAAAATATTAGAAAATTTATATAATATAGAATTAACTATTTTTTTTTATTAAATTAAATATGTATTAATTAAGAATATAATTAAAATTCAAATCTTTTACAATTAATAACACTGAACAAAATGAAATTTTCATAAAGTGTGTTGTTAAAATTTTAAAATAGAGATTAATATTTTTTATTAAATTAATCTATATGGATTTAATAGCCATTAATAAAGCTGTTAGTTAATAAAGCTGTTGTTTTTAAGTAACTCAACCTGCTTTATTTAAGGAAATTATAAAAATATTAGAAAATTTATATAATATAGACTTGAGATATTCTTTATTAAATCAAATATGTATGAATTAAAATTCTAACCTTTTACAATTATTAATACTGAATAAAATGCAATTTAAATAAACTGTATTGCTTAATAAAAATTTAAGATAGAGATTGATATTTTTTATTCGATCAATCTACATTGATTCAAAAACTATTATGGAAATAAAGCATGTTTCCAATAATTAATAAAGCTGTTGTTTCTAAATAATTCAACCTGATTTTGAGAAAATTTGAAAAATATTAGAAAATTTATATAATATAAAATTAAGTATTTTTTTATTAAATTAAATATGTATTAATTAAGAATATAATTAAAATTCAAATCTTTTACAATTAATAACACTGAACAAATTGAAATTTTCATAAAGTGTGTTGTTAAAATTTTAAAATAGAGATTAATATTTTTTATTAAATCAATCTCTATGGATTTAATAGCCATTAATAACCAAATAGTTAATAAAGCTGTTGTTTTTAAGTAACTCAACCTGCTTTATTTAAGGAAATTATAAAAATATTAGAAAATTTATATAATGTAGACTTGAGATATTTTTTATTAAATCAAATATGTATTAATTAAAATTCTAACCTTTTACAATTATTAACACTGAATAAAATGCAATTTAAATGAACTGTATTGCTTAATAAAAATTTAAGAAAGAGATTGATATTTTTTATTCGATCAATCTACATTCAAAAACTATTATGGAAATAAAGCATGTTTCCAATAATTAATAAAGCTGTTGTTTCTAAATAATTCAACCTGATTTTGAGAAAATTTGAAAAATATTAGAAAATTTATATAATATAGAATTAAGTATTTTTTTTATTAAATTGAATATGTATTAATTAAGAATATAATTAAAATTCAAATCTTTTACAATTAATAACACTGAACAAAAATGTTCATAAAGTGTGTTAAAATTTTAAAATAGAGATTAATATTTTTTATTAAATCAATCTATATGGATTTAATAGCCATGATTAAATTAAAGAATGTTTCCAATAGCCAATATTTAATAAAACTGTTCTTTCTAAATAATTCAGCCTGTTTTTAAGGAAATTGGAAAAATATTAAAACCTTTATATAATACAAAATTAAGATCAAATATTTATTAATTAAATAATTAGACATTAATTTAATAATTGTGTATTAGTTAAATCAAATATGTATTATTTGAAATTCAAATCTTTTACAATAAATAATACTGATTAATAATGAAATTTCTATAGAATGTTACTTAATAGTTTTATTCTATGTATCAATTTAACACTGGTTTTAGCTGAATAAAAGTAAAATTTCATAATTAATCTTGACTGTGAAAAATGTATATCAGTTACGCTTTAGTAAAAAATACCATTTCAGTTAAAAAATAATTAATATATAAAGACAAAGAATTATTGTACACTTTTACAAATTCTTATAATGTTTGAACGAATTATACATTTTTGTTAAATATATGGTCAAGCAAATGTGACGCCTAGATTTTTATATTATTAAAAAGAAACATATGTATAGTTTCTTTTATTTCAATCATATTTTATACACAGTTTTTTTTCAATACATTTTATTCAACAAAAGTTTCATCAAAAAGTATATTTTTTAACACAGACTTATTTTTTTGTAATAAAATAATCTTGGATGAAATATCTTTAATTGATGTATTCGAAAAAATGATAGTATCTAATAAAAACTATATCAGTAGTTTAAAAAAATTTAAACTACTGAAGTAAATTTTGTGTTATTGTAAATTTTATTTCATTGTCAAATAAATCGTTTTAGTTCTCATATCTAAAATACCTTTATGAGGCACAATTTAATTAATTTCTACTGCTGCTATTAAACACACACACACGCTTATATATTTATATATATATATATTCAAATTAACTTTTAATAACAAGTAGCTAATTTAGTATTTACTTTATTTACAAAAAAATTAAATACGTATCTTATTCTTATTAAAATAGTTTTTTATATATATATATATATATATATATTGATAGCGCATGTGTAGGATAATGAATTAATTACAATTCCCATTCACTGCCGTGATTTACCATCCATTTCTTATTATTTTCGTATCTATTAGCATAATACTCTATTTAAAAAAGGACATTTCATATATAGAGACGTTACATTAAAGAAATATTTTATTATATGTACCCGTGTCGCTTACATCAAACAAAATTATAAAGTTGTATTATACAACGATATTAGCTTATTAACATTAAGTTATATATTCATTAGCTTACATAATTGACTAATAAAGGTTTATTAAAAAAGGAACAGCTCATAAGTGATAATTTATGAAAATGATCACATACATTTTAATAGACATTATTTATAGTTTATTGAAAAAAAACATACACTTTCCATTTAAGAACACATATGAAATGTTTCTATATGAAAATAAAAATGTGTAACGGTTATACTTTTACTCATATTTTGATTAAGTATTTCAATAAACAGAATTATTTCTTATAATAGTCAACATACTTCTCGGTATTTCAGTAAAAGAGATAAAAATAAAAATATATATATTTATATTTATACTTAAAACTTAGATACAAATATTATCTGTTTGATATCATACATACATATATATATATATATATATACATCAATAAATAATTGTAAATAAAATAACAAGGTATAAAAATATTCTTCAATCACAATCCATTACATCTATTAATATTTATTGATTATTGTGTTATTTGTTATAATATCCAGCAATTATTCAAATAAGGTACATGTGATCCGTACATAAAAAAAAATAAATTTTATTATGCAACAAAGAGTTATAAATTGTCGTTTTCAGTGACCTATACGTGACCCGTAACATAATTTTGCCTTGTGTATTTATTTAATTTTTTTCTGACATGTCGGCGGTCTCTTTTGTATCCGTTTCATCCTTAAATGTCTTAACTAATTAGATATAATATATTGTTGTGATAAATATTAATTTGTTATGATGAAATAATCAACGGACGGACGCATCAAAGGAATGAAGATGTCGTACGCAGTAGTCTTTAGATAAATACATTGAAATCGATCGATTCATTTATAGAATTATTAATGTAATTTTGAATAAAAGTATAAATAAACGATATATTTGTTTTGTTGAATTTCTGAGGGGATTTCACTCAATTCGGAGTAGAAAAAAAATAAAAGAATCTACTTATGATTAGAGAAGCTATAAAAAGTAATAAAATATTAAAATGTAGATAAGGAAATACTAGTTTTGAATCTAAAATGGAAGATAATTTACTCATCTTGATATCTTCCACACACATTTTTTTAAATCATACAAAATTAATTTAGAGATAATTTAAATGAAGAAAAGCACAAGATATTTTTAAATACAACATTTTTAACTACTTTTTTATATAACTAACTTTATTAATAACTACCTCTCTGAAAGCCTTTTAAAAAAAATATTCTACTTATTTGTCAAGAAAATAAATTAAATATAAATAAAGAAAACAAATATGATTTTTCAAAAGAAAAGAATGTAATAATAACAAAAATAAATTTATTCAATATTTAAAAATATAAATTAGAGATTAATTTATATGAAATATCTTGAAAATCATAATTCATTTAGATAAACATATAAGCTCATTAAAATGAATATGATTTAATTACAAGCTAATCACTGGTTGATACTACTAAAATATAAACCTTTACTCGATTTTACCATACAAACTTTTCATATAAAATAAATAATCTACATTCTTCATATTTAAAATTTTTCAAAGTAAATAAAAATTCATTTTTTCTAATTTGATCACAAATTATATACATACATATATATATATATATATATATATATATATATAGATATATATATATATATATTGTTTATTAATTATCAAAAATCTATATAAGCATTTATTTTAAATTCTTATTTAAAATAAAATAATATTAAACATTTTTCATCGAAAGAATTTTCAAAAATAGTATAATTATTTCTATAAAACAGAATAAAAAGCGTCGGATGAGGTATTCAACTAGGTATTTTTAAGCCTAATTATTAAAACATATTAATTATCATTGAATTGTTAATTCACTATTATTGATTCACTAACACGGAACAAAAACATTTTATTTGAAAACAAATAAAATATTATCATGTTTTTTTAATATTTAATTTTAATTAAATTATCCATTTAATTATTTAATTTTTTCCTACTGAATTTAATTTCAGATTAAAATTCCTTACTGTGTATTTCAAATATCTTTTTTCCTACAGAACAATCGAAAGAATTCCAACTGATAAATATGTTGTTATCATTGATAAATATGCGAAACTAGAAGCGGATTCTTAATATGTAAATTAAGACACATCGTTGTGGTAAAACGTAAATTTATATTTGAACAAAACCGAAATAAATAAATTCCATTTCGACAACTAATGACCATATTTTGCGGATAGCTAAAACCTGCAGCTATAAATTAACAAAACTGCTACGGTTATTGTATCAAACCGCAATATTGATATTTGGTAGTTTTGGTGAACGTGATTAAAGACATCCATCCACAATTAGTCGGGTCCGATCTCACGGTACACAAACAACGAACACGGAACATACACCTGTCTATAAAAATGAAGAGATGTTAATATAGATTTATGTGCTACCAAAAATAATAATAATGATAATGCATAACATGTAATTAACGACTAAACGATGTAACGTAAATCAAATAGTCAATTAGACATTATTGAACTCTACAGTAATAGTGCACAAGGTTCAGGTTATTATTCACGTAAAATAAATCTTTCGTATTTAGAATAAATTAAAGTTACTATCCGACACAAGCATATTATTTTCGAAATTAATATACTTTTGTTTATAACTTTTCAAATTACACGTTATATAATATTATTATAGTTAAATGTTAAATTTCGTTCTTAATATAGATTTTTTTTTATTTTGATACGCGTAATTAGTTAATAGCTAAACTAAAAAATAATATAATTTCAAGATAATTATATACCTATCTGGTATATTATTTACACGTGTTTTATATATACAAGTTATTTATGTACAATTATTACAAAACGTTTGTTTTTTAAACCACATATCAATACATGAAATAGTGATTCCAAATACTAATTCAATGAAAATTAGAAAAGAATATTTTTTTTAATTCTCATAAAAATGTTTTTATAAAACTGTGTCTTTAAAATGTATTATTATTTCTATAAAAATATTTATTATTAACCATAGATTCTATCGGTTTTTATTATATAAGGATTTTCAATAAGAATATCAGAACTTTTACAACTGGTGACAGCCATGTTTGAATTCTTTTTTAACCTCAATTCAGTATATTTTGACAAATTATCATGAAACGTTTAACACTGCAACTACGCTTAAAAATTGTAAAAATGTCAATAGATTAATGGAAACAGAAGGGTAATGAGTCCATTATTTCACGAAATGGACCCATGAGTTGGCCACCAAGATCGTGTGATCTAATACATTGGATAATTTTCTGTGAGGTTATGTGAAATCATTGATTAATGCTGATAAACCACAAACAATAGAAACATTAAATGTATAATTCATGAAATTTGACCACAATTACATGAAAGAGTGACCAAGTTTCATCATTAATTCCATAGAATATGCTTAAAAGTAAAAAAATAAATAATTAATTATATAAATACTTTTTTGTTTTATTTCCCTTTAAACTTCTAAAGAACTTTTGGAAAACCTATATTATATACAAAACTATTTTCATATCTTAAAATAAATTTAAACGTTTTCATTTCTTATAAAAAATATTATACATATAAGAAATATATTTTTAGTTTTCAACTCATATTGTACAAAAATCATATCACTTTCAATCAAATAAATACTAAAAATTCTATTTATTAAGTATTGCTCAATTATAAAATAAGTAATTAATACTACTTGTAGTTTATAAATATACAAACGAAGACATTTATATATGAATATTATTTTATACCTCCATATGTATATTAAACATTAATATATATATTCTCATAACTCTATCCCATTTAATATATATATATATATATATATATATATATATATATATATATATATATATATAAACAGCAACATAGAATAAAGATGAATTAGAAAATAAAATTAAAATCAAGGACAATATCATAGAAACTGAATACAACATGAGAATATTAAAAAATAAAATAAATAAATTATAGTTTATTCTAGAATTATAAATAATAAATGTAAAATAACAATAAAAAAAATAATAGATGAAGTAAAAGAATGTAAATACTCAAAATCGATAATATAGAAGATGGAATAAGTAAAAAAGAAATTACAAACAGAATATTAATGGATAAAAGAGCTTTGAATATTTTAAAATATTAATCGAAAACAAAGAAAAAGTTGTTCAAGGTTTTTGTTCAGAGTATAGCTTTGTATAAATGTAAAACACGGACAATTGCAGGAGAAGAAAAGAGGCGTTTGGAAGTTTTTTGAAATCTAGGTTTGTAGAAAAATGTGAGGTGTTAAATGAGTAGGCAGAGTATCAAATGAGGATATGTTTAGAAAAGTGGACGAGAAAAATAAACGTAGGATAAGATTATAGACAAGCAAATAAAACAATCATGATATATATTAAGACATAAGAGATTACTTAAAAATATATTGAAGAGAATGGTAGAATGAAGAAATATTATAAAAGAGGACTCGAATTAAAACAAATAATATAAGACACAAAATAGCAATTATAGGAATAAAAATGAACCAGTCACATAACAAAACGAAAAACTAACAGTGAAAAAAAATTACTCATTGAAAACCAGAAATGTAAAAAAACACAAGAAAATACCTATTCATAGATAGGACATTGGCATGAGAATATTCATCACTATAGAATACATGAAATATATACATATATATATATATATATTACATATATATTAAATCCTCATAAAACTTTCTTATATGTTTTTCTGTCATCGTAAAATTTATTATTCTTTTTATAAATTTTTTTACTGTTAATCTTCATCAATTTTCACATCTACATTTGTTTGACTTCTACACGCATAGAATTTTGTTATTTAAGCAAAAAATTATCTTTCTTTTCAAATTTAAACGTTTTAATTTCTTATAAAATGTTATTAACGTATTTATAGAAAATATGTTATTATTTTTCAATTGTAATCGCATTAATCATTCAAGTCGTGCTGAATTAAATCTTTCAAGTTATTCTATTTATAAAATATTATTCGATTATTTCAAAAAATAATTAATAGTACAGGTCTTTTATAAACACACGCATATATTTGTGTCTATATATATATATATATATATATATATATATATATATATATATATATATATATATATATATATATATATAAACAGATAAAAACGATTTTATAAAACAAAATAAATAAGATAGACGATAATCGCCAATAAATGTGTATATAATTTTTAAATCAGCCTTAACAATTTTTTTAAATGTTAATCGTCTTATCCTCACAGACTTAGTAATACGATAGTTGAACATGACCGATTTTATCTTTGAATGTTATTAAGACATACCAAAATGTGATAGATAGATCACCGTATAATAAATGTCAGCAATATACGATCTGTGCAATTTGATTCTGAGAATTACTCAATACTCAGGTGTCAAACGTCGGACCACGTATTAATAAAATGTTTAATTTATGGTATTAACTAAGACATTTTAATTTCAATGAAAAATTTATGCCACGGTTTAACTCGAACTGTGATTTTTGGTTGTCTGTTTGTATTTACATACAATACGTATATACATTTATAATTTGGTATTTACATAGCGAATCGTGATGTGATTAAAAATTTACATTTTTGTTAAAAAAAGTATACTCTTTCGTATTTAAAAAGATTAATCAATAAATGAATCACTTTACTTGATAGATAAAATGTCTAAATTTTATTAATATGGAAGTCTTAATAAATACTCTAAATGTATAAAGAGGTACAGTATTTGCTTTCTACAATTAATTGTATTATTGTGTAATTATTTTTGAGAAAAAAATATACCAATAAACTTTAATGATCATGGTATAGGTATGAAATTGAACATCAGTAAAAAAGTAAACAATAAGTGAAGTTAGACACTTTTCTAAAATAATGTAATATTAAAATAAATAATTGATTGGTCTATTAAAAAAATATTAGAAATAAATTCAATCACTTACTATCTGGACAATTTTTATATATTATTATTTCTTTTAATAATATAGAAAATTCAGTTTAATATAATTTTTATTTTACAAGCAAATTCATTATATATATATATATATATATATATATATATATATATATATATATATATATATATATAAAGTTTTCAAATAAACGCCTCAGAAGTGTAAATGGAAATAAAACAAAGAGTATTTAATTATTTATTTTAATTTTTAAGCATATTCTATGGCATTAATGATAGAACACGATTTATCTCATATGACCACCACGACTTTACTTGACATAGTACATTCGTTTAGTCCAATTTTTAGGTACTTTTTCACATAATTATAGTCAAATTTCGTGAACTACTCGTTCAATGTTTATTTTTAATGCTTTTATTGTTTGTGGTTTATCAACATAAACCAATGATTTCACATAACCTCACCGAAAATAATCAAATGGAGTTCTTGATCTCATGATCTTGATGGATCCATTTCGTGAAATAATGGACTCATTAAACTTTTGTTTCAATAAGTCTATTTAAGTTTTTACAATGTGTAAGCATTGTTGAAGTGTTAAACGTTTCACGATAATTTGCCAAACTATACTGAGTTGAAATGACAAAATGAGCCTATTCACACTAGTCAACATTCATACAGTATTGACGGCCCATTACCACTCGTCTACCACGCTTTTACCTGAAAATTATTTTTTTTAGATAGGGGAGTTTGTTGATAAGAGGGTGTGAGATGAGCGGTAATGGCCGTGAATACTGTATACATGTTGACTAGTGTGAAAAGGCCCAATGAGGTTAAAAAATTCAAACATGGCTGCCACCATCTGTCAAAGTTCTGACATTGTTATTGAAAAACCCTATATTTATTACCTTATTAAATTAAAATCAATAATTTGAAAGGCAGGATAATACAAATAATCTTATGTATTGAATGTAGTTATTTTTAAACTTAAGAAAATTAAATCTCATTTTTCTTTAAAAAATTAAATTTTTAACCAAATATTGCTGTTGAGTACATTAATATTTTCATTTACAATAATAATTTACTCTATTTTCAAATTGAAAAATTATTTTGTATGAATACATATATTTAATAAAACATTGAAATTAATTTTAGTTCGAAATAAATGTTACATATGTCTAATTTGTGATGCTATTAAAATATCTATATAACATGTTTTATTTTTAAAAACTTCAAATATTTCTATTAAGGAAATCACAAAGTGTTTCAATAAAAATTCTTGTAAATTGGAAATTATTAATGTTTCATATAACAAAATAATTTATTATATACAATTTTATAAAAATATGATACGAGTATACGAAACGGCAATAAATCAGTTCAATAGAAATTTCATATACGTATAAATAATAAAGAGTTCGATTCGTTCCGATAAAATTTAAATTTCTTAGCTGTAAATCAAATCCTAATTTTCCTGTCGTTTTCTGTAATAAAATAGCTCTATAACGAACAAAAAAAGGCAGCAGCGTTATTAATTATATCATTTTTGACATTGTGTTCTCGAAAAAAAACACAATTCTGAAATAACGTGTTTTTTAACTTAGAATTTATCGTCGCCGTCGAAAACACACACATATTCGGCTCGTATGGAAAATGATAAAAAGCCGTGGACATTTCTTATTTCGTTTTTAAATAATCTAATCAAATCACCATTGCCATTAATTCATTAAAGCATAAAACGAATAATAGAGAGCGGACTAATCGAGACCTGCCTCATTCACATGGAATGTTCAATAATTATATACTTTTACGGCACGCATATGCATATGTTTTCCATACTAATTTAGTTTATTTTTCACATAAAAAACGTACTCTTATTTTCTACACGATACCATGGCGTACGGTCGTTTCGCTCGCACGTCAAGGCGTCCACATACGTTGTCTCTGTTCGACTGGCACGCGATGACGTCACGATCGTAAGGCTTGATGAAGACATCATAAGAAGTGACTTTTAAACGTTTTGTATGTACAGTCCGGTGTGGAAACGTGTGTTGTTGGTTTATATATATATATATATATATATATATATATATATATATATATATATATATATATATACATACATACATATATACATACCTGGTCACACTTATAAACGTAAACACAATACTATGAAAATATTTGACTTTTGAGTGTTTGATTTGGTTCGGTTGCGCTGTATGTACTGTTAAATCAATGTTTACTTTCGGTTTTCGTCGTTTGCTTTGTTTTTTGGTCAACGTTGAAGATGCTATTTGCTTAAGACTTTTCATTATTTCAGTGAATATCCATGTTTACACACGGAACATTCCTAAGTGAGAGCAATCTACTTAAATAAGATCTTATAACAATATACCAAATTGTAATGAAAATAAATATCTATGTACATTCACACAAGTATAAATAAATATATGAGAATAATAATATATGTGTTTTCTGTATCGAATATTAATTTTATGCTACGAAATATCGTTTTATTTTCAATCATACGTTTTAATATTCTAAAATGAAAATAAATACAAAGATTAATTATTTACATTAAATGAAATCGATTCGAGGATAGTGAATAAATATCAAAAAATATAAATACAAATATTATTAATTAAAATAAAAAAGTTCAGTAATTTAAAAAAAAATTCAATATTAAATTTTAATTATTTTTATCAAAACTGTAACATAATGCTATTGTATAATTTCAAATCAAAAATATAATTAATTTTTAATTTTTGTATTATTAATAATAAACTACATTTTTTTAATTTTTTATCTGAATAAATAAAACTGATTGATTGTTTAATTGTGAAAAATTGGTAAAATTAAAGTACTTTGATTAAAAATTACTGCCAATTAGATAATATTTTCTGTATAACAAATCATTTTATCATAAAAACTTTAATTAAATCCAGTACAAACCATTATAAAAAATTAACGTCATGTAAATTTATATTACCCATTACAAAGTAAATAAATTTATATTAACAAGGCTAGTGTAATAATTATATATTTATTAAATAATAAGTTATAAATATTAATTGTTAGAAAACACGTACTTATTGCATTATTAATACATTTCAATGGCCTTATATGAATATGAATATTTTTTATATTTTCAATTAAATAGTCTCATAAATAGTTATAAAAATCAATTGTAGATTGTGTAAATAATTATTATTTATAATCTCAAAAAAGTTCTTTTTATTTTCTATTAAATTTATAAATAAATAGTTCTGAAGAAAAATCCGTCTTGTATATAAAATATCTTAATTTCATATTGAAGAAAAAGTTTTAAATAGTTGCAACATTTCTACAACTATATATTGTTTATATATTATTATATAATATTTTGATAACATTTAGTTGACTTGAAATAAAGTAATTTTAATAAACAAATTATTAAATTCATTATTGTTAGTGTCGTTCAAAATTGAAATAAATTTGAATATGGTAATAGAAAGATTTTTTTAAATAATATATTCTTATCTTTGTTTAAAAAAAATAATAAAACAAATACCAAACCGAAGTACCAATACAACAATTATCTGTCAATATGAATTTCAAAATACATAATAAATAAATATACAAGTAATAAATTTATATTTCAAAACATATGCCAGAATGTACAAACCTCTAATTCAAAAATTAGTAGGTTGATGCATATAAATTTTATGAGTATTTGATAAAATAGTTATTTTTAAATTCGAAAATCGTGAGTTATTAACTAATATTCCATTACATTAATCAATGAACCACAACAATTTTATATGAACTTTTATACGAAACGAAAATTATTAAATTATTATAAATTATCAAATTTAAACGAGATGTTTAAGATGTTTGATTTTAATTTTATAATATTAACAAATTAGATTCCCAAGAAAAAAGAAATCCTTGATCAATTCAAAATTAAATCTGATAAAGCTTTTTTGACAAACTGAATAATAAAGATTTAAATAAATTTACTGAGAAATGAAAATCCAGAAACCGAATTATTGAACTTTATATGAAAATATAATTACAAGAGATTCAAATTTTCACAGAAAAAATAATTCTAAAAAAAATAATTCTAAAAAATTTCCCATAGATGTACGAAAAATATTCCTTTTGCATAAGGAAATATAAAAAGATATATCTGTAAACTTGAATAAAGTTTCCAGTAAGATGAATATATGACAATAAATCAAAATATTAATAGAAAATTATTCTTCATATATGAATTGATTAAATAAGTATTACAACTTATAATAGTTTTTAAAAATATAAGCAATGAACAATTTGTTGAAATTTTTAAAAAAAACTTAATTACTACAAACAGAAATGAGTCTTATCTATGAGTTTTTAGATGAGTTATCTATTTTTAAAAATACATACATAAATCAATAAATAAATGACTTTAATTTTAAAAAATGTCTATGTTTCAATGATTAATATCAAATTAAATATATTTCGATATAATAATAAATTAATAATAAAATAAATATATTATTGATTTTTAAATGTAGAATTAAACAAATACAATTCTTCAATGGTCATTTTAAAAATGTCAAAATATAAATATAATAAAATAAAGCCTTTAATATTTGTATAATAACAATTTAATTTTGAGCAAAGTACCTGAATTTGATAATTTTTCATTACAATAAAAAATTCTCAAGCAGTAGCATTCAATATTCTAGGGCTGGAGTCCATAAATTGTTAAGTCATTCTTGATTTTCCTATATAAGAAATTATTATATTAAACTTTTCAATTGATGAAATTTAATTATCATTTAATAAAAAACATTTCGGTGCTTATGCTATTATATAATATATTAAAAAATATCAATTATTTTTTTACAACTACTGTACACATACATAAATATCCCAAATATATCAAAGATCTATTATCTTGTCGAATCATATTCGAATTTCTATACTTGAAAAGACTTTTTTATATAATTATATTTTTATCGATAGAAAAAATTTTGATTAATTTTATAATTTACAAAATTACAACAAATTAGAACTAGCAATTAATGTAATTGTTACTTATTCTTTTCAAAGGACTGAAACACTCGATTCGATGAGTTATAATAAATGTTATAAATAATTACAAAGCTTTATCAACTTAATTAGAATTTTATGTATATCAAAAACTGTTTAAAAACCACATTATAAATTCAAATATTTAAATTCCATTAACTGTTTGTGACACATAAAAAACGAAACCTGATCATTCACTCTAATTACGTACAACTATACCGTACGTTCGTACAAACGTCGTAGAAAAAAGAACGAAATGATGAAGAATACAACGACACAATACCAAAAATAATAATATCATAGAACGATAGATAACGAGCGTGAAATAAAAGTTTAGATCAAAAAGAACAACAGTAGTGTCCGATTTTTGTCGTTGAGTGTATTGGCAGTGCTTGAACAGAGGCTCACGGATGGTCGGGTAGAGATCCGAGACTTGAGACGGTCGATGTGGGTGGCATTTTTAATATAGATATACATGTCAGGCCGACTGCGGTGCATGAGTCAACGCTGGCCCGAGAATCCCCTCGGCCCCCGGGTTCGTTTCCAAACGATTCGGTGTCTTATACAATTTGTTTGTTTTTATACTGATATTTTTTTATGTGGTTCCCGTGTATATTTATATTTACGTATTTGTCTTATAAGGTGCTCATTGCTCATACTCTATGCCATTATAAAACAATATACATACATGCACACACACACGCACATAAGTACATTTTATATATATATATATATATATATATATATATATATATATATATATATATATATATATAATATAGTTTCAAGGTGGTCGCAGAATACGTATTTTTTCAACTAATAGTATATAATTAACTAATTAAGCGTTATTGTTCTTCCCCTCACTTTATTAAAACAACTTAATGATATTCTGCAATAAACGAACACGTTGTATGTTTCCTTCATCTCTTCCTATTTATTAATTTATCAACAAAACAACACTCGTCACTTCAAACAGAACCGAAAAATGTGAGCTGAAAAAAGAATTAACCTTAATTGCTTGTTAAAAGTATTCTATCAAAGTAAATCTACATTCAGTAGATATTCTTTATACAAATATAATTTTATACCAAAACAGTAAAACGTTATCTAATTTTTTTTTATTTTTGAAAAATACATTATTAATTTCAAACACTAATACATACTTCAAACTATAAAATTTACTACACATGGCTTGGCACTGACGCTAATTCGCTTCTTCATATATGAATTATATTCAAACACCATGAGATTTTATACAATAATACAAGTGTACAATAATTATACTTCTTGTACAATTTTTTCACTAATACGCATTTTATGACCACATTATTATCTAACAATAATAGTAGAACTATTAAAAGCTAATTCTATACTCTAAAAATGATGGGATTATCTTCTAAAAATATTTAAATACAAAGGAATAAGTGATGAATAATTATCAAACACTTTTATACAATATAACAAGTGTCAAAAAATTTGAGGTTAGGAAATAAGTTATCTATTATTTGATGAAATTTCAAATATTGAACTGTCATTATTTAACATTTGTTTATTAAAAACTTAAGAAATTTTAGTCATAGAACGTTACACGCTTGAACAACGTATTTAAATAATGAAAATTCACTATAATGCTGAATTTTTTAATAAAATCATCTTCAGTGATGAATCGCATTTTTAATTAAATGGTTATGTAAACAAAAAAAAACTGTCGCATATGGGAAAATGAAAATCTAAAAGTCATTGTTGAACAATTATATACTCAAAAAGACACTGTTTGGTGTAGTTTATGGGCATCATTGGTCCATATTTCTTTGAAAATGAGAAAGGTGTTCGTGTTACAATTAATTCAATGTGTTATCAAAGTATGATAACAGATTTTTTTATGGCCGGAACTTGAAGATATTGATATCAGTGACATGTAGTTTCAACAAGTTGGTGCTAAGCCATACAACTTGTGCGGCAATCGATTTACTCACAACCAAATTCAATGGACGTTTAATTTCTCGTAATGATGATGTTAATTGGTCTCCTAAATCTTGTGATTTAACACCATTAAACTTCTTCTTATGGAATTATTTGAAAGATAAGATTTATGCCAACAAATCAGCAACGATTCGAGAATTAAAGATGAAATTTGTGCAGCTATAGCTGAAATACAGCCTCATTTATTACTTCTTTCTTCAAAATTTCGGCAAAAGACATTGATACCATTTACATTGATACCAATAAACATGAATTTTTCTTTTAAAAACTGTATTTTATTAATAAATTACTTCCTAATCTCAAATTTGAACATCTAGTATAATAATTTTGTAGTAACGAATATTTATTTTTAAATCAATCATTTAAAAAAAATGAATATTATTTTAATCATCTTATTAATTAGATTCAATAATGAATTTAATATATTTTTTAGTATTAGTCTTAAATCAAATTTATGAACAATAAAATGTACAAAAAGAAATAAGTACACATTGTATACATCCACCCAGTATTTCCTAATTTCAATCGGATATGATTTAAATATTTTTACTATATAAGTACACAATTCATTTTCTGAACATTAATTTTCATATCATGATTTAATATAACATATTCATATATGAAATTTATGATTATATTACAATATTTCCTTTTATAATAAATTATATCAATGTTAGATTTCAATCATACTACTTGTCAAATATATTCGGTGAAAGAAAAAGAACAATCGTAAGAACAATACATATACATACATACATTATATATATACATATATATATATATATATATATATACATATATATATATATATACATACATATATACATATATATATATATATATATATATATAATTTGAACGTCTATTTAACCATACGTTTTATTTGAATGTCAAATACAAATATATAGGCCAGATCAACAACTTGTACAACATCACATATGACATGTGTTGATGGAATAAATGAAGAGAAATTTAAATATAACGTTTTTTTCCAAACCCCACATTAACTGTTAAAGAAAAATTCATTATATAAAATTAAAAATATATCAATGATATAAAAATTATCGTTAGATTATTCTTTAAATATATATATATATATATATATATATATATATATATATATATATATATATATATATGTATATATTTTTTTACCAAAATACACTACTCTTAACACAACACAAAATTTTAATTAAAATATACAATAATTATTCATAATTAATTATTAATTTCCTCACATGTATATCGATCGAGAAATAATTATGCTTCAAACATGGGCACATAAAAAGTCATATAAGATTTTAAATAGCTCGTTCTACTTTGAAGACAACTGAATCTTTATTGAAGAAGATATAAGTCAATTAAAAATAAACATTTTTCTATCAATGTAAACACATCCACAATAGCAACTGTATTTGTAACTGTTTTTCTGGCTGATATTAATTAAAATGAAAAGATAACAAAATTATAATCATGATTATTTACCAAAAATGAAAATGTTCTCTATATATGGTTCATGATAAAATTTTGTAGAGAATTTTATAATTCTTCGTCTGATTTATAACATCAACTATAAAATTGATAATAACATATCTGTTTCATACAATTCAAGTGGCAGAGATTTTAATAAAGAAGAAAAATAGAGATGTGAAAAAAATACTTTTTATAATTTATTGAGTTCAATCTAAGAATTAGTTAAAAGTGAATCAAAAAAATGTTTTTTTTAAAAAAACAAAATAAAAAATCTAAACAAATTTTTAATATAATTTTTTGATTGCAATGTCTTTAAAAAGCGATAAATTCAAATTCATTTTTAAAAAAGTTATTATTTTTTTTTGTAACTCATATAATAGAAAATTAGAAGGTTTTGAGTTCTGTCAGTCGATTTTAATTACTGTGCATTATATATATATATATGGTCATCTAATTTCAAAGAATTTTTTTTTATTTCGAATGCGACACCTAGATTTGAATTTTATTAAAAATGAACAAAGAAACTATACACACATTTTTTTCAATAAGACAAATTTAGGCGTCATATTTGGATGAACCTATATATATATATATATATATATATATATATATATATATATATATATATATATATATATATATATATATATATATATATAATTCTATCCCTTTTGAATGTATTGAAAATAATATCATCTTCTAGTTATAAATATATTTTACCTTAGAAATATGAACTCGAATTTATTATTTCATAATGAAATATAAATTTATATTTTTTAAAAAAATATGATTATATAAATGAAAAATAATAATCATTTATAAAATATGACATATTATTTAAAGGAATAAAAAATATTTATATCTGAAAACTAATATATGAGCTAATTTAAACATTTGCTATAAACATATGTCATACCTAAATGAATAAACGTCAAAAAAAAATGAGTTAAATTAGAGTTACTTATAAATTAATTGAACTATATTAAATCTAGTTCTGTATATTTTTACAATTAAATTAAAAATAATAACGATTAATTTTCATTTCAAATAATCTCAGATCGTAATTATAAATACAATTAAAATAGACGTAGGATGAATATGATGCTGTTAAAAATATATACATTTTATAAATGACTTATTCGTCTAAGATCAATGGAATTCATGTCAACAACATATTTGATTAAAGAATCGAAATCTCATAGTACACTACCCGTGTATATCTTGATAAAATGTATCGTCTCAATGACATCAACTTTTAAAATGCACGTAGTGGAATCGAATACTGGTTTATCCGTTCAAACGTAAACGTCTCACATCTCTGAAATAAAATATGGAGGCTAATTAAACGTTACATATCCACTTTTTCACAAATATTTATAACGTACGAGAAATTAAAATCTATATATCTATGTCCCGTTGCATCAGCACGAAAGCTTTATAATAGAAACGTTCACGTTTTGACAGAATGAAATGGCAAATTAATTTATGTCATTGAAATAATGATAAACATAAATTACAATTAATAATAATTCTGCAAAGTACGTTGTAGGATTTTTTTCCGTACACGGCTGGTATTAATAACGTACGTGTAGTTGTTTATTAAGTCAATATGAAGTACTTTATTTGTTCGTTCAGTCGAATCAATCATCTTTTTGATTCTTGTTAAAATAATAATGTATATTATTTCAAGCAACAGGCTATTATCAGATATAACTCTAATTACAAGTTTCTTAATTTATTCAACAAGTAAATCATACAAACGTACATACATTTATATGCATACATACATATATACATATATATATATATATATATATATATATATATATATATATATATATATATATATAAAGTCATCCAAATGTAACGCCTAGATTTGTTTTATTAAAAAGGAACAAAAGAAACTATACACATATTTCCCAATACACATATTTCTTTTTAATAAAACACAAATCTAAACGTTATATTTGGATGACTTTATATACAATATTAATTTGAATTATCATTAATATAATCAATAATATGAATTATTTAAAGAAGTTATAAACTTACAAACAAATTTCTCTTAAATGTTATTTTATTACATTATAAAATACTAAAATTTAAACTTCGTATAATATATGTAATTACCATAAATTAATATATATTTTTTTAAATTTTTTTTATGTGTGAAAGATCAATTATTTATTGATTTTCTACTAAACTGAACAATAATTATTGTAAATAATAAAAGAAAATTTATTTTGTAAAAATTATTCCTTTTTGAAAACATTAATAGATGCTATATGTAATACATATATTTATTTCAAAGAAATCCTACATTCTATTTCTCGTGTTTAACTCGTTTATTGTGTTAGCACATGTGTCTAGGAAGTGTATTCCTTCAACCATGATATGTCCTCTTGGTAGTTTTAGTTTCTTATGGTTGTTTTTCTTCCACACTGTAGCCCAGGAAAAGTACATACATACAAACATACATACACACACACACACACATATATATATATATATATATATATATATATATATATATATATATATATATATATATATATATATATATATATATATATATATATATATATATATATTATATATATATATATATATATATATATATATATATATATATATATATATATAAATGTAAATATTTAGTGGGATTAAATTTGACACTAAAAAAATATATTACACAAGCATTTTTTACCTATAACTTAAATGCACTGAAAACGAATCTTGTATATAAATAGAATTTTTATTTTAATATATGATCTTAATGATTTTTTTTTTTTAAAAAATCATTTATTGTTTATGTTTGACTGAATTAAATAATAAACAACTTAAATAACATTATGAAAAATCTTAATTTCAATTCTTGTCATAATAAAATGGTTTGCAATGTAATTAATACAAAATACTATATGAGTGAAAAATACTCAAAATTTAAAACATTTTTTTTATTACAGAGTCATCCAAATGTGACACCTAGATTTGTGTTTTATTAAAAATAAACATGTGTAAATAAGGTGATGTATAGAGAAACATGTTTATACTTTATTTGTTTCTCTTTAATAAAACACAAATCTAGGCGTCACATTTGGATGACCTTATTCAAACCTCAAAAAAAAAAAAAATAAGAAGCCATAAATATAAATTTATTAATACCTTTTTGACATTGAAAATAAATTCAAAGCAATAAATATATTTTTATTTATTTATTTATATATATATATATATATATATATATATATATATATATTAAATTTAAATAAATAATAATTTCAATGTTTAATATTTCCGTACTAATAATTAATTTAATTTAATTATAATTATTCACACTTATTTTAATCTTGAACAAAATAAATATAAAAATTAACAAAATATTGTATATCAAGAATTTAATGTAAAATTAATATATTTCATGCATGACAATAATAATATTTATTTAAAAATCTATTTCATTTTTAACCTGCATTAATATAAAATAATAATCATAACACATATAAAATCGATTTTTCAATTAATATTATTTTTATTGTAAAATTTTATCTGAAAATACTATTTGATATATATATATATATATATATATATATATATTAGGTTGGCAAATATCTCCCTTCCGCCTTCTGGTCTTTTGAATTTCGCAGCTATGTACAAAAAAAAAAAAAAAAGCGGAAGGGAGATACTTGCCAACCTAATATATATATATATATATATATATATATATATATATATATATATATATATATATAAACATATTATAAAAAATTGAAATATTTAATGCTATGTAAAGAAATCAAACTGTTTTTTCTTTAATAAATTTCAAATACAGAACATAATATTTAATATTTTTTTCGAAATAAATTATATCGAATTAGAATTTAATTCTGTGATATTTCTAGACACATCCACGTGACTACTTTAATAACCAGTTCCCACAAATCGACCATACGTGAACATAAAAGTCTTAACTGATTAATTCTTAATTTTCGTCCGCGTATAATAGCATCCACATTATGATTAATCAAATTCCAAAACCACAAATCCTCAAATGATCCAATCAAATCCGTTTATAATAAAAACCTACACACGTTCGTATGTATGTATGACACATATCAACCGTAAGCACCGCATAGAAAGAAAGAAAAAAAAATACGAAATAACCGACCACGGATTGAACTTGAAACCAATCCAAATATATCATTGAACAATACCTTCACAAATACATCAAGTGGACCTCACGAAACCATACAAGCTCTGAAACATAATGAATTCGTCAGTATGACATGATACGTTTGGGTTTTGAACATGCAAGTGGGTGGTGGGCGGCGGGGACAAGGGAGCATTGTTTGGAGCCTGTTTGAACGTTTTGTCACATGGTCTGCGGTGGGTCCAGCACCTGGCGCTAGCAAAGACAAACCGGCGATAATTCGTTCCTCTTCGCGTCCACATGGACACAAATTATACGAGCACGCGCGGTCACGTCCATCGCACGTTTTATGATTGACTGAGAACGATGTACGCTTTGATGTGTTAATGACTGGTTGTGTCTTTGTTAAAGACGCGTGTGGAGACGATGGCCCGATGATAGAAAATGAGTTTGATGTATAAATGATGACTTTGTTTTTGTTCGTGGAATGTTTGAGCTCGCTTTGAAAATAATGTTTTATGAAGTATTTTGACAAGCGAATGTCAACATGAGATGAAACTATACTTGGAATGGTGGTTACGTGTGATGAACTCGTAAAAATTTTTTCGAATTATTTTTTTATTTCATAGAAACGTACGTGTGTGCGTGTATTTTATGTGATTTTTATTATGCATAATAAATATATACATCCTTATATATATATATATATATATATATATATATATATATATATATATATAGAGAGAGAGAGAGAGAGAGAGAGTTTTAACGTGGTGAACTTTAAATTGAATCCCTGCCGAAAATTCTATTTAACCTAAAAACACCTTTTATCATACCTTTATATACACACACACATCATACACATGTATATATATATATATATATATATATATATATAGTAAATATAAATTGTTTTTATAGGTTAGATAGAACTTTCAATAGGAATTCAATTTAAAGTTCTATCACGTTTAAAAAACACCTATATATACATAGTTAGCTTGACTCACAATTAGCTTAAAATCATTTTTGCAATTTTAAAACCAGAACATTTCGCATTACTCATAATTATAAAATTTCTAATAAAATATATACACATTATAATCTCATATTTTTAAGGTTAAACATACTTCATTTGAATAATAGACATAGAATACAATCTTACATATTTAATAAATGAAGAATACAATTTAATAAAAGTTTAAATTTGCACTACTTGAGCCCTATAAAATAGATATATAGATATTTACAAACATTGTGCTCACATTATAAAGTCAAATATTGCTCTTCATTTACAGAAAAATGTTTCTGATAAATGCTTTTTGTCTATTTTCATTTGTGTAATGAAACATGACTTTTAAATACCAAAATATAATTCAACAATCACAGACAACACAAAGAAGCATAAAAACAGAAATAACACGTCGAGACAAGAAGAGAAACAAATGGATTCGAAAAATCTTGAAATTATGAACTCTACACAAAGAATGAAAAATTTTAAATGGAAATAAGTCGGTTATATATCAAAAAAAAAATCAGAAATATAAAATATCTCAAAGAGAGATGTGAAAAAAATCGTGTTACACGAAAAATTACAAATAATTTTTAAAAAAACTATGTCTCTTTTTATTAGAGCCAAAATTATGTTACTTAAAATAACATAAGATGTAATAAAAATAATAAAATTATTGTATATTCTTTTTAAAAAATATATCTATAGAAATATAGAGTCATTCAAAAGTGACGCCTAGATTTGTGTTTTATTAAGAAGAGACATAAGAAACTATACACATGTTTCCCTATACATCACCCTATGTTTCTTTTTAATAAAACACAAATCTAGGCGTGTCATTTGGATGACCCTATGTAATTTTATTTTATTATTTTAACATTTCACTTTCTTTTAACTACAATTGATTTAACTGCAGTTCATAATTGACATTCGGAAGAGAATTAGCATTCTTTTCTTACTTTTTTTAAAAATAAAATCTGATTTAAAGTTAAATATTTTCTGTGATATATTTAAATTCATAGAAATGTAAATTTCAATTATTATTAATTACAAAATCATTAAAATTTAAATAAATCCGGTATAAATAAATTTTATAACCATTTAAACAACTTCATCATTTCATATTTTTAACATTCTTTAGTGTCATATTGAAAATTTACAAACAATATTTAAAAAAGCATTTTTCATAATCTGTTTGATTTTCTTTAAATCAAATTCTTTCTTAATATTTTAACTACTAACAACACACATACATATTTATATTTAACCTAATATACAAAGAAGTCCTGCTGATAGAAACATATAAAGTTACCTACAATAAATTTTAACTGCCGGTTTTGCCACTTTTAGTCCCGATTGACACGTATTCGATTCCGATCACAAACATAGCATTTTTTCACAAAATTCATGACTATTAAACGTTTCTCGAATATAAATACATAATCGTTTTCGTTTTAATTCGTTTTATTTAAATATATCTAACATAAATCAAACACTTTATTACTTCTTCTATAGTTAAATTACACGATATAATTATATTGATACTGAATACATTTTGAATAGAATAAATTATTCATATTTCTCTAATAGTAAACGAATATCGTGCCGTATCTTTGAAACGACAATGTTGAAATTATATTAAGATTAGTATTATGAGAGGATAAAGATCGTGTACATTTTAAAAAATCGAAAGGAATTCTTATATGTTAGATAATTGTAAATGGATAGATTTTTTACAATTTATCATTTATTTTTGGCAGTCTTTTTTATTTAATAGATAATAAGATGCCGCGCTTTGAAAATTATAGTCAAGCTATTTTAATTATAAAATTATAATATATGATAAAAATGTTTTATAATCTCACATTATAGAGATATGTTTCATGGTCATCGAAATTTGAATTTCAAGGAAAATTATACAATAAATGATTAACTGAACAATTTTAAAAATAAAAAAATAGCAATTAACATTTAATATTTTCAACAATTTTAATAATGAAATCTTTTGGAGATTGACTATAATTCATTGGTAAAAAATGATATAAACACAATAATATCAATTTTTAAAAATACCAACTAAAAACTTTAATAACATTTGTAATAATTTATATATGTATGTATGTATTTCACAATTCTGTCACCGTATCTAATAATAATACAATATTCAATTGAGTCAGTGTTATTGAAATTCTTACCGGATGCTCGTGCTTTGTTGTATCATGGACAATACATATCGATTGGTATTTCCTGAATATCTTTCTGAATACTGTGAAATTATATTTTGTCTAAGACGCAATATAAATGATACTTTACTATGTACATTATTCGCTTCTCGGTTAAGCTGACAATTATTAATGAAGAAAAAATAAATCTTTAACTTTGATGAATTTAACTTTATTTCAAATATAGGTGTGGCAGTATCAGTTAATACTACCTCAATTATATATATATATATATATATATATATATATATATATATATATATATATAATGCAAATTGATTGTCTTATTCAAAATTATTATTTAATTAAAAAATAAAATGTGTAATTAAAATCTTAAAACGAAAAATATATTTAAGTAAATATTTATGTTGCTATTTTATGAATAAACATTAATACATCTTATAATTTAATCATTGAAAAATATTAATATATTGTAATTTAATATCTTTAATATTTTCTAAAATAATATTCGGAATGTTTAAAAAATCAGTGGAGAACAAACCTTTTCATATTCATTTTTGTAACATGTTGAACAAATATACTAATGATTAAAAAATATTAATATGCTCTAATTATTTTTTAAATATTACGAATTAGGTTCTACACATTTAGATATAATTATAAAAATAATATTTATTAAATCAGATTAAGTACTTTTTTAATTAATCATTCATACTGCTTTTATTATATTTTCAAATACAAATTATTTTGGTTCGAGCATATATTAGTGATTTAATAAACATGCTGTATTCATTTTAAAAGATAATACGTATTGAATACTCAACAATAATTTGTTATGTTGATTACATTTATGGAGTACAAATTTTAATTTAAACAAAAAAAAATTCATACAGAACTAATTACACTTCACGTTGTATATTAATTATTCAGAAAAACTGAATATTTTAATACGACTCTTAGACAATAAAACCACAAAAATGATGAAGTTATCATCGCAATTTAACATATTTAATTATCATTATCTCATTTTTATAACTAGATATGTTTGTTGGAATTTATATCACACTACGAAAAATAATTTATGAACGCGAAATAATTTATTACGCGTATAATGTTAATGTATTTCGTACTACAACAATTTACATATAATAGTTTATTATATATAATCACCCAGTGTTACTTTTTATAACATTTTTTGAAGATGAACCGAATGATAAATATCCTACCTGTGACTTATTGCAAGATATAATTTTATGCTTGGATATTTATTATAACTTCATATGCATGATAATGTTACTAAATAGTAGAACATTTTCATGCTGCTCACTCGTTCTTTTTTTTTAGTATGTGTATATTAATAAAACAATTATTTGAAATTAATGTGTTATGTAGTGAATATTAAATCATTTCAGTTTCAAAAAAATGGTTACACACACACACAAATGTATATATATATATTCTTAAAACAAATTTCATATCACAAAATTTAAAAAAATAAAAGGTGTAAATTTGATTAATTATATTATTAAAATTGGGCAACATAAATATTTCAAAGAATGTTTGGTTTGTTATTTATGAGCATAAACAGACACCCCTAAGATACAAAGATAAAATTTATGAATAAAACGTTTCTTTTTTTAATAAAATGTAATATACCTAGTCTATCCATAAAAACTGTTATAAGCAAATGTTCAAAATGCAAATAAAAAAGTATTTTTCAACATTATTACATTTATTATTTGAATACTAAAAAAATATATTGTATAATTCATTATTTTATTTGATTTTATTATGTATTTTTATAACGAAATTTATTTTTAAAACAGTTTTTTTATTTTCTACAACTGATTTAATATTTGTACCATTTTAAAAAATGTGAAAATTAGAACGAGGAAAAAGTTCGAATTCTATATTCCATCCATAAACAATAATTATTTTTGTCTTATATTCTACACTTTAGTATAATTTTCATTATTTCTTTGTATCTTTTTATTTATTTTATTACATTTTTCTAATAATTCTCATTAAAAAATATATCATACAGTATTAATAAATAAATTATTTCACATCCACAGGCAATCCGATTAAAAAAATATAAAAGAAATCCTAAAATACAATATTTACTTAAGGGAGTATTCTAGTCTAGACGCACGAATTTTAGGTGTTTTTTCGGGCGCTATAAAAAAAAACAATAAATATTTTTACTATTCATTTTTTATTAGTTATTTATTGGCATTTTAAGAGTATAAAAAAAGTATTATTAAAAACAAAAAATTCAAAATTGAAAAAGGTACAGGCTGGCAAAGTGAGGCCTCAAAAAAAGGTGTCTCCTGGTTGACGTGGTTCCAACCCTTCCAGTCATGTGAAACAAAAATTTTTTTAAAATTATTAAAAAAGAAGGTTGTAGTAGTATCTCCGTCTAGGGAAATTTAAAAAAAAAAATCGCAAAATGGCGGCAGTGTGAAAAAACAATTTTTTGCCCTATTTTTCAACTTTCGGAATTTTTTAAAAATAATAAAAACAAAATTTTCAAAAATCGTAGGCGGGGCAAATACCAAATTTCAAGTAAATCGCTCCATTATAACTTGAGATATCACGTCAACCGTGTCGAAAAAAGTAGTTTCGAGAAAAACGCGTTTAAAGTTGATTCGTTCCGGCCAGACCAGATTGGTTGGCGTGTCACAAAAATAGTTATAACTTCGAAAATTATTCGAATTTCGAAAAATCCTCTTAAGGACATATTCTTAAAGGTCTAAAGTTTGAAAATATGCAAAAAAAATAAATCGATTTTTTCGAAATTCTAGACTAGAATACCCCCTTAAGGAATCAAATCTAAAATGAATACATAAGTGTGAAAATTTATTTCCAATTTTGCAAGCTTGTTATAGATACAAAAAACTAATCCTTAACGAATGATTTTTTCCGTTGCATAGTTTTCTTTTATCGACTAAAAACGAGCAATTTTTCATCCAAAATCAAAATTTTAAATTAGAATATCCGTCATTTTATTCCAAATCAATATTTTATCAAACTGATCGTTTAAGAACTACATAATTTAATGTGTAAAATAAATGTTCTTATTTTTTTATTTCATACAATCCAAATCTAACGTTCTTTCACTGCAAACGTTCTTTTATCAGAGGATCTATGAAAAAATGACGATATCTCTTGTATTTTTAAATATTCTTTATTGAACAAATTTTGTAAACTTCTTTTAAATATACGTTTTTAGATACACGAACATTTATTGAAAAACGTGTTATAGTTCTTGAAAAAAGTCCCAAAAGTCACGTTTTTTCCAACGACCTCTTAATACAGAGTCTTATATCTGAAGAGAACTCGATTTATTCTTAAAACCAAAATAATTTGATCACTAAAGTATTGAAAATTTAAGATTTAGATGAGAAAAAATTGTGATTAATAATAGAAAATATATTCAGGATTAAAGTTAAAATGTTAGTTTTTGTTTCATTTCAAAACTTTTTCTAAAAAAAAAATATTTATGAAAATATCTAATATATTAACAGAAAAGCAAATTTTGAATTTCTAAAATGACTTCATTTTTTTGTATCTGCCTTCAGAAAAAATTAAAAAGAGATTTTTTTTAATATATCTGATTTATTCTTATTTATTTTTATATTTTAACACTAGATTGCCCAAGGAAGTCATTTTGACTGCTTTTTAATTTCAATTAGAAAAACAATTATGTATATAATGACACAATTTCTTAGAATTTTGTGACTTTTTGTACAACATATAAATGCGTTTATTAATAATTTTAGTTACCTCCCCCCTCCCTCATTTCCGGTATATATATATGTGTTATACCTATATTGCCCAAAAGCAGTCATTTTGACTGCTTGGGAAATTTTAAATAATCAAATGACTCTTATTATTGAATTGAGTAAATTTCTTATATGACCAGTTCGGCTTTGTATTAAAATAACAGTTTTCATTTTTTTTTCGATTACCGTTACATGATAACATACAAGTACATGATAAATTGTAGATTTGGGCGTATACTTGATAAGTTGCAGTTGCTCAATAAGCTAAAGTAGTACTTGTTATTCGAATCTTTATGCAGTGATACTTGTTCTAACAAGTTATTTATTTTATTTCTTTTGCGTCTTAAATTCATGAAAGAAATGAAGAATAGAAGTGAGTTATTGGAAAAGCTAACGAACATAAGTGAAGAGTGCTCCGATATAGAATCAGATGCAACAAATTCTGAACTATGCTCGTGAGCCTACGAGGCAAAAATTTCAAACTGAGTTATTTATGGTCAGCAAAGTGGGGTCCCGAATTTTTTAGAAAAACTATGGCCAGAGAAAAGTTCAAGCAAATCCTATGATTTATTCGTTTTGACAAAAGAACCGAAAGAAGTAGGCGCCTACAAACAAATAAATTTGCCTTGGTTTCGGAAATATGGGACAAGTTCATTGAAAATAGTCAAGCTTGCTATCAACCAGGGCAAAATATAACAGTTGACGAGCAATTATTTTCGTCAAAAGCCAGGTGCAGGTTTACACAGTATATGCCTAATAAACCCAACAAATTTAGCATCAAATTCTGGCTTGCATCAGATGTTAGTAGCAAATATGTTTTGAATGGTTTTCCTTATTTGGGGAAAGATGAACAACAACCATCGTCAATGCTTCTCAGTGAACATGTTGTTATGAAACTTGTCGAGCCATATACAAGCTGTGGAAGAAATTTCACGGCCGATAACTTGTTCACTAGCATGTCACTCGCGACAAAATTATTGACCAAAAAAACAACTCTAGTTGGAACTATTAGAGGAAACAAAAGAAAACTACCCAAAGCAGCCAAACAAACGAAGGATAACATGCCTCGTTTTTCCACTCTGCTATATAAATCAGAGAATTGTGTTCTTACAATATATAAAAGCAAACCAAATAAAAGAGTAGTTGTTCTAAGTTCTAAGCATAAATTTGTGAAAATTGTAAAAAAAAAATGTTACCGAAATCTATTCAATTTTATAACAGCACAAAATTTGGAGTTGATATGGTGGATCAAATGGCCAGAAAATATACAGTAAAAGCTAATTCTCGTAGATGGCCCCTCCAAATATTTTTCAATAATAATGCATAAATTATTTTTTTTCCAAGTGAAGTAAATTTTTTTTATTGTTAATATTTACTAATAACTTGTTATATAACTGTAAATAATATAAAAAATATTAAAAATTAATTTTAAACAAATTTCTTTACACATTAGTTATTCTTTCACAATGCAGTCATTTTGACTGCTTTTGGGCAATATAGGTATACACTAAGTTTCAGTCTTTCTAGTGTTAATATTCTAAAGGTGACGACATATCTATTAAAAAATACATCAATAAAGTAAAAAATAATAAATAAGCATTAAACACTTTTATAAAATCTTATAGTGTTGAGATAAGATTTTTATTTATGTAAAAACTGAGATATAGAATTATTATCACTGCTTTTCAATTCAAAAAAAACGTTTTTCATTTCAATGCAGAAATAGAAATAAATTCAAAAACGTGCACAAAAAAGTTTGTTATTAATTATAACTTAGCTGATAAATCAAATAACCTGTTCCTCGTCATACATACAACTACTTGCAGAAAATTGAATAAACTTTGTTTTAAATAATTCAACAAGACATAAATTTAACCCATTTAATATATCTTATGTCACTTTGAATATGTATTAGCAGTCGACTGAATCTAGTATAAACAATAACAGGTAAATATTGCGAAAGCTAATTTACGTGCACGTTTATCTTACAAGAGTCGGCTTCATCCATATCGAACAGTTGATCACAATCTCGGGAAAAAATTTCTATTGATAGACATTGACGATAGATATCGTTTCAGTTTAATACCAAGAAAGTATAGAATTTTTTCCACGACTATATTAAGAAACCATATAGTGGTACTGCGACAATTATGTATGTCGACGAATGTTCTCGATGTCGACTATTCGATGTGGTCCATTCGCGACTCTACGATAATGACTTTATATTGAGAACGGCGATATATGGCGAAGTTATTTACGACATACGTTACAATTAATTAAGTCTATAGACGTACGCACGAGGTACATAAATTTTAAAACGATTCCCTGGATTAATGCGTCGATGGATCATTGGTACTCGTAATCAATTTCCTATAACATACATTCGCAAATAATCTTCTAGATATGCGTACACATGGACAAGCTTTTCGTATATTTTCCTAAGCAGATGTAGTTTTTTTTTTATTATTATTATTCACTCGGTCGGAACAATTGTAACAAAATGGCATACTAAAACAGTTATATCTGTTTTGTCAAAATATTTTTTTATGTTGACAGGTTTACTTTGATGTGAGTTTAATTAAATAAATTTGAAAGTCTAATTATAAACGTTTGACAACATATTCTCTACGATAGAATAATACAACATATGTTTATAAATGGCCTTCGCAAATGTATTATATCAACAATAAAGAATAAATGTTGATTCAAACGAGATATAAACACATTAAGCAAAAACTTAATTAGAAGTCTCTCATATTTTAAAATTAACAATGTTTTCATTTATATAAATTTTTCATTATTGTATAGAAAAATTTGTGTATCATATGTTTATTAAAAATTGTCTAGAAAAAAGTTTATTGCAAAACAATTTTTTTAACACAATTCAATAAATAAATAAATCGAGAAAATTATTTCTATCACTAAAATTAGGGAAAAAAATATTGCAAAAAAACATTCAATCGATTTTTTTTTTAAATATAAAAACTTCAAATCATATGTGTATGTAATTAATTATATAAGTTAAAACCATTACAATTACTTCTCTTAGTTTATATGGTCATCCAAATGTGACGCCTAGATTTGTGTTTTATTAAAAAAGAAACTACACACATGTTTTCCTATACACCACCCAATACACATGTTTCTTTTTAATAAAACACAAATCTAGGCGTCACATTTGGATGACCGTATATAAATTATGACAAATCAAATTAACTATAAAAATGCAATTTCATAAATAATAATTAAAGTTCATGTTACTTCCACAAAACAATTAATTAACCAATAAATATTTGTTAATTAAACAATTAACTAATCGTCTCTAAGCAAATAAAAATCAAAAATTCGATTTCAATGTTGATATTATTTCATTTATAAAAAATATTTCAATTAAAGAAACAAAACTAAATTTCAAAAATTTGAAACAAAAAAAATATAAAAATTAGGACATCAGTTGCATTTCATACATTATATAGGGTTTTCCAATAATATACAAGTTATTTATGTATAATTGTTACAAAATGTTTTTTTTACCACATATCAATATATTAAATAATAATTCCAAATACTAATTCAATGAAAATTAGAAAATATTTTTTTTTAAATTCTCATAAAAATGTTTTTATAAATTTGTCTATTTAAAATGTACTATTATTTCTATAAAAATATTTATTATTAACCATAGATTCTATTGGTTTTTATTATATAAGGGTTTTCAATGAAAATATCAGAACTTTGACAACTGGTGGCAGCTATAAATTGAATTCTTTTTTAACCTCATTTTGACATTTCAATTCAGTATAGTTTGACAAATTATCATGGAACATTTAACACTTCAACAACACTTAGAAATTGTAAAAAATTCAATAGATTAATTAAAACAAAAATTTAATGAGTCCATTATTTCAAAAAATGGATCCATCAATTTGCCACCAAGATCATGTGATCTAATACATTGGATTATTTTTTGCGAGGTTATGTGAAAGCTTTGGTTTATGCTGATAAACCACAAACAACAGAAGCATTAAAAATAAACATTGAACTTGTAATTCATGAAATTGGATCACAATTATGTAAAAGAATGACTAAAAATTGGATTAAATGAATGCACTATGTCAAGTGAAGTCGTGGTGGTCATTTGAGTAAAATTGTGTTCTATCAATAATGCCATAGAATATGCTTAGAAATGAAAATAAATAAATAACTAATTAATTAAATACTTTTTGTTTCCATTTAAACTTCTGAAGCACTTATTGGAAAATCCTATATATATCCTATATATATATATATATATATATATATATATATATATATATATATATATATATATAAATTTTTATTTTACACATTAAAATTTAGCAATTACAGTTACACGTATGGATTCATTAGAGAAAATAATGAAAATTTGAAAAAAATAATTATCAGTTTATTAAACATTATAACCCAATTTTAAACCTAAAGTATTCCATCTGGCCTATAGCCACAATTATAAAATAATAAGTTGGAATTTGATAAAAAAATATTTCTCATATATATATATATATATATATATATATATATATATATATTTGTATATAGTTTTTATAATATATTTAATCTAGTTGCAACGAATGAAACGAAAAAATAATAAGCCATAACGAATTCCATAATTCTCCGAACGGTTGTATATCCCAAACAAGCATCGTGGAGGTCCCACACAACTTAATGACACCAACTAATGTTTATAATGATATAAAAGCAATTTAATTCTATTAGTGTTTGTTTTATATGACAGCCATCAAGCATTACAGCAGTTCCCGACCTAAATGATCCGATAATTTACTTAAAACTCATCACTTCGTCAGCCATATGTTTGACTTTTCTAACAGGCAGATAGTTTTTTTTAAAAAAAAAACTCCGAGTGTGTGTTGTTAAAACGAGCTAGATAGATTATTGCGAATACGAACGTAATCAATCTTTCCTACCTCTATAATTACACGTACAACGAAACATACACACACGTCAGTCAATAGAACGAGACGGTGACGGTAATTAACACAGATATGTCATAACAGTGTTTCCGTCTCGTACTGTTGTTGTACTTGTGTCTAAAAAAGGGTAAAACTGAAAAAATATATACACAGTACTACGACGTACCGTAGACGACGAATGTCATAAAACAATAAAAATATTCCTGGCTGTTTTCGTAATGATTAGGAAAAAAAGCCTAACCGTTCGTTTAGAGTCTTGTTTCAGACACAACCTGATTGAGGGGATCATTTATTAGGTAATTGAGGTTAGATTATGACGAAACGGTCATTAATTCATATTGTTGTCGGTTTTGTGGTTTTATGGGTAATTGATAATATTCGTCATATAATAAATATCCAGCTTCTTCCCTTTTTAAAGTACATGTTTATGGATCACAATTAATATCTAATTAAAATAAGATCTTGAAAAAACATACATTATTTTTTTGTTGATTGAAATAATAATAATAAAAAATTATAATAAAAATTATATATATATAGACATACATACTTTGAAATAAAATACAAATTTACTTCTACCTAAAATTACGATTTAAAAAATACAATCTTTCCCTCAAATAATATTTAATTAAATAACTTAAAAAAAATTATATTTTTATTACATTTTCTGATACAAAACCTTTCTGACAATAACTCTTTAGAACTAATTTCAATTTTTATTTTTTGCTATATTTTTACTTTATCAATAAATTATATACATATATTTGTTGATATAATTAAATGTAAAAAAGAAATATATATACTTAAAAATCTGATTCAAAAACTTTTAATTAAATCTAAAATTTTACAAGATTAAATTTTATATAAGATTATTTTTATTTCAGAAATAAATTAATAATATAAATAAAACATTTTTGTCTCATTTCTACAAAATAGTTATTACCTATTTTTGTTCAATTAAAGGATTTGTTAAAAATTATTATACGTTATTGTCGATTTTTATAAATTATCATCTAATTTTTATTATTTGTAAACTATTTTCGTACAAAGTAATTTATTTCTTTTCTTTCAATATATAGAGGCTCATCCAAATTTGACGCCTAGATTTGTGTTTTATTAAAAAGAAACCATACACATATTTTTCTATACACCACCCTATACTTTATAAAAAATCCTAGAGTTAATTATTATAATTATAAAATAATTGATAATTATTTATTTGTAAAAATAAATACGAAAATGATTATCAATTATTATTTTATACTTGTTACTTCTCATAGGTTATTTTAACTAAATATATTCTTTTATTTATTGTATGCAAATAATATTTTTATAAGTAAATCGTCTACTTACTGTTTTTTATATAAAAAAAGATTTCTCACTGTTTATTATATATTATTTTATAGATGATTATTGATTATAAATTATCAGGTCTTGTAAAATGAAATGTCGGATTTTTATATTATTTCCAATATAATAATCCGACATTTCATATTACATAACGTAATACTTTACAGTATTGTTTATTTTTAACTTGTGATTGTGAATTAAGAAATTGTGAGATATCTAATAAATTGACTGTATAGTAAAAAAAGTACTTAAAAAGAAAAGTAATCAAATTTAAACATCAAATCATTTAGACATATAATGTAATGAGTCTACATATATAGATACAAACACATACATAAATATAAAAATACACATACACACTCATATTTATTTTTATTTTTATTTATATATATATATATATATATATATATATATATATATATATATATATAAGTATATATATATGTATATAAGTAATATTAGATATATATTTCTGCTTACAGAAAATCATATTCTTTGTTGACATTTTTTTCATATCGACTGAAAATTATTTTCAATACATAGACCTGAATCCAGTTTCACTCATGCTCGCGTTCTACATATATATATAATTCTCCTCTAACGAGAATTTAATAACAGGTCCAATACTCGAGTACGTTTACATACGTTTTCACTTTTATATTTCAATTAACGTCAATTAAGGTGAATAAAATCGATAGACATGTAGAAAAGTATTGTAAGGTTCCTGTTTCTTATGCAATGCACCCCGATAATACGGTATTTATTCATTTTACATTCTGATATTCTGGCGTGTTCTGTAAGTTCGTGTGTAAAATAATCAATAACCTCGCAGTAAATAGTTTGCCTCCTCGACATAATTCTAATGTGTGCCCGCAACGTTACTAATCTGCCTACGTTTTGGAAAAACTCGACATAGGTTTATATTTTACAAGTTTCGTAACCGTGCGTGTACGTACGCATACACACACGTGTACGATATGTAGTAAATTAGTATATAACAGTTTCAAGTGTAATTACTGTTTTCAAGTATAATTACTTGAAAACATTTTATCAACAATAATATTAATTAATAATTACTATGAAATAGTTTGAAAATATTTAAGTTACATTCTTAAATATATAAGTGTCTTAATTATAATTTTTATTACAATCGCAACAAATCTATTACTGTTGCAAAAATGAAATAAAAATTTCATAAAAAAGCAGATTAATCAATATTGTTATATATATATATAAATATATAAAGAGAGAGAGAGAGTCTTCAGAAAAGTCATGTCGGATTTTTGCAACAGATATCACTAGTCTATTTTTTATAGTAGAAGCGTCATTCGCATCCATATAATTATTATGTCGTTTGACAGCTGACAATTCCGCCTTCATTCAGATAAAAAAATTGTGCGGTTTGGTTGAGTTTTATAGATTTTATAACAAGTTGAAAATGAAAGATCAAACTGTGAATTTTCGCCATATTTTATTTTTTTATTTCATTAAAGGGAAAAACGCAAGGTAAGCTTGTAATAAGTTACGTAAAGTTTACGCTGACCATGCCCTACAAAAACGTCAGTGCCAACGAGGGTTTGCGAAATTCCATACTGTGGTAATGTAGAAATGGTGGTTTTGATATTAACGATGCTCCTCGCTCAGGAAAGCCAATTGAAATTGATGACGACAAAATAAAGGCATTAATCGAGTCAAACCCACGTTACACAACACATAAAATTGCAGAAATATTAAATATTCATCACTCCAGTGTTCACGACCATTTGAAGAAACTGGAATACATAATCAAGCTCAACATTTGAGTTCCTCAGGAATTCAAAGAAGTTCATTTGACTGCGCGTATAAACGCGTATGAACCAACCCATCACCCACAAGAGCTCGAAACTCGTTAATCGTAAAGAATTGTGTTCCAACCTGACAACAGGAGATCACACACAAGTTTGGTCAATCGTCAAAAAATTTTGGAGCTTGGATGGAATATGTTGCCGCACCCAGTGTACTCGTCTGACCTTGCACCATCAGACTTCCACATGCTTCGATCTTTGTAAAACTCCTTGCGTGGTAAATCATTCAATTCCGATGAAGCTATAAAACAACACCTTATCCAGTTTTTCGCTGATAAAGACAGGTGATAAAGACTATGAACGTGGAATTATAAATCTCACTGAAATATGGTAAAAAGCTCATAAAACAAAATGGCAAAAATCATTATTGATTAAACTTTATACTTTATATAAATAAATGATATTTGAAAAACAGTCAAAATGTGTCATGACTTTTCCGATCACTTAATATATAATATACAGAATACGTGTGAAAGATTCATAAATTTTCCATAACTTTCCACAGAATTCTAATTTCTTCGAATCGTACAATTATATTTTTCTAGAAAAAAAATTAAATACCGGCACTTTCGATCATATCTTTATAGATTAACGTCGGCACTGGTTTACACTGAAAGAAGGTGCAACACGAATGCATTGTATTGGCGCGGAAATCGTGTTAACACGTCATTGCCACAACATAACGACGTATCGTGACGTACCGATATAAAATAGTTCATTCGAGAATGCATCGTGTGCGTTCCGTCGATTCGCTACCGGTGTTCGAACACCGGTTCGTCTACGTCATAAATGCACCCGTGTGATTCACAAACGATATTATATATTTCTATATCATTTGTTGTACAATCAATTGTGGACAAGAAACGATGAACCTGGATAATCGAGTTGTATGCAGTCACGAATATCAAACACGTATATGGAACAGAAAATATATCTGCAAGTTTTGAAAACAAGCTGATTTACAAATCGATCGAAAAGTAACAAAATACTAGAAGAGAAGCAAAATACATTCTATAAATAAATGACTAAAATTTAATACGTTAGATAATTAATATATACATACATCATCATCATCATATCAGCTTATATCTACACTACTGAGCGAAAACCTCATTAAATGTTACCATTCGCTGGTACTTGGTCATACTTTATGTTGACCAGGTGGGTTGATGAAGAATTTTATTCGGAGTTTACTCCCTTAGGCAGATTACTTTTACCTAGGCTAATGCCTACCTATATGTGTGTATCTACATACATATATATATATATATATATATATATATATATATATATATATATATATATATATATATATAGGATGTCCCATCAGAAGGGCATAGTCATCATCGCTCAAATAAATATCATCACTCACTCAATAAAAGATACGTTTTATTTAGAAATTAAGTTTTGCGTTCCTGATGAGACACCTATATATAAATAAATATATATATATATATATATATATATATATATATATTTATACATACATACATACATACATACATAGGGTGTTTTTAATTCGTGATATAATTTATCATAATAGAACTTTCAATTGAATCCCTACCCAAAGTTCTATCAGACCTAAAAAAAAATTATATATATATATATATAAATAACCTAAAATGTCGTACATATCAATTCTTTAAAATATTTTACATTATCATTCATATAATTTATAATATTATCATTTAAATAAGTTATTCACAGCTTTTATTATTCAGTTTTACTACTTAAAAATGTTATAAAAACTTTTACTTCTAACCTTGTTTTAAAAACAAATCATTACTACACAATTATCCAGAAATCACTCTTCTACATCATAAGATTTTTTTCTAATTGAAAATATTTAATAATTTTATCAACAAATTTATTTAATAAAATTATTAACTTTTTTCTTAATGCTCATTCTGATAATCATACTCCATCATCTATACAATTTAAAATTATAAAAAACATTTAATTTAATAATTGATGAAAGAATGAAAACAAATATGAGATTTATTTTCGAAAATACTTTCAAAAACATTTATCAATTAAAAGATTTTTTTAGAAAATTACTGTTAATTTTTATATTTCTTATAATAAATTTAGTCCTATTTTATCAATATATATAAATAGTTTTTTAACTAAACTATTTTCATAGTAAAACTATTTTTAAATCTAAAAATCACATTCGTCATATGAATAAAATATATCAATTATAAGAGGATAATAATTATGAATTCATTTATAAAAAAAATTTATACAGTTTCAAAAAACATTGCTTTTTTTGAAAAAAACAATATATATATATATATATATATATATATATAAGTAATTAATTTGAAAATGAAAAATAACTGTATGAATTTTTCTAAAATGCATATTTTATTTTGACAAAACATTATGAACTCATTTCTTATTAAATTTGTGCCCAAAACTGCAATTTATACATTTGTAAAACATATATATATATATATATATATATATATATATAGAGAGAGAGAGAGAGAGAGAGGGAGAGAGAGCAAAGAAGCGAGAAAGAGATAGTGTTTTTTCAAGATCGATAGAAATTTATATCGAATCCCTATCGATACTTATAAACACCTTTTATATATATATTGTGTGTGTATATATATACATGTGTGTGTGTGCATATATATATATATATATATATATATATATATATATATTATATATATACATGTATGTATGTATGTATGAGTATATGAAAGTATGTATATAAAGATGTTTTTTTAGGTTAGATATAACTTTCGATAAGGATTCAATTTAAAGTTCTATCACCCTTCCCCCTCTCTCTCTCTCTCTCTCTCTCTCTCTCTCTCTCTCTCTATATATATATATATATATATATATATATATATATTTATTGTCTGAGGGAAAAAACTGAATGAAAAATCTTCACCAACTTGTCTGGTCAGCAAATACTAATGAATGGTAATATTCAAAAAAGTTTTCTCCTAATTATGAGTTAACAAACTGTTATGTAAATGTATATATATATATATATATATATATATATATATATATATATATATATATATATATTCGAAATTTGATAATACTAAGATTAAAAATGATTACAAAGAAATAAATAAATAAAATTGAAAGAAGTGATGTTAAAACAAACCTTAATCAAATCAATACAATGGATAAAAAGAAAATAAAGAGGAAGCAAAAATACCAATCTCTAAAAATATCAATGCTCAGGTCTGCAATTAAAATATGTTTTAAATCTAATGCATAAAACTGTTTCGCTCTATAAAAATAACTAGCTCAATGTTACTAAACACGGTAATAAAATAAAATTTGAAAAAGAAAACGTGTGACTACTCCTCGTCAAACACTTGGTACAATAAACAACAATAAACTGTACATTTACGTACGTATCGCACGTGAATAAAGAAAATAAGACGTACTTCTGAAATATGCATGTATAAAACTATTACTTATTCGCATATGCACAATAATAAACATATTCATCGATATATATGAATGTTATTTACATATTAGTCGGACATGTATTATGTTTGCGAATCGTGCAAAACAAACTGAACGTTTTCAAGTAGCTAAGAAATCTATAAGTAGTCAACTCTGTGTGGATAATAATAACATTAACGATTCATTGTTGTAATGTATGTGTATTGGTTGACCTCAGTTATGTTTCACTCGACATTGTTTCATCGATAATAAATACAGAATGAGAATTTATGTTCGTTATTTCTGTAGAGCACGCGTTTTCTATTAAGTTCGCTTCGGAAAAATATTTGTTTGTCGTGTTATAAAGAATTAGTATCATTTTTATTTCTAATAAAGAAATTGTGTAGTTGTTGGTTTTTTATCAACCTTTGTGAAAGGATATAAATGCTTCATTTTTTCAAGAAAAAAATCATAAAAACAATTAACAATGTGGTAAATAAAAAATAAATAATCAGAATTACTAGTACGTATTCAAAACTATAAAAAAATCTAATAATAAACGAAATTTTGTAATAATTCAATCAATTTCTGTCAAAAAATATCGTTTTTCCTCCAAGGTCACATTTTACATAAAAGTATTAGATAATTGATTTTGATTTACTATGATGAAGTAAAAACAATATTAAACAAAAAATTAAATTAATTCTCTACAATAAAATCTTTTTCATTTATTTATTAATTGTTTCTTATAAAAACTAGTTTTGCCTTTTTTTCAAACCATTAATATTTCTACTATTTTATTTAATTTATAAAGAATTGCATTTCATTCAAAAAGTCATAAAATAATTAAATTTAAATTATATATATATATATATATATATATATATATATATATATATATAGATCATCCAAATGTGACGCCTAGATTAGATTTGTATTTTATTAAAAAGAAACATGTGTATAGGGTGGTGTATAGGGTAACATATGTATAGTTTCTTTTTTTTAGTAAATACAAATCTAGGCGTCGCATTTGGATGATATATATATATATATATATATATATATATATATATATATATATATATATATATATATATATATATATATATATATATATATATATATGTATATATATGATATATATTATGTTATACATTTTATAATTTTATATAATAATTCATTTTTAATTGTTTCTTTGAGACACAATAAAGTTTTATCACAACTAATAGCACAAAAACATGAATATGGGTCCCTACAGATGAATATATAAATATGTATTTAAATTTAATTATCATATTTATTTTTTAACAGCATTTATATATATATATATATATATATAAATAATTATATATATATATATATATATATATATATATATATACATATTTATATATATATATATATATATATATATATATATATATATAAATATGTACATATATAAACTTCTCCATAAATAATTTAATTGAAGTATGTGTTTTATTTAGAATTTGTGTACAGAGCTTAAAAATCAAAATACCTAGCACTAAGTTGTAAATTTTTACAAATGCCACTAATAGCCAGAAAAATAATTATTGTTTAAATATAAGAAATACAGTTAAGATTTAAAACAAACTAATTTTTATAAAAAATAGTGTTTTAATTGTTTTTAAAGTTTAAAATGAAAAATTGCAAGAGAAAAAAAATCGAAAAATATAATAATGATTGTCAAACAATTATTACCAAAAATATGATTAAATTTTTAATATCATCAAAAAAAATATGCTCTAAAAACACCTCTATTATTAGTTTTATTTTCATATATATATATATATATATATATATATATATATAGAGAGAGAGAGAGAGAGAGAGAGAGAGAGAGAGAGAGTACAAAAATCTTTAATTTTATCGCCAATATTTAAATAACAAATTATACTTATATTTATTTGAATCCATCACATTGAGTAATTACAACTTCTAACTAACAATTTTTCTCATATCTAATTATATGACAATACTATTAATATATGTACCAATAGAAAAAAAATAATTATTGCTCTATATTCTCACAACTCTGCAAAACATGATAAAATATACAAAATTATAGTATTTTATAAACTGCTTTTATAAGTTCTTTACAGCAAGTAATAGGTCTTTTACAAGTACTTTTTCTGCTATAAAACCGGCAGCGCCTCTAGCTTAATAATTTTCCTGGCAGATGCATGCCTGTATACAATCAATTACTCTCTGTATTAAAGTGCACAGATGATAATTATTCAGAAAAAAGTACTTTTAAAAAATGCCAATAAATATATTGACAACGTATTATGAACGATTAATTAAAACACATGGAATTAATATTCATCGAAATATAAATGTAGAAATAATCTAAGTTACTATTAAAATTTTTACACTAACAATTAACCATACCACATATGTGTATATATATATATATGTGTGTGTGTGTGTGTATGTGTGTGTGTGTGTGTGTGTGTGTTTATGTTAGATAGAAATTTCGATAAGAATTTAATTTCAAGTTCTATCACGCTTAAAAAACCACCTATATATAAATGCCTATGTGTGTGTCTTGTATGTTTTTGTCAATTGTCCTCTTATCGTCCTTTCAGACCACTGAACTTCGAAGCGATGCCAGTGTTAATAATAACAAAAGAAAAACATTTTGTATTGTAAATTTAAAAATAATGAATTCGTCAAGTGTAGAGCAAAAATAGAAATTGAGTGCGTGTGTATATGTATGCGTGCATATGTTTATATATATATATATATATATATATATATATATATATATATATATATACATTCCACGATAAAAAGGTGGATGCATGAAAAGTGTGTGACAAATTGAGTTTTAAGAAAAACGTCAATATTATTAATGTTGGCAGTAATGTAATTGATCCATTGATGAAAAATACTACAATTATATCCTGCTTTTTATGTACGTACGTATATATATATATATATATATATATATATATATATATATATATATATATGTATATATAAATATGATGATGATGATGATGAAATATGTGTGGGTTGTCACTTTTAATGTTTAAAGTCATTTAAAACAGCCAAAACCGACACATAGTTCAGTCTTTGATGTTATATTTGTCAACAAGCTTGACAGTTTTAATCTTTTTTTATATTTATTTTTTCTTTGTGAAATATGTTGTCTTTAATTATAATCATATACATACATTACGAGAAATAAAATTATAAAATTAAGTGTACGACATGGTTGTTGTTAAAAGTTGGTATCTTTTTTCAAAAAAAGGTTCTATTGAAAAAATGAATTTAAAACATTTATTTCCTATTTCTGATTTACGACTCATTATTAAATATAACAATTTTAATAAACAAAAATTACACAAATTATTTCACTAAAATTATTAATTATTTTACAAAATTATTATAAATTAGAAAAATTAATAAATGTAGTAACACAAATATAACAATATGTTATAAAAGTTATACAAATATACTTTAAAAAGATAAATTAATATGAGTCATTAAAGAATGATATATTTTTAATAAAAATATCTATTTTATTTGAAAACCATTCGAAAATTATAAAAGTCATTATTAGTTTTTAAAAATGTATATTTTCTTTATTCTCTGTATTTCTTTCTAAATTTTTAATTTTACAAAAAATATTTTTGAACCATTTTTTAACAATAAATACAATTCATTTTATATTAAATTTACTAAAGTTTAATTTTGTTTGGCAAAAAAAATTAATCAAAATTAATTATTAAGAAAATATATTTGATTAAAAAAATTTTATTCTCTCAAACATTTTTACATGCCATTAAAGCATGGCAAGATTTTTAAAAACCGACAATTCACATCATTCATTAAAATATACTGAAATTCTATCTATGCATATATATATATATATATATATATATATATATATATACACATATATATATGCCTGGAAATTATTTTATTTTCACTATTAATTAAATTCGAATTGTGCAAAAATATAAACGTAAACAATTTAGTAATTAAATATGCAAAATGTATTTTCACTATCTATACGATAAAAACGACACATCTTACTGAAAATGAAAATATCACATCATTATCTCTTCTACGTTTTGATTGAAATGAGATAATGTATGAACAGAAATTACTGTACAGAAACACGTATGGAAAAACACTACCATCGTCTTCGTTCACTTATCTTAAATTGTCATTAAATCGACACGAAAGGTGAGAAGGTGCGTTATTGGGCTATAATTTTCAATCGTTTGATTTTTACGACGATATCCTAGCAAGTAAAGTGAGATGCATAATCCGTATAATATAGCTGAACTTGACCTGCCAAGTATTTGGCAATCCCATTAGCTGGCGACAAGTTAAATGATTGCAGTGACAGTGGTGTCATGAACAAGATATTATCATTAAAAGTAGTGAAAGCAAAATGTTGGCGGACATAATTCAAGTCTATAATATAACTGTATTTGTTACGTAGGAAACTTAATGGGCTTAGAGGTTAAGAATAACTTTTTCGTGTCAATTAAAATATGAATTATACGCGATTTGTTGGCTTTTAAATACAAACCGAGAAAAAGAGAATGGCTGTTTCAGTTTCAAATTTAACCAATGACAGACAATTTCTTTTGAGTTGCAATGAATGTTCTAAAATACATTATTATTAAAATGTAATAGATTTCTTTAATTTTCTGTCAATTCAATAATGTCGTTTGTGAAATAAAATTGAAAAAAAATTACAGCTAGAAATTAATATAATTTCTTTTATGTACACATACGTGATATTGTTAACCGTATAAAAATTATATCAATATTTTATAAATACTAATTAAATTTTAAATTAAAAATTTTACAATAACAAACAACTTTATGTAACGAAAATCTGTCTAGATAAAAAAGTTCTTAAATCGTATAAAATATTTATATAACAAAACTACTTTCATTTTTATCAATATTCGAAAATAAATTTCTTTAGTATTTCATTTTAATTTCATGAATTTTATATCGCAATTTAATTAATTAAGTTTTAGACAAAAACTGAATATAAAAAATAATCTTGAATGTAAAACACTATATTTTTATAGAAATAAATTCATTTATAATCAAAAACATTTTAAAAAAATTAAACTATGCATTATTATTAAATTAGAAAAATGTTTTTTTTAAATACTTCTTATAAAAATCAAATGTCAAATAATATTACAATTTATTTATCAATTACTAAACATAAAACTTGAAATTATTTCAATTTTTAATCACTATTATTTTATTTAAAAAAAATTAACATTTTTTTTCTAAATAAATCATTTGTATAATAAATAAAAAAGTTATTTGTAAATATAATAAAATACATAAATAAGAAATATTAATATTTTATGAATATAATAAATAATAAAAATCCATAAAAAAGTCAACAAAGTCTTTTATAAAAATATGAATTTTTGGCCAGTTCTTGTTATTTTATGAACATAATAAAATATATAAATAGCATAATATTTAATGAACATAATAAATAATAAAACAGCCCATGAAAAAAATCTTTTATAACAAAAAAAAAATTTTTTTTGCAGTACAAGTTTTTTACCAACATTTTTTTTATACCAAAATTATAATTTATTTTAACAGCTAAATTAATTTTTGGTAAATTTTTAATTTCCCTAAAAAAATTACAAACTTTCAATTCAAGTTTTCAACAAATATTTATTTTTCATTTTTTTAATAAATACTATTTTCTATATCTACACTTTGAAAATGGAATTTTCATCGAAATACTCATAAAAAATAAAAATTAAGTACTAATTAAATATTTTAACTAAACATTTATATTTAATGTAGTGACTATCTGTACTGTACATAATTTTGTAATCGTTTACAGTTATTTATTTACATCATTCTCAAATTATAGCTTAACCTCTGTATTTACTTACTACTAAATAATCTGTTAAAGTGTATATATATATATATATATATATATATATATATATATATATATATATATATATATTGATAATGAGAAAGAGAGAGAAATTATTAACTGTTATATTTACTTTCAGAACCTCAAAATTTCAATTCGAATACATCTATTTTGCATATTATTTCAATCATTCTAGGTAATATCATGGTGTATTAAATTATAATTTGAAAAAAATAATAAATACTCTAAATAAAGCTAAATAGATTTTTTTTAAAATACTTTTATAAATATATTTTAGGTGTTTTTTCAAACGAATCACAATTGTGATAAAATTTATATACAGCATTCAGTTGGTTACGTTTTAAAAATATATTTTTTAATCACCGGTACGAAATTTTCTACCCGTACACATTTATATTTTTCCATAATTACTTTAAAACGAGTTTCATACCAAAGAATTCGCATTTCTTATTGTGTATAATATATGCAAATTTGTCATTTATAAAGTTCGTATGTTACTGTTTTATTCGCAATAGAAAATATATTCATTAGATAAAAAACACACACACACATTATAAAGAAGCGTTATCTTTCGGTAAATATGTATATAAAGTTGTTATTGTGAGTAAATCGACGACATTTCTTAAAACGCTTTTGATGTAATTTTATAAGTAAATTTATTTTAAGACACGTACATACGCAATATTCAGTTTAATGATATTTACGTAAAAGTATAAATAAACGTGCAAACGATCCAGATAATACACTTACTCACTGACCTGTCTTACCAGTTATGGAGTCTTAACACAATTTTCCAGATATATTTAAACGATAGACACGAACGATTGCACTCGCAAATCTTGCATTTATAAACGGGTATTAGAGCCGATATAATTTGCGGTTCTTGTGAAATATGGGATTGACCAATGCCGGCAGTGTTTATTTAGCTACAACGAGCACGTCGAGATCCACCGACCATTTATCGAGATACTCGTGCATCGTCTGAATCGAATACACACGACGTCATGTCTTATTATTATTATTATCATTATTATCATAATCTTCGCCGTGCCGGTTATATTTTAAAACAGTCTACACGTTTGCATTTGTATCGATTTAATTAGATACGGAGAATTTATTAAATTTTACTCCGTTGCAATTTATGTATAACGGATGAAATCGGTCACTGTTTCGGAATGACATGTTAATTTATGTGCTACACCTGCGCGTAATTATCCGGAAAGTGTGCATGCGATTCTGCATGAATTGCAACGATTATCTACTATTATTACAGATGTATGTACAAATAGAGCAGAATAATAAATTGATTTTGACAAGGCCGATTTTGATTCGTTCGAATGTTTTGTAAAAATATTGATACGTTTATGAGTGATGGTGAATTTGATCGGAACGAGCAGGTTGTAATTTCAATTAAATTTCACTGAATTTTCGGCACGTCCGACTTTCATAAACATACATCAACACCTCCTAACATATAACTCATACGAATCTATCAGAGAAAACCATTTATTACAC
>CP092092.1:9845000-9917500 GCA_029203775.1 Neoneuromus ignobilis
AACTATAAAGCAATTTTTATTATCACAACTAAGTATAAATACAAACATACCTTATATTTTATTTGTTTAGATCGATAATGTCTCTATTAGTACGACTAATAGAAATAACACTTTTCCTGATAAGAAAAATCGTAAGTTAATTTAATTCATTCATAATGCGTGATTGAAGTAATTGTATTAAATAGTTAAATAGAAAATTAACATTTACAATTTAAATTATATATATATATATATATATATATATATATATATATATATATATATACATATAGGGTCATCCAAATATAACGTCTAAATTTGTTTTTTTTTTTTAAAAAAAAACAAACATAATATACTATACACATATTTCTCTATACACCACCCTATACACATGTATCTTTTTTAATAAAACATATATCTAGGCGTCACATTTGGATGACCCTATATATATATATATATATATATATATATATATATATATATATATATATATATATATATTTGTGAGTGTGTGTATACATAAAATCCAAAAATCAATCTTAAAAACAAACCGATGTGCTTACTGATGTCTCTTGATGATTATTGTAATGAAAACTTCACAAAAACTATACGTTATAAATAATAAAAAAAATACTTATAATTATATTTTTATTAGTAGCAATAAATTACTTTTATATCAATGGTCATAATTTTGTGTACATTATTAACATTACTGTATAGAAATACCACTAGTATTAAAATATGTTTATACATTTTAATTACTGTTTCTGTCATCAGACGTAGATTTTTTGAAATGTCTTAACGAATACTTGTTGATAATTAAGTGGAAAAATTATTTATTTACACCAAATATATTAATTAATACGTTTGGCATTTGTATAAATTAAACGATCAAATTAAAAATATTATTTATTGTTATTATTATTATTCCATGTTTGTTATTTATTACTAGTTGAAATGACATAAAATTCATTTCTGAATTTTTAAATATATATAAAATGTCTTAGCAAAGTATGTATACAACAAAAATGTATAAATAAATGTTTTTATTTATATATTCTTTACATTTTATTCACAATTGTGTCTATATAAAAAAAGATGTTCTTTGTTTTCTTTCACAGATGAAAGAAATGTTTGAATAGAAGTTTTATATAGATATATAAAAAATATTCTTCATTATATATATATATATATATATATATATATATATATATATAAACATCTGTTTTTTGAACAAATAAAATATTCGACAGATATAAAACTAAACCATCGGTATATTTTTAAAACTGGTAGATGAATAGACGTTACGATTTTCAGATTTGATGATTCCAACGTTATGACACGGGCCTATAACCAGTCATGTAAATTATTTAAATTAACTAAAACATCGACACGTCCAAATAGCAATACTAGCGAATCGTACAAGCGATAAATAAATATTTCTCTCGTGATAAATTAACACGGACAAGATCACCGCCAAAGAAGTTACATGGACCGTTAAGTGTTTCTCGGAGATTATCGACACGCAGGTCCATTTGAAACGAACATTATGAGTATTGTACGAGATATCGAGCGGTCCCGAGGAGGACTAGACGACGCGATAAGAAGCAAGGAGAGAGGCCATCGAGCAATAACGTGTATCTGAGAAGTAGTAATAATAATTTGTATTAGATAAAGCTACTGACGCGGTACGTCGGTTGGACGCACGGCAAAGAACTCGCGCGCTATACGACTTCGTGTCGAACATCGGTGATGTTGACGTGGACCACCCAAGTAGCCCGATCGGGCTACGGCCCGCATGAATGAACCGCGCGCCGACCAGTGGCGACTCGTCGCGAGCGAGCACACCCACGCGTCGAATAACAGACACGACGGAATTGATGTGGTCTACGCCGCATACATATTTTATGACTGCCGTGAAGATATCTGACGGGATACAATTTTGCATTTGGATCCGTCTAATGTTATGTGATTATTCAATCGACGCGTATATTCTTCATGCTCCAGACCGAACAATCGATCGGTGATCTTTTTTTTAATGTTAATATTTCGTAACTCTTCTTATTTTATTAATTCAATAACTATTGTCAGATAATTTTTCAAAACATCATAAATATACAACTAAATACACGTTACGTACGTACTTGAAGCACTGTACTGTTGCAAGTCTTGTATCTTTGAACGCCCACCACTAGCCTTACATACCTCTAATTCATTATGTAGTATACACACGCATTAAGTAAGGTAATATTATAATTATTATACGTATAAAGTACGTTTCAAACTCTTTTATGTAGAAATAAATGTATAATTTAACAATAAATTCAATTGAACACGTAGAACAACTATAAATATGTAAGAAGTTGTTTTAAATATTACAAAATAATGCAATCGAGATATAACATTTAACACATATGCTACAAATGAACATAGATTTGCATCCCAATCACGTGATCGTAAATATCATTGCTATTGTTTATGAATAATACGACGACATTATCTTGTCCATTTTGTTTCAGTTTTCACACACCTTCAATTCATGGACAATACACATTTAGTATACCTACATACATACATACATATATATATATATATATATATATATATATATATATATATATATATATATATAACGATTAATTTGATTAATTGAAATATTATACATAATCTCTGGGAATTATAAATAATCAACTTATATTTTAAAGAACATAATTAATAAAAACTGAAAGCTAGCTATTAATCAAAATCAACGGTAATAGTACATAATTTCCAATTAATGCTTGATAAAATGATAAATATAATCCATAACAGTTAATTTATTTTTTAAAAAATCATAGAAAGGTATAAATTTTAAAACTAACTTGATATTTCAATTATCAGAATAATGAAAAATTGTGAAGGCGAGAATTTTTTTTAAAAAAACAATTGAATAAGTTATTAATTCGTTAGAAAATGTTAAATCATATGTCGGCACGCAATACACAAAAATAATATTTAAAAAAATATATTTATTTAATTGTATTTAATAAATGGGAAAAATCCAAAATTAAATATAGTACTCTAAGTATTCCAAACATATCCATACTACAAAAAAATAATTATATTGAACAGACAACAAAAAAACGACTCCATATTGAAAAAAAATCTATTACATATCTTTAATGTCAAATAATAATACGTAAAAAAATTATTTATAATTATTGTTACAAATTTACTAATTAAATATTAAAATTTATTTTACACAAAAATATAAAAATAAAAAAAATATCAAAAAGAAAACTAAAAAAATATTAAATTTTTATTTAAGCAATGTTAAATAGGAAAGTTTTACTTACTTATAATTTAAGTTAATTTTATTGTTTAATATTAAAGAATATTTATAATTATCGGTAATTGTGCATAATTTCCTATTATTCAAATTATCCCTAACATTATATATATATATATATATATATATATATATATATATATATATATAAAGTTTTTCAATAAAAATATCAAAACTTTGACAGCTACTCGCAGCCATATTTGAATTTTTTAAGCTCATTTTGACATTTCAACTCAATATAGTTTGGCAAATTATTATGAAACGTTTAACACTTCAACAAAACTTAGAAATTATCAATAGATTAATTGAAATAAATGTTTAATGAGTCCATTATTTCACGAAATGGACCAATCAATTGGCCAACAAGATCTTGTTATTTAACTCCATTGTATTATTTTCTGTGGGGTTATGTGAAATCATTGGTTTATGTTGATCAACCACAAATAATAGAAGCATTAAAAATAAACATTGAAATTGTAATTCACGAAATTGGGCCACAATTATGTGAAAGAGTGACTGAAAATTGGATTAAACAAATGCATTATGCCAAGCGAAGTCGTGGTGATCATATGAGTGAATTCATCAATGAGTAATTGTGTTCCATCATCAATGCCATAGAATATGCTTAAAAATAAAGGAAATAAATAACTAATTAAATAAATCCTTTAATTGTATTTCCATGCAAACTTCTGAAACGCTTATTGAATACACCTATATATATATTAACATCTAACAAGACACATCTTTTTATAAATAAAATGTCACTTATAAAAAACATACTTTTTTATAAAGAAAAAATATTCGTATCATATTTTTATTAAAAATTAATAAAATAAATATACAATAAACAGATAAAGGGTTAAAAATAATTCACGCTTCATTCAAATATTATTCACAAACCGTATGTTGCCAACTGCTTTTCTAACAAATTATGTGTTTAGATTGGAATTTATGTATTATATCAGTTTTTATTAAGAAAAATAATTTAAACGCTTTATAAATTTCATTCTTGACAGCACTCTAAGTGGAGAAAATAGTAATAACAATAAAATCGATTTTTGTTTGCAAATGGCATTAAGTGCAGCACAAATCTTCAAATTATGAACAATAAAATTGCCATTAATTTCAAGTAACACTGCAATTGAATTAAGCAAGCATCGAGATTACGACGATTCTCAACACGTGATACAATAAAGGTCTGTATTGCTGAATGAAGAATGGTCGTTTCGTATCTAAAGACCATCGGCTACATCTTATAATTAATGCATTTAAATCCTTACTTAAGCGAATGGATGTTATTAAATCTATGGGACGATATGCACGACCACCAACTTTGCAGTTATCAATCAAATATAACAAACGTGAAATTCACACACACAGAGAATCGATAAACAGCCGCATGCAAAAGCACGTACAGTTGCATTACACACATATGCACTCGTACATAATATGTGCAAACGAAACCACTTTTGAAGATTACAGTATTTAGTTACGCGTCGACCAAACGTTCGTACTGACCAGTTCAGTACTGGTCGTGTTTGTATGGACACGTTAACACTGTGTGCATATCGACAGACCTGTTGGTCCGTCGCGTTTGTTTATAAATAGCGAACATGTCAGATCATGTTAAAATCCATAAGCAGTATTTTACTGGTGATAGCAACGCTCACATATTAATTTAATGCCACGCATGTGCGGCCAGTGCCAAATTTCATTAGGATCGGACTCACATCACTGGAAATTTATTGTTTTGATCGGTTCGTGGGTTTCGGATTGAGATGTTTGCCGGTGAGATAATTTGATATGTTTCTGTTGTACGTTTTTTGGATCGATAAAGAATTTTTAACGCCTTCGGAATTTCACATTCGAACGATTTTAATCTTCTTATCTGATCGAATTTATACTTTATACTTTCGTTGTTTCTCTTATCTAGATCGGTTCTGATATCCGATATCGTGTAAATTTTTTTATAGTTTTTTAATAACATAATATTTATCCGACTTAATACGGAAAGCAGACTATGACAAAAAGTGCTTGGACACATTGATATTTTAATTAGGCCGAACTGTACCGTTTTCAAAAAAATATTAGGGATAATAATTTTTTTTAAAAAAATGACATCTCACAAATACATCTATTTTTTCATACTTTAACTTTATATATATAATAAAAATTATATATACATATATATATATATATATATATATATATATATATATATATATATATATATATTTAACACAAATGTATTTTAATTCCAACACCACAATGATTATAAAATAAAGTGTTCAATAATCACTTATTGATTTTAACAGAAAGGCTCTAACGATGATGGCATATCCATCGAAATGCACATCAGTCGGCATATTTATAAACAATAAGTGATTATTGAAAATTTTATTTTATAATCATTGTTGTGTTGGGGTTAAAATTCATTTGTGTTAAAGTGAATCAGCCACAGTTCCAGAACAACAAATTTATCTATTTATTTTATGTGCTTTTAATAAAGATAACAAAAAATAAATTTCTGTCATAAAATCAATTCGAAATTTATATATAAGCAAAAAAAATCAAAAACATCTTTATTTATTCAACACTGACTAATTCACTTTTGTACAAATAATTCATTTATTAAAATTACCAAATTTATTAAGGTAAATGATTCACTTATAGCAAAAATCAAAAAATCATTATAACTTGTAGAAATTAAAAAACACTACCCTTATTTAGAATTAACTCAAATCACACAATAACAATTATATCTTTTAATCAATTAACAATAACAATTATATCTCAGATAAAAAATGTTATAAATGAAAAAGTTCCCGAAAAAATACAAATAAATATCACTAACATCAATAAAAAAAAATCCAAAATATATTTTCACATTAGATAACTCGTTAAAGAGTCACGATGACTTAACCTTTTGTATAAAATATTAAAAAATAGAATCAACGTCAAAAAAATGAAACTGCAATACTTTTACAAGAAAGATTAAAAAATTGAAAAAGTAAAAAGTGATTTAAGAAAATATTTTTGAGCGAACAAATAATACTATTGAATTTATTAACAACTATTTAGTCAAATGTCAAGAAAAAATTTAATATAAATAATTGTGTTTTTATAACGACTTTCACTAAATATCAAAAAGTTAAATATTTCAAAAACATTCACTTCAAACGTCTATCAATTTAATTTATTAACCTGTAAAAAGTCTACATTAGTAATGTTTTTTTTTTTGTATACAAAAGATTTTTATTCTTTATCGATGTATTTCATCATAAATAAAAATACTATTTAAAAGTATTTAACACAAGATTCTCTTCACTTTAATCATACATATATATATATATATATATATATATATATATATATATATATATATATATTAGGTCTACTGGAAAGTTCTGTCCAATAATATCATATCAAGTTTCAAAGATCAGTCATTCTACAGAAATGAAATTCACAAATTACCATCACACTAGGAAGAGGTCCATTAGTAACGAAGAAAAAATTACATTGTTCATAAATATGAATAAATATATTAAAAATGTAATTTATTTAAATTCAAAAACGGACAGAACTTTCCGGTAGACCTAATGTGTGTGTGTGTGTGTGTGTATATATATACATACACACAATTTTAAATCAAAACTATCTAAAATATAATGAGTCAACCAAATGCGATGGTTAAATTATGTTTTATTAAAAATAAAGAAAAAAAAACTATACACATGTTTCTTTTTAATAAAACACAAATCTAGCGTCACATTTGGATAACCCATACAATACTTTTAATTATTGAAAGTAATGAGAAGAAAATATAATAAATAGACAAACCATTGAAAGCCACATATGTGTAAACAAAAATATTATTATAAAAATTTATTGATATAAATAATAAGATTTTTATACACATTTTCAAAATACGATTTATTTATTTTTTTGAAAACTTATTAAAAATTAAGAATATTATAGGCCAAACAATACATAACAATAAGGCAATTACCTTAACTGAATATAAAAATATTGATTTAAAAACAAATACAATATATTAATACAATATCTTTGTTAATATAAAATCCTTAATTTATAGTAAATTAATATAATTAATTGCAAAATCGTTTTGATATACAAAAAAATAAAAAAGTTATAAAGTTACTTTTCCAAATCAAATAAATTATTCTCTCTCTCTCTCTTTATATATATATATATATATATATATATATATATATATATATATATATATAATCAAACTAAATATATAATCAAATCCCTGATATTCACCACAATCATTTCATTTTCATCACTTTAAAATATAAACATCTAACTGTATCTATTCAAAACACGAGAACAACAGACTAAACCACAATAGTGATGAATTTGACTTGGAAGATTTACAATCATGTTTCTATTTCTCTTGCATATAACCCACCAATAGATACAAACACACGCGTATACTCTATACACAAATATGCCTATATATATATATATATATATATATATATATATATATATATATATATATATATATATATATTCATAAATGATTATAAAGTTGCTGATGTGTATCTATGTTGGCACACATAGGTAGGTCTACAGTTCAACAAATCAACAGTACACACAATGGCGTTAACCTCAAAATAAACCCATTATTACGAATCAGTAAATACATGGTCGCTAAACAGAACTCTATTGTCGTGTATGGAGCATCCCTTACAAAAGTCCATTATCCGTTCTCATCCCTCTGTCGAACAGTTCCCCCATACGAACCCCGACACACAACAATGAATAGGAATTGTACTTTTGCCAATTGTATATAACACACTATACGTTTTCGAATATATGTATGTATGTATGTTTCTATTTATTTGATAGATACATTAAATAATATATAGATTTTGTCAGATGGGAAATGTCACTGAATACATCTGTCATATATCATGGTTATATTTATATATTGAATAGAATACTTTTCGTTTAAATTACATTACTGGGTGGTATTCGTCGTTAAATCGATTAACGAATTTATTAGCCACCACGTTATTTACATAAAATTTATCTTTGAATGTATCTAAAAATTGTTAGGTTATTGAAATGTTTCTTTAAAATAATGTAAACCAAAAATTTCTGAAATATAAATTCTAAGACAAGCAGAATATAAATCAAAATTGAAATGAATTTTAAAATAACGCAAGTAAATATAGGGTCATCTAAATGTGACGCCTAGATTTATGTTTTATTAAAAAGAAACATGTGTATAGGGTAGTATATAGGAAAATATGAGTATAATTTCTTTCTAATAAAATACAAATCTAGGCGTCATATTTGGATGGCCCTATATGAAAACGATATTGGGTAATATTGAAAACAAAAACTTAAATAGTATGGTCACGTCAAAAAAATACTAAAAAAAATATTTCCAAAGAATACCAAAAAAATACAGACGTTGAAAAAGACTTAAAAGCTCAGCTGACAAAGAGATTAAAAACGTGATATAAAATCGAGAAATGGAAAAAGAGCTAGATGTAGTGGTCATGAATAAAGACTGAGATTGAAAATAAATCGAAAGAAACTATATGGATTAAAAAAAATATTTTTTAAAAATATAATACATTTCATTGTAAAAAATGTACTTTTACTACTTTTGTTAAGTATTCAAATAAATTACATTTTCAATTAAAATAATTGAAATTCTAATATGCTCTCTTTCTCTCTCTCTATGTGTATATATATATATATATATATATATATATATATATATATATATATATATATATATAACATAACATAACAAATAAATGGGACATAATTTAAAATTAGCAAGCGAGAAATTTTCAATAGCTTGTAAAAGAATTCAATATAGCTGTACTTTTTCATTATTAAAAGAATTAAAATATAAAACGGCTTAAAACTGAAAAACATTTTCATAGACCTGATTTTTTTTTAAATTGATTCCGCAAAATAGTAATTTCCATAAAAATTCAATGATTTAAACAAATTCGGAAAAATGATAAAATTGTCAAATATACAGATTTACTTGAAATACAAAAATTCTATAACATTTTTTTAATTGGAAATTTAAAAATGTAGATTAACAACCTTAAATCCAATTATATTTGAACAGAAAAATTCGTAAATATCCTAAAATATATCAGAAAGTTGACAATTGTCACAATATTGAAAACTAGAAATTATAATACTAGAAGCGTAGGAAGACATGCCAAAAAAAAATTTGTTTCCATTAAAAAAATAAAAATCTTATTATTAACAATCTTTTTTCACTTACTTTTACTAATTATTTTTTCTATATCAAATCATGTACATCCAAAAAATAAAAACAGATTGATAGGGGAAAATTCAACACTACATAACCTTGAAATTACCAACATATTAATGTATTATCAAAAATCTAGCAGATAGAAAGAAGGAAAAAACATCTAATAAAAAATAGTATTAATAGCTTTATGTTGTATATATGTGTACTATTTTGCTATAGTTTTATTTCATACCATTTATATTCATTATATATTAATATACATGCATATATATATATATATATATATATATATATATATATATATATATATAATCAAAATTATATTATTTTTGTAGATAATATTCTCAACAGTACATTTAAATATACTCAAGATTATATGCAAATGTTAATGATAATAATTTATTTCAAATGCAGCCATTATATCTTATTCACATTACAATTAGATTTTATAAGATATGTTAGAATTATTAAACAGTATACACACTATACATGCAAATGAAAAAAAAATAATAAAAACATATAATTTTATGATTTCATAATAATAAATCAAAATTTAAATTTACATATAATTAAAATATATTATTTAAATACCTGTGATCTCATCAAAACAGTATTTCTCTCATAAAAGATAATTTTATATTTCTTCATCATTATCCAGTTCAAACACAGACATATTGAAAACTATACCCACGTGATTCATATTCATGTTTGAATTATTTTGGAAATGATATTATTGCACTAACAACAAATCAAAGATTACAATCAAGCGTATTGATTAAACTGTACTTTAAACTAAATAACTGACTTTTTTCACAATTTTTCAAATATATTTAATAAACTATTTTGTTTAATTAAACCAATATTAACACAAAAAATAAGTACATGTATGAAGTTCACAACCATTTCAGTTTCACTCGAAAATTGACATGCGCAATGAAGTACCTTTTTCACTAGGGAAATTTAATACAAATATTTAAAAAAAATATTCAATATACTCATATTGTTTAATCATTAATATTTTATTTTATACATAAAATTAAATATTTTTTGAATGCATTGAATTTTTTAAGAATATGTAAACACTTTTAACAACATTAAAATGAAATTATTTCAATACTATAAATACCTACAATTAAATATTATATATATATATATATATATATATATATATATATTATAATATATATATATATATATATATATTTATATATATATATATATATATATATATATATATATATGGTCCAAATGAGACTGAAGGATAGTAATTGACCGTAATAAACTCTTCTTATTGTAAACTCTTCTTATTTTAATATGTAAACACTTTTAACAACATTAAAGTGAAATTATTTCACTACTATAAATACCTACAATTAATATTTATATATATATATATATATATATATATATATATATATATATATATATATATATATATATATATATATATATATATATATATATATGTGGTCCAAATGAGACTGAAGGATAGTAATTGACCGTAAATAAGTAACGTATGTCGAAACCGTTCACTTTATTAGGCCATTATATTATATTGGATCATTTAAATGTGACACTACATTTGTTTTATTAAAAAGAAACTATACACGTTTCTCTACACACATGTTTCTTTTTAATAAAAAAACAAATCTAGGCTTTACATTTGGATAATCCTATATATACATAAATTCATACATATTTCTCAATTATATTATTTATATATATATTAAATAAACTCTTCTTATTTTAATTATGACATTCGACGAGGCTTTCGCCCAGCAATGGGCTGATGTGGGCTGTCAGTAGTAGTAGTAGTAGTAGTATATATATTAAATAATTTTTTTTTAAAATATTTTTATTGAATTTATTTTTTAATACCATTAATCCATTTAAAGTAATTTTTACTACAAATTCTTTCCCATATTTCTTTAAATATTATTTATAGATATTTATAATTAAAAATTATTTTTTTAAAAATCTTTTTTTAGTTGTATACAAAACAAAAAATATTTTTTTTATTCTCGACGTTCTTTATTATTAAATACTCAATTTCTTTTATATATAAATAACATACAATATCTTAATATATATATATATATATATATATATATATATATATATATATATATAAATGTTGATGTATTGTATACATGGATTCTAATAAATATTTATAAGAATCCATGTATGTATGTATATAATTTTTATTTCCATCATTGAAGTAAACAATTATCTATAAATTTTATTGTGACATTTATAAACATTTATTGTTTTGTAGAAAATGTAGTATTTAAAATCACAACAAAATGAACAGCAGAATGAAATGATTAAAATAATGACTTTCTAGAATATCATGTTTTTCTAATTAATCCCTCTACATACAATATCTTCAGAATCGTGTTTACTATTTAAAACAGGATGTACTTTAAAACATTAACATTCGAGCGAAATAAATAAATAAAAAAGCGCGCATTAATTTTAATGGACATATAAATCAAGGATAATCAGTGTATAAATTTCAATGAGCAAGAATCATTTCATTAGTTAATACAGCACGCTCCCAAATTAAACAACACAAAAATACAATTTCGTTACATAACATCGTGTCGCTTTAATTCAGGAGCACAAGAATAAATCGTCTAATCCTGAAACGTTAATTAACGCAATAATTTTAAAAGCTGGCGATTATTTACAAAAATGGCGTGGCACAGTAGTCGCCTTAACGAACACCTACAACAAAACACACCGCACATAAACAGTGTTGAATTTATAACGCCCATTTGTGGAGCAATTAACGCTAAATTATTAACTCGAACTTTGTCTTTGTGTATACGACCGGTCGTCGGGCGGTCGGTCGGTCGCATGGTCTGTATACACTCACCACCTAATTGTTTTCTATTACTAGACACTGCTGAACGGATGTAATTGTTGCTGTGCAACTATTCTATAGAACGCCTATGTGGAAAAAAAACACGATTAGAAATTGAAATTGACTATGTATGCTACATTTTATAATCGATTTTATTTTTAACAAGAATAAGATTTCCAAATAGAAATCATTGAATTTCTAAAAACGTCCTTATTGTTTCTGTTCTAAAATCATTTTACATATCAATATATTCGCTTCGAATGATTTTCATTTATAAAGCATTAGTTTTGTAATTTAAAAATGATTAGGAATATCATAATTTCACAAAAAAATATAATTTTAATAAATTGCTTTTTCCAGACCTTATTTAAAAATTATTTAAATACTGATAGTCCTTAAAACATTTACAAAGATGCAAAGGTATTTCACAGGATTTACATACACACACACATACATACATGCTTTTTTTGTGGGCACTGAAGATTTTACATTATTTTATTATTTTCCTTAATGTTTATTATCTTCAATGTATTTGACTCCATATCATATAACATTCTGTTCAATTAGTCTTTGTGTCCAAGTATTAATAGGACATTTTCAATATCTTCAAAACTGTATTCAACTATGTACAGATGTTTTTTAAGCGTGATAAAACTTTAAATGGAATCCCTATCGAAAATTATATCTAAACTAAAAAACACCATATATGTGTGTGTGTGTATGTCTCTCTCTCTCTCTCTCTCTCTCTATATATATATATATATATATATATATATATATATATAAAGAATGCTTTTTAAGTTAAATAGAATTTTTGACAAGGATTCAATTTAAAGTTCTATCAAGTTTAAAAAACATCCATTTTATATGTGCACAACTGCTAACAGACAAATAAAATTTTATTGTTGAATTTGGGAGTTAGAAAAAGGAATAATATTCCATACAGAGTAAATAAAATATATTTCAGGCCATTTTAGGTTATTGTTTTTCAGAGAATTAATAATAAGGTGAATATTGGTTAGTTGTTTTTGTGTAAAGTGAATATTGGTCCATGAGATACACTTTCTTTAAATATCAATTGAATCCAATGGTACAAATACTTTTTTCCTTTTAATACCAACATTAAATAAGAAAATATAATATCGGTTTTATACAAATTGAATGTGTAAATTAATTTTCTAAAATATATTAATCAATTAATTGAATAATTAAAATTTAGATATTGTCTCTGGATAACATTTAAAAAAAGATTAAAATACTTTTTTAACAAACTAAATCAATTTATAATACTTGTATTGTTAAAAATAATTATTCAAATACTAATAGCTGATAAATGATTATAATTCTGTTAAACATTTCATTTATCTACACTGTTGAAACCAACTATTGATTATTCTAATTACTATACCTAAGTGCTCTAATAAAAAATCGTTGAAAACCAAATATATTTATATTATTATAAAAAAATAAATACATTTCTATTTTTTGAAAAAAATAATATTTAGTATTTACAATTTAACCTAATTAGCTTGTTTAGCATTTATGAATCAAATGTAATTGTATATAATTTAATTTGTTTCATAACTCTATTCATAAACAACATTTAAGTGTGTTCTAATTTTAACCTGACTTACATTTTACTCCAAAGACATGCAATTAATGTTAAGAACAAATAAATAACATATAACAAGACCGACATTAGAAATGATAATAATAAATCAAAGATAACCAGTAAAGGGGCAGATTGGCTTAACGCCAATTACAAATTCAAGATTTTTTGAAATTAAAAACAACTACTGAAACCATGCTCTACAAAACTATGCTCTAATTCTTTCATTTTCGCTAATAACCATACCAATTAAATAAAACATATGTTTTGAATTAATAAAACAGCAACTTATATATCTACTCACGCACATACACACACAAATATATATATATAAATTTCAAACTATAAAATCTTTCAATCAGCTTATAATTGTATTTATATTTCCTATCACATATATATATATATATATATATATATATATATATATATATATATATATATATAACTGTTATCTGTCTTATCAAATATTTTAAATGTCTGATGTTGTGTTTAATTTTTTCCGTAAATAATTGTTCTTGTACGTATTAAAAAAAAAGATAATAAAATTTAATGAATGTATGATCAAAAGACATCAAACACTATTCATTTTAATGATACGCAATAGTAAAGAGACAGAATAACCGTTAGCGAATATATAATAAAATAATTTATTGAAGATACGCGACGAATGTTCCAATAATACAGTTCAGTTGATAAAAAACAATTCTATTTGATAATACTACATATTTTAAACATCTAAAGTAAATCTTCTTTGATGTTGATTTAACATACAGCTGAGTACAATTTATGAATCATATTTGTCACATAAACATGCCAACTTTATGCATAGTGATGATTGGTGGTCCAAAACTTAAAATTAATGCGTAAATGGCTCACGCCTGTTTCAAAAAACCCGGCATACATTTTTTTCTTTTTTGAAATAGAATCTAGTGAATTTATAAAAAAGCCAGTTTGTGTAAATCACTCACAGCTTTATTCATATGTAAAATTCGTTTCAGTTGATTGCGAAATTTAATTCGGAAAAATTATTTGAATACAGTAAAAAAATATAGAACTTCTTCAAGCTTGTTCAATTCCAAACAATGTTCTAGTATAGTCAATGCTATCTCCTTCTAAATATGGCCCTTATACATCACAACTAGTCTTTTATTAGGAATAGTTTTTATTCCAATGTAAAATATTGCTATGTACATTACAGGAAATAACGGCATCTATACAAGTTTTATACAATGTTAGGAAGTTTTTAGTCATTCCATGTTTCTTATTCACAAATGAATTCTTCGATACAAATATACACTTGTATTTAAACAACAACATCCGTCATGAAAATAACGTTGTTTTTTTTCAATATGAAAGATGAAATTATTGTGTTAACAAAATGAAATTCGAAACATTTAATAGAAATTTATATAAAGTTATAGAAACTGAAATATTATCTCTTGAGTTATTTTTAGATAATGTTAAAAGCTACCTCAGAGACAGTTCTCTTTAATGAAAGACGACACATGTCACAAGACAGATACATCAAACTCGTAATATATTAGTCAACAGAAGAACATGTTAGTCACTTATTTAAAAGATTTTTAAATGTATCCATGTTTAAAAATGGCCGTTAAAAACAAGAAAACCCATGATAAATCAATAATGTATTTAGAAGTTATAATTTTCAATTGCTATTTACTTAAAAAAATTAATAATTATATTTATTAAAAACATGTAAAATTATCTGTAATAATTTTATTTTAAAACTATTTTAAAAATAAATACTCTTGTTAATACTTTTTAAAAATATATAACCATGCAAATTTATGTAATCTGAGAATGAATCGAGAAATAATCAAATATTAAAAATTCAAAACCTCACATTTTCTATTTTTTAATTATGTTATTAATTTTAAAACTAATAGATTTCATAAAAAGAAAATAAATAACAGTAAATAAATATTAATTAAAAATCGTATAAGAATCAAAACGAGAATTTATTTAATTATAGATTTTTTTCTATAATTTCTTTATAGAATTAATATATTGAAAAAAAATGTTTCATGACTCAATAATATAGAATCATATATACATATATATGATTTTTTTTATTTGGACACTGTAAACTTTACATTGTCTTTCCTTGTGTATTTTTTTAAATTTATTTAATTTCATATCATTCAACATTCTATTCTATTAACTAATATTAAAAGCACATTTTTAATATCTTCAAAACTTTATTCAACTATGAGTAATATTTGTACAACTACTAGCAAACAAATCTTTATATTGTACAATATTACGATTTTAGACTACTTTAGATTATTGTTTTCCACAAAATTTAATAATAAGATCAATATTGATCTATAAGATTTTCATTGCAATTTAAAAATGAAAGAGTAATATTCAAACACATTTATTATTGTACATATCTTTTATATACAACATTCAATAGAAAATATTTTTTTTTAATATCAACATTCTTAAAATAATAATAAATATATTGTATATTAAGAAATAAATAATTTTATGTTCAATTTTTGTTTATTTAATATCATTTGAAAATAAATATCCTCTATTTTCAATCCTAAAAAATATTATTAGTATAGAATACAGCTTTATTTTTCATTTCTTCCTCTCAATCTCTATTCTTAAAAGAGCACTAAATAAAATAGTAATTGGAAGAAAAAAATATTCCAATTAAAAGAGATTCTTTAATATAATCTAAATCTATAAGTTCCTTTTTAATTAACTCAAATTTTTCATAAAACAGAAACTATTCCCGACTTAAATTTCCATTGTACTGAATTAATAGTAAATAAATAAATAAAATGTCGATTGAAAATAGATTCATAAAAATATTATCTTAACAAAAAAAAATACTTTTGAACAAACATTCTCTTCATTCTAAAACCAATCCAACTGCATCAAATCTTCAACTTTTTATTTTTGAATTAAAATTTCGTTTATTAAATTTAATTTTGCTTTTTGTTCTATAAATTCAATTTAAAATAATTATTAACACCTCAACGATGTTGAACCCTTTTGTGTCAATATAAAGAAAAAGAAAATTGTAATCTTCCTTATATGAAAGGAACAAGAAGAGCTTGAATCCATCTACCACAAACAAGATGAGAACTCAACAACAAACTCATACAACAATCACTGTTCTTGGAGGAAATGAGGCACATATACCTCACAGCGGTGGCCTTAATTACGTGTTGGTAGAATGAACAGCATGCGATCTTCCAAAGTAGTCACCCACTCAAGTATTAATCGCACGCAATGTTGCTTAAGTTCGATAATAAAACAACAAACGGCATTTTCAATATCCACACACGTTTATTTATATATATATATATATATATATATATATATATATATATATATATATAATAACCTAAAACCAATCGATAATAATAGTCTTAAATTAATTATTAGGATCAAATCTTTACACAACATAAAATGATAAAATCTGCTTAAAATAACTTATTATTTTTAAAGTGAAGTAAGCTACTTTATTCAAACTGTTATTTATTTCAAGTTCTTTCTTATAATGATAATAATAAAAATAAATATCATAATTACGAACGAAAAATACTCGTTGACAGACAATAATTCGACTTGGAGATAATTAATTAAAATGCAATATATTTCTGAAATGGAATAGCTATAATTACAAAATATAATAGATGAAAAAAATCCGTAGAACAATTTATAGCATCGATTTAATAAACACTTTCGAAAGTATAATTTCCAAAATATATACCAGTGTAATTTATCAAAGATATAAATCATAATTTAAAAGAAAACAATATTATTAGTATTCTACATTTGGTCTCTTCTAGTTTAAGTAAATATATAATGGCTCATACAGCCCACAGCGAGTTCCAACTTTGCGTACATTTTTTTTTTTTTTTTTTTTGTATAATTATTTATTAATGTATGTAAAAATATTTTTAAACATAAAACGTAGCCATAAAAATAAAATAAATTTATTTGCTGATTTTTTGTTGCATAATTAGTTAAAAAAATAATACACTCTCTCTCTCTCTCTCTCTCTCTATATATATATATATATATATATATATATATATATATATATAAAATGTGTATTTTTTTTAATTCCGAAAACACGGCTTATCTTACTTTTTATCTATTTTATTACTTGACAGTACAAAAAGCGTGTAATAATAAGATTTGAACCCACAACACACTCACAAACTTTCAAGATTATTGATCTTGAGCGCACGTTTACAACGCCGACATGTTGTTCTGTATGTAATTTACAAGACTGAATAATTTTAAGAATGTGTGTGTCCTAACGACGTACATATTGTATTAAGCAGTTGTCTAAATTTAAACTTTGTTTGAAACGAATCGATATATATGAGGAATTTTCACAAGAAAAATATGGAATAAAAGCAATCCACAAATAGGCTCTTAGCGAAATAATGAAACAATTCGTATGAGAATTTAGAAAATAGAGAAAAATACAATTCGATTTTTGCTTTTTAAAGTCTTGATAAATAAAACATTGAGAAAAACTTTTACTTTTTTCTTTATTATAAATGATCGCGTACTCATAATTAAAAAGGAAAATTACAAAAAACAGATTTAGAAACTACAAACTGTTATGAAATGCTCGAAATTACGATGCTTTTTATTCCAATATTTTCATTCATTTTCAAATAGATTAAAAAAATTCTATTTAACTTTCAAAAATTTCAAAGCTTACCATCTGATTTGCAATCCTAAGCAAAAATATTATTACACATAGACTTTAAAAAAGTTATTTAAATAGAAAAAATAAACAAATTTTAATTAATCTATAATCTATAAAAACTACAAATAATATATAAACTATAAATAATATATAGGAGTTTCCAATAATCGCTTCAGAAGTTTAAATGGAAATAAAACAAAAAGTATTTAATTAATTAGTTGTTTATTTTTTATATTTTTAAGGCAATTCTATGGCATTGATGATGGAACACAATTTCACTCAAATGACCACCACGACTTCACTTGACATTGTACATTCGTTTAATCCAATTTTAATCACTCTTTCACATAATGGTGGTCCAATTTCACGAATTACACATTCAATTTTTATTTTTAATGCTTCTGTTATTTGTGGTTTATCAGCATAAACCAATGATTTCACATAAACTCACAAAAAATAATCCAATGTATTAGATCACATGATCTTGGTGGCAAATTGATGGATCCATTTCGTGAAATAATGGACTTATTAAACTTTTGTTTCAATTAATCTATTGAAATTTTTACAATTTCTAAACGTTGTTGAAGAGTTAAACGTTCCATGATAATTTGTCAAACTATACTGAGTTGAAACGTCAAAATGAGGTTAAAAAAGAATTCAAACATGTCTGCCACCAGCTGTCAAATTTCTGATATTCTTATTAGAAAACCCTATATAACTTAAAACCTAAGCTGCATTTTTCAAATAGTATTGACTGTCTAATAATAATAAATAATAATTAAATAGAAAAAACACTTAGTCATTATATTAGGTTATGTATTATGAAATGTGGTATTATTATATGGAAAATAATATAAAGATCCGATATTTCATATTAAACGACCTAATATATCTAAATTTAAATGAAAAAATAACTAAACATTTAATCAAAAAAATCACATATCCTCATCTCTAATATCTTTTTTTGTTTTATATACACTTATTTAAATTGAAATCTACATTTAAAAATAATTTAATGAAAACTATGTTCATTCCTTCATAAATCTATATGAATCTGAACTTTATTAAAAATATATATATATATTACTTTATTACTAATATATATATATATATATATATATATATATATATATATATATTACTATAAACATCCATTCAATTAATAAATAACTAAAAAATACTATTAACTCTTGGCCCTTACATGTAACTCCTAATCATTAAATGGTAAATAATTCGAATACAACAAAAGATTAGCAATTAAACAAATATAAATCATCAATTAAAAAAAATCACTGAGTGTGAAATATCAACAATTCTATCGGTTCTAATGATCAACTGAAAATATTCAAACAAGAGACCGACAATTTTAATGGATCTGATAACACACACACACACACACACACACACACACATATATATATATATATATATATATATATATATATAAATGTGCCGAATCAAATGCCAATTAAAACAATACTTCATTTTATCTCATAAAAGCAAAAATATAATCTTCATTCATTTAGTTATTTAATTTAATTTTTAATAATTCGGAACAATACTTTAAATATATAATAAACAAATTATCTTCAAAAGACTATTTACATACATACATACACACTCATATATATATATATATATATATATATATATATATATATATATATATTCGTGTTTACTAAATAAAAACAATCTTTAAAACTGAATAAAATTCTCAGTTTTTCTAAAAGATTGCGGCATGATTATTTTAAATATCAAACAGCAATTAGTTAAACGCGAACGTTGTACCTGACAATATCCATATCAGATATATATTTTATATGTATGTAATTTTAAAAAATACCTTTTACTTTATTTACATTCTTCGCCTCATTTTTTCCACTATTCATTTTCTAATCGTTTCAAATTATCTCAGAAACTTTTTTCGAATTAACAACAGCAGATTTATTTATCATAGAGATAAACACTAATATATATATATATATATATATATATATATATATATATATATATATATATATATATATATACAGTATAACATTTTTCACAAACAAGTAATATAAATAGCAAAGAACTTGTGACATAAAAAATATCTTTTCAGAAAAGAGAAAAAAACTCATGTTATTTTCATCAAACTGAATGATGCCGATCGAGTTACTTTTTAAATTATTCTCTATCGAATTAATATAGAGTGATTTATAGTAATCTACGTTAATTATTTAACATAAATTAGAACGTAATAATTTTTTTAGAGTTATTAGACTGGAAATGATGTGAAAATAATATGTTTTATATAAAAAAAACAAAATGGTTTATAATCGTGAGAAATATCTAATTTGATTTTTTACCATTTAATAGTCTGATTATGGAATGAAATTATATATATATATATATATATATATATATATATATATATATTACTAGAATAATTCAATTACTCTAAGTAAAAGAGAGGAGTAAAAAAAGAAATAACACGTATAGATAAAAAGAGAAACGTGTGGATTCAAAAAAAAATCAAAGGTACAGACGTTAAAAAAGTGGAATAGTTTAAAATGGCAACGAATTGATCATATGACAAAAAGAGAAAATCACTGATTAATAACATATAGGTTAGGAAAACAGAAATATAAAAATACACAAAAATTAACATGGATAGTTGAGATGAAAAGATGAGAAAAATTATCGATGTGGAATAAAAAATAAAGGCGTTGTATAACTAAAAATTAAAAGAGATTTTCATCCAACAGTGAACAGAAAGAAGTTGATTATTTATATATATATATATATATATATATATATATATATATATATATATATATAATGGAATTAGAAACTAAATAGAATATAAGAAACTCAAAACAACATATTAATTCAAATTACAACTTCTATTACACTAATCTAATAAGAAAGTTGTAATATTAATGAGTCTATCTGCTAATAATGTAATAAATCAATGTTGCGCAACCATTTTACACTTGCGAACCCCATACTCAAACTGATATTTTACGTGACCCATTATTTGTTGTTACCATCCTATTTTCTGAACGTTTGGTTTGAGAATTTCTCAAAATTTTCACGACCTCCAACAATTTTTCTGAGACCCTTAGGTTGCGCACCACTGTTATAAACTGTAGGGTCATCCAAATGTGACGCCTAGATTTCTGTTTTATTAAAAAAAAACTATACATATGTTTTTTTTAATAAAACACAAATCCAGACCCTATATTTTGTATAACTCGTTGATTATTATTTATTTCTAAATAAAATCTAAATATTTAGATTATTGTTGATTACCAATTGAATAAAATGATTCAATCGTAATGTAAAAATCGGTACGTTACACCGTTTCCTCTAATTAAAATTATTACCAGATAATCAATTTCGCTATCAATTCACGAAGAGTACATTAAGAGCGTACCATTCAAAATTACATGTTTTATTTAGTACAAACGGGCCACACTACTTCATTCAACTAAATGAAATCAGCCGACGAAAATCTTTCGCTACAGATGTGGCAGATAGTGAATAATTTACGTTGTTAATTCGGTTAGGGTTGGATGCAAAACGGACCGAACATTACGGAATTTATGAATGTCGTCAGACGGAACGATGCATACAATTTGTTTTGTTTTTAATTACTTATGAACGTGTACAACAGTCGGCGCGTATTTCGCGTATCAGCGCTACTGAAATACACATTTTTGTGTGCAGGTGTTTCTAGTATAACCGGCAGTCGTTTTTTATTAACATCTATATATTTACATGGCGAACAGCCGATATCGATCTGAAGAAATTTATTTCCTATGAGGAAATAGTTTAATTATACTCTTGTTTTTCTTCGGGTTCTATAAAAGACTCGAAATTCTTACAGAAAAAGTTAATGAAAACGTAATGATTATCAATTAAATATATATTAATAAAACAAATAACTATTGTACTACATATGTAATTTATTTTTTTAGTAACAAATGTCATTAACAACTTTTACTTTTCTTTAAATCGAGTATCAACTAAAAATTTAATAATATCGAAAATGATTATATACGGTCATCCAAATGTAACACCTAAATTTGTATTTTATTAAAAAGAAACATGTGTATAGTTTATTTTGTTTCTTTTTAATACAACATAAATCTAGGCGTTAGATTTGGATGACCCTATATAAAATAAAATTTAAACCGTACATCAGCATTTATATTGATATAAAATAGAAATATTGCACAGAATAGATAAAATACTAAATTACCGATTAGAAAATATACGAAAGTGCAATTATTAGCAAATCTTAAAATAATAAATTAATGTTCAATGTTGAATTATTTGACAGGAAATAAATTCGAGAACAAATGTCTAACAACACGAGATTGATATCAGCTAATAAATTATTTTAAATGCGTTTATAAAATAAGAGAGATTAATCTTAAATCGTAACAAATAAATCAGAGTATTTAAATGTACAAGTTAAAAAATCATATTAAAATATTTACACATGTTAAGTAGACAATTTAAATAGCGTCTTTGGGACGAATCGTTTGAAACATCAGCTCGAAGAAGTTAATTGAATCAGAATAGTGTGTCGAGAAAAAAGTCTCTTAAAAATAGATGTTATCAGCACTAACCTTATTCACATTTATTCAAATTTATGCTTTACAAAACTTCATTCCGTGAACTTAGACTCACAAATCTTTGTAAACAAGCACTGTATTAGTATATTCTTGACAAAAATTAATCGTCTCATTTTATTATTTGTATAATGGCTGTTGTTACTTATCCGAAAAAACATCTGCAACAGCAAATGCACATAAATATCATTAATTTTATCGGATCGGAATTTTATAGAACACAGAACAAAAATGCGTACAGATAATAGAACTTTCAAACTCGCTAGATCATCTATAAGAATAATATAACGGTTCGGTAATTAAACCTCACACATATTTATAATTACATACATACATACATATGTGAATATGAATATGTGTATCAATATTAATATTTAAATAGTATTACAATGTCTTCGCAGTAATTATATTTATTTAAAAGGTTTACATAAGTACTTGTATAATAACATAGTCTTAATATTTGTATTTAAGAATAATAAATACAACTTCAAACTTCTTACTACAATATAATTAAAAAGTAGACGTTAATTTTTATATAATTAAACACTACATTTCTACAACTTTTCTAACATCATTGACATTCGTTATATATTCAATTATTGTAATTGTACGAAATATATATTTTTTTTAATAAACAATAACATAATGATAATATTGGATGCATTGTGACTATGAGAAAAAAAAACGAAATTATGACCAGATGGTTAAATTTTGCATCAAGACAAACATCTCTCTCTACAAATACTTTTGACGTCACAATCTTTAACTAGAAAATAATTAACTGTACCTCAACATCATCTCATTTATCTAAGTCGACATTTTTTATTTCTTAAAATAAAAATATGTTTTTAAAACATTAAAGTGGAAACCTTATAGAGAACTAAACATAGAAACTACAGAAAAAAATGTCTTTTCAGTCACAAGTGATAATAATTATGAGAAAAAATCCGTGTACATATTTCAAAAAAAAAAATAACAAATAAAAACCTAAGTGGAATTTAAAAAATAAATTGAAAAATAGGATCTTTGAAATAAACAACCCATGTTCTATATAATTATAAACTTTATATAATTACTTAGAACAGATACTTGCATATTCCAAACGAATATATTTTTACACAAAAATATGTCTGATGCCAAAATAAATACATTTTTTAAATGCAGAATTAAAAGTCAAGAAAAACACATTCTTTCGGTTTTACTGTTGTTAAAAATTTGATTGATTTGCAGCTATAACAGCTCTAATTAAAAATAATACGTTAGCACTATACATATATATATATATATATATATATATGTGTGTGTGTGTATTTACGTATTGTGAAGACTTAAAATTATAATGACTCTATTTCTGTAATGGCGAAATAATTATTCTTCACAATTAAAACGTAAATAAATTTGCAATTTAAATAACTTGCTTTTTTGATAATTCATTTTTAATTATAAGACTGTCCTCACAACTATATTTCAAACATATTTTATTTTTAGTTCGTCTGTCTTTATATCAATTCTAGTACTCGGATAAACAATGTAAAATTACAATCGAACTATATTTAGATTATAAACGTGCTTTCAGTTTTTTCTTACTCCTGTTCAATATTCCATTATAAATAACGATAAATACTCTAATTTACTGGTTTGTGGATAAATGTACACGCGAATGTTTTTATATTTTCATTTTAATATGGAACGATTTAAAGTTTTGCTTTATTTATATAGGATTTTCGTTTTGCAATATCAAAAAAAATAATTTTATATAAATTATTCATATTACTATATTAACGGATACAATACAGAAAATTTTTATTAACTGTATTATTTGTATCGACTACCAAACGAAAATATTTTCACAGAAATAAATCACACATCAACATTATTTTTTTTATAAAAATATACATAGAAATTGTTATTAAAAATCATTTCAATGATCATATCATCATCATTAAAGTGTAATTTTATAAAAACTCAATTTTTATAAAAGAAATATATATAACTGATTTATTAACCGAAATTAAATTAAAATAAATATTTTTTGTATATTTTGAAAAAAATTCTGATTTAAAATTCAATTTAAAAGATCAATCTAAAAACTTTTTAGATAAAATGTTTATCATACTTTCAAAAAACACCATCTAATTAATCTAATCACCATCTAAAATCTAGAAAATAAATTATTATTGAACAATTTTATAAAATATTATAACTGTAGGAAATACTATATTTTTAAAAAAAATATCCATAAAGACAAATCAATTCTAAAAAAAAATTTTACAGTATTTTAATTCTATCTTTAATACACAAAATTTAAATTAGAGAAAAAAAATTCTCAAATCTCATTTATATTTCATTATAAAATATTTATAAATACCGTTATATATATATATATATATATATATATATATATATATATATATATTCAAGATGTATAAAAACATAAATATGTATAAATAAAGCAAATACAAACATAAATATATAAATTTATAGCATATATACACAACTTACACGTATATAAATATATATAAAAGTCTTCTTAAACGATTCCTAAGTGTAAAAGAAAACTGAAAAGTATACAGAATGTTAAAATAAAATTATAATTGAAAGTAATACATTTCAAAACGTAAAGCTTGAAGAAATATGAACAACGTACGTGCAAAATTCTCTTAAATAATTAAACATAAACATTATTACGTTGTATTTATGATCAGTTTTTTTTTTACTTAATTTGAAATTTTATTAAAACACCAATAATAACTATTTCCTTGATGATATTATTTATAACAATATATTTTATCGCAGTATTAAAATATACAATTACGGAAAATGGAAATATGAAATGATTATTTTAATGAGACGTTTTACGAACAAAAATTTCTTCAATGTTCAATTTAATTTTAATAATACTAAATAATGTATAAATTAAAGAACTTATCGTAATTTAAATTATATATATATATATATATATATATATATATATATATATATATAAAGACAAAAGTTTTTGCATAAAAACATTTTAGTAATAAATTCACTGATAATCATTTAAAGACTCTCAAAATAATAAATTATTATTTAATTTTTCAATAAACATTCTCTAAAATAATCCCTTGACATTTTACAGATGTCACAAGTATATTTCTTCGTTATTTAATATCTTTAATTGGTATTGCTGTCTATATAAATATAAATAATTTTATTAATTGAAAATATTCAACGAAAAATATAATTTCTAAAATTTATATATATATATATATATATATATATATATATATATATATATATATAAAGAAGGAAAAAAATAAAAAATAATGGTTCTATGATAAATTTATTAAAGGAAATTCATAAAAAACAATACATATTTCAATAATTAATTAATTTTTTTAAAACTATTTAATAAGAAGTAATTTATTATAAATTTTAATACTACCTTAGAAAATTTGCATCTGAAATAATTTTATTACAATTTTTTAAGATAATAAATCTGTTAGTATATTTTAATCGTTAATAATTAAATTATTAATATTCTTCTAAAGAAAAAAACGATTTTTGAAATTGTATAAAATATATTAATAAAAATAAACACTTCAAATATTTTAGAAACCGTTCTTGAATTTATATATTTATATATACATATATATATATATATATATATATATATATATATATATATATATATATATATAAATCAAACTTCTTTGAACATAAACATTCTTGATTTATTATTATTAATTTTTTGTAAGTCAAGAAAGACCAAACATAAAATGATTAATTAAATAACATTTTCATATGATATCAATTTTTTATTCTAAATATTTTTAAAAGTAGACATCGATAATTTTTTTAAAATAGAAAATATCATTTTATTTTTACTTTGTAATCTCTAACATAACTTCATTATTTAATATTTTCCTTTCGTATACGTTTTATTTCAATAGAGTCGATAAAAATGTTTCAATTTAATCAGTACTTAGATATTCACTTATTTTATTTTTAATACAATCATGTGCGATTCATATCTTTCAATACTTCCTCTTTAAAAATACACAATTATCAATTAAACCTTGAATATATATTAACCAATTTAATTCATTTTTTTATTTATTTTTTAAAAATTTATTCTCATACTTCTCAATGAAAAAAATACTAATAAAATAATTGTTTTATATTTTTCTTCTCATTCATCTTTTAACGATTATTAAACATGTATATCAACTATATAATTAAATCGTAATCTTTTTCATAACAAAAAGTCAATAAATATAAATTACTATGTATTTATTTATTCAGTTGCATATTATACAAAATATATTTTTATTCATTTTTTAAGCTTTATATGTAAATATGTTTTATATAAACACACACATATATTTATATATATATATATATATATATATATATATATATATATATATATATATATTATTTGTATGTGTATTAAAATCAAATAATGATAAAAAATGTATTTAAATAAAATACAATTAAGAATTTTTAAATAATATTTCATATAAATGCTATATGAAATAGTGGTAATATCTATAAAAGTACCTGATATAAGAACCTTAAAAATATTTTAATATATGTCCAAGCTTCAAAATCAAAAATCTCACAATTATAACAATACCATTGGATAATGCTAATAAATATATATAGCAATGAAAAACACAAGAATTTATATTAACACATTAAGACAATATTAATGCGTAAATCACTTGTTATTAATCAATAATAACCACATTAGTTAAACATTAAAAATAGTAAATAATAATATAATTATTTACTAGAATATTTCATCAAATGCCTATTAAGAGAAAGAGTTGTAAACTCATTTATGGATTTACTTCTAAATACTTTTAAAAATATATACTTATATGTGGCGGCTGTGCACTTTTGTTTTTGTTCTGTCAACAACGTATAGAATAATTAGTGTATGTGCAGTTTTTTAAAAGTAATTGAATAAAACTGTTTCTATGTTCCCAAAAACAAGATGTAGAGTGTATCAACATGTGTAGATTAAAAAAGTTCGTAGTAAACTTACTATTATTTTAAAATAAATTCGTTACCGGTGTTATTTTAATGAGCTAATACAATAAAAATTAGTCGTTGCAATAAATATTTGGAGAATTGATATATTTGTATACAACTGGAAAACTCAATTCTCCAAATATATATATATATATATATATATATATATATATATATATATATATATATATCCTTAAGTTAATTTCTAACCTGTTATAAACTAAAATCTAAAAAATATAATTTATCACTGTAAAAACATAATTTAGTTGAAGAACTCTACAAGTATTTTCCGATGACATTAATTATTGTCCAATCTTTTAGTTTGATTATTTATTTTAGTTTTATTTTTATTCTCACGCGGAATTAACATATGTATGTTTTTACAAATATCTACATACATAAACACACACACACACACACACACACATATATATATATATATATATATATATAGATATATATATATATATAGCAATAATAATTATTGTAAAAAATAACCATGTTATCAACATTTTTTTTATTTTTTTTGAAGAGAAACTTATCGTCCGTTTATAAAAGTGTCAATAAATGTAAATGTTTAACGGATACGGTAACATTTATTTGTACTTAACACAACTTACGAAAGTAATTGGACACCTATTACGTGAAACTTGTCGGTTAGCAATTCGACAGACGTGTTATCGCCAGACCTATCTGTTGTCAACGAACATTCGAACGAGACAATAAAAATAAAATAAGAACGGAACTCACCAGAGCTAGGTCGGTCACTATACCGGGTACAATAAACCCATGCCGGCCAGAGCATAGGCTGCGTTGAGGACGACGACGACGACGACGACGAAGAGGTAGTCGATGAAGCGACAGCCGAAGCGCCTTTTACGTTATCAACGCCCGTCAAACTCTTATCACTGGCGCCTACGGCGTTATTCGTCCCCACCGTGTCACTTTTCGATAAGTCTACAGGTATTGTTGGAACACTACTAAGTCCGTTCACGGTACCATTCGTATCACTAAAACTTTTCGAACTAGTTAACTTTTTCGTTAAATGTCCACTCTGGCTGTTCAGTCTTCCGCCCTTCTTAATATTTATCGGATCGGTTATACGTCGGCCAAAGTCCGCCTTAAGTATATTGTCTATACTAAATTTTAAGGTACTATTGTTTAAGTTATTGTTATTGTTTTGGTTTTGATGGTGATGATGCAGTCTATTGTTGATATCGTTGTTCTTGTAACTAGCCGATGTATCGCTCTTCGGCGACAACGGCGTGTTCGAGTGTCGTATCGTGTAGCCGTTTGTCGAAACATAGCTCGACGGAGAGCTGGGGCTACTCGCACACGATCGGTTACAGCTGATGGCGGAATTCGGCGACAACCTCTCGACAGACGGCGATGTCGATATGAAATTCGGCGATGTCGATATGAAGTTCGGCGACGTCGAAATAAAATTCGGACTCGCGCTCGGCGTGGACGTCGTTAAATTCTGATTCGATATGTTCGTCGTTATCGCCGATATAGCGTTCAAGTGATTATGGATATTCTTGAACGATAGCTCGCTTAAATTCTCACTGCCACTGTTTATTGAATTATTTACGGGGTTTTCATTCCCGACGGATAACACCGTATCGTCACTACAACAACTTGCATTGTCTTCATCGTTAGTTAACGATAATTTCGAAACAGAAAACTGATGAGTCGTTAACGAATGATTCGACACATCGTTCGAATCCATTGACATTTCATTGTTACTCACATCGGGTGGAGTAATTGTTGTCGATCGAGATGCAGCCGATGAAATTAGATGTGACGTGAGTGTCGACGTTACAGTTGCCATTTTCACTACTAGACTCTTTAATATTACGTACGATTTTTATACTTGTTTGATCCTAAAGATGTACCGGATCAGACAATCAGCAATATAGTTTATTTCATGTTAGCATTTAGTTCTTAATTACCGATAGGTATTTACCAACTACCTGCATTTCTCGTTACTTTGTAAAAATGACATTTTCGTCTAAAATAAAGTTTATTTTATAAACTCATCACCGCATACATTAAATATCTAATAAAACACCTCTCTATTTATCATCGTGAAAAATACAAATATATATTTTTTGGATCTAATCAATATAGTCTAAGTTGTAATCTACGATCAAATTATCGAGTTACATTGAATAATCAATTGAATTCGCATAAAAATAGACTTTTTATCTTAAAAAAACGATTCGAAACCATTTTTTCGAAATATTCGTCCATCCAACCATAAAACGAAATAAATAATTTGTTATCGATTTTTAAATACGTTCACGTTTAACAATTGCCAATCTGTTTAATTTAATTCCACGCTCACTTGACCGTTTACTTAAGTTTATAAACACTAGATCAATGTGTATCACATGTCCTTCTTCTCTGATCTGTCAACTGTCAAAATCCATTTAATTTCATGTACGACACGCAAGTCACAGCATTTGTCTCGTACAATTTCGACGTACTTGAAACGAACACGAGACGTAGAAACGCACCGAGTATTCGACCATTAAAACGTCCGTGAAATGATCTCTTATTTATTTATTTATTTTAATTGATGTGGATCACAAACACTAGCGCTGCAGCAGCACTACCAAAGCCGACTTGCTTCACTCGGAAACGTTCCTTTCACGTCGACTTCTAGACATGCTCTAAGTCTTGTGTTTGAGCTATAGGAGTGGCTTGCGGACAGTAGGCGTTCCATTCGCTAGTTCTACCCCACTCGTCGACCAATCGTTGTACGTTTCACTTATGCATTCATTTGTATGGGTTTTTAACAGCTTTATTTATGGCTTTATGCTGGTTTTTATTATTTAAAGACTGGATTTCATGTTTCGGAGTACTTGAGTCGGGCGTTGTATGTTGTATTTCTCAGTTATTGTCCTGGTTATATTAATTTTGATTTGTAATTTATGCCAGTTGTGTGATTTGCAGCGCATTCTATTCTACAGTGATATTGTGTATTACTCAATTGAGGGAATATTTTTCTCATAACATATATATATATATATATATATATATATATATATATATATATATAAATTTGTACACTTATTCGAATCTACTTGTTCATCTCTTTGTCTGTTTCTTTACACTGACACACTGAAATTGATTTATTTTTAAGTAACATGACCATTCTATATATGATCGTGCTGTTAGAACTTCAATGCATGTTATAAATATTTTATTTTTCCAAATCATGTTGCTTTAATTGAAATGTTTTGACATTTATATTACAATCGTTTCAATTGTATATATTTGATTGGAAATACATTATCTAATGGGTAAGAATAATTATTTATTTATGCGTCTTCCTAAATATATTAAGTACACTGAAAATCAATTATTAAATAATAATGTATCTTTAAATCACACGCATTCATACGTATATATATATAAATATATATAAGGGGGGAGGGAGGGAGTTAGTTAGAGAGAGAGAGAATTTATGAGGTAATTTTATCTATTATAATTCCTAAAATAATCTAAGTCGCACAGAAAATAACATTCGAAAATAATAACCTTCGATTTTCACAAGCAAATAGCTCATATTAAAAATTATATTACAAAACTATTTAAAAAATATTATTAAAAACAGATGTAAAATGTGATAATTACATCGTTTATAACAATGTCTATCAATATTCATTTTCAATCAACCACATTATCCACATAAGTAAATGTATGTTTTATATAGGTGTTTTTTAAAAGTAATATAACTTTAAATTGAATCCCTATTTAAAGTTCTATCCAACTTAAAAAAACATCCTTTTATATATATATATATATATATATATATATATATATATATATATATATATATATACATGTATGTGTATATGTATACATAAAGGTATAATAAAAAATGTTTTTTTTACATTAGATAGAACTTTCAATAGGGAGTCAGTTTAAAGTTCTATCATGCTTAAAAAAACATCTATATATTTTTACATATTCACGTATATATATATATATATATATATATATATACATATATATATATGTTTGTATACAATAAATAAATTTAATTTTCTAATTAAAATTGTATTACTCTCCAAAAAGGAAAATATACAAAAAAACATAAAGCTTGCAACAAAAATATAAAATGAACATAAAAGTTCAGAAAACAAAATATTAATATATTATAAAAACGTAGCCACATACACATACTATCTATTTATCTCTCTATGTATATAAATATATATATATATATATATATATATATATATATATATATATATATATATATATATACATATTATTAATGTGTTGTTACAGTTGTTCTGATATGACAAATAAATACAGTTGTTTTAAATTAATGTTACGTGACATTAATTTAAAACAACATACCACCCAACAGAACATTCTACAAAGCAATTCTTCTTAATTCTTATTAATGACAAAAAACATAAATACATGTACCTGTATATATGTACATTTTGCAAATATTAAATTTATCAGTTGACAGAATAGCAAGAAATTCTATGAAATTATTATCTTTTGTTTTAACGATTTACGGCATTTTATAACGAATTATAAAATTACTGAACTACTTAAACATTTATTTTATACGTTCTGCATACATACATAAATAATTTCTAAATCATAAGTAAATATAAAATTGTTAAAAAATATAATTTAATAGTATTCTCAGATATTTAATATTATGTAGCATATACGAGTAAATAAACTAACGTATAATCTAACATAATAATAAGAAATATTTTTAAAAGACAAAATAGTAGATATATATATATATATATATATATATATATATATATATATATATATATATATATATATATATATATTGTATATATATATATATATATATATATATATATATATATATATATATATATATATATATATATATATATATATATATATATATATATATATATATATATATATATATATTGTAATTTTTAATTTCACATAAATACCACAAAAAAGATTTTTTTTGTTCTCAATTCTGTTCTAAATTAACATGTAAAACTATTACAATAAAAATATTTTATATTATAACACTCTGACGATGATAATCGCCATCGAAATATGTATTAGCTTATTATGAACAAATATTATAAAATGTACAATAAGTAATTATTAAACACTTTCTAATACTTGTGATGTTGGGGATGATAATATATTTATGTGAAATGTTAGAATTAATTTTACTTTAAAATTATATTTATTTGTTAATAAAATAATGTGTAAAATATGTAATATCTTCATAAATACTAATAAAATAAATATTTTTTAAAAAAGGTTATTATATTTCTTATTTATTTTTATTTAACAGTGATGATTAATATTGTAATTTAATAATACTTCCTTAATAACAACTGCCATTAAACATAAGAAGTGACATTTATTATTACCACGCCAAAATCATTTCAATAGTTCAATATTTTATATAAATTGTCTGTTTATTAATTAAATAATTTATTCGTAATTTTTTTAGAAAAAAATATCTAGAAAGAATCTTTTAACCAAAACTCATAATTATTAAATTTAATAAAATGGAATTATTTTTGACAAAAACATGTAAATAAAAATATAGAAATTCGTAAGTTTGTTGTTTCGGAAATGCATATTCCTTTTTTATAATAATTACTTATAACTAAAACATCATAATTATTAAATATGAATTCAATAAAGTTTTCTTGTATTAATTCATAAATATTCCCTTCATTTCATAAGACATAAATCATTTCAATAACTCACTGATATTTTTATAAAATAAAGTAATGCCACTTATTTATTTTTGAATGAAAATATTTCATTAAACAAATAATTTCACACGAATGACTATATATATATATATATATATATATATATATATATATATATATATATATATATATATATATAAACATAATTTTATAAACATATTATTATTATATTTGAAAAAAGTATTAATTAAAGAAAAATTTATAATATTTCAAAAATTAATTATTATCTTAAAATTCGTATAAATATTCCAATAACTGAATTAAAAACTCATTGAGTACTAACCAACATAACCTAAAATAAATATAAATAAATCAAATAGTATTTTTAATTCATTATTTGTCTATAATAATAAATGAGCTAGACAAAAGCTATCTTACATGATTTATATGCAAATATTATTCATTTTATTTTCATTAATCAACATTTAACAATAAAACTACATTATATATATATATATATATATATATAGAGAGAGAGAGAGAGAGAGAGAGAGTCAGCTAAGTATGACACTTAGATTTGTGTTTTATTTAAAAGAAATAAAAGAAACTATACTCATGTTCCTTTTTAATAAAACATAAATCTAGGCGTTACATTTGGATATCCTCTCTCTCTCTCTCTCTCTCTCTCTCTCTCTATATATATATATATATATATATATATATATATATATATATATATATATATATATGCAAATATAGACAAATTAAAAAGTAAATATATGAATAAAAAGAGGGAAAAGAAATAATGAGAATTAAAAATAATTATAAGAATTATTTTAAATAAATACGGTATAAACATTTAACAATATATGCTGAAAAACATTAATTTGCAAAATGTAAAAAATTGTTTCAAAATTTAATACATAGTAACTGTTAATGTTTAATTGTTAAATTATTCATATTTTCATTTGTTAATGATGGTAGTTATGTTAAATATTTGCATTTTAAATTAATTATGATTTATTTTAATTTAGAAACAATAAAAACACTATAAGGTATAACATATATATATATATATATATATATATATATATATATATATATATATATATATATATATATATATATATATATATATATATATATATATATATATTAATAACACATTACATTATTTTAACTATAAGAAAGTGGTTTTAAATCTTTTTTATATTTAAAATCCATAAATAGTTCAATGTTCCATTATATCTTTATAGAGATGCAAGTGAAAAGCGTGTAGAATGTACAAGATAACAAGTTCCTATACGGTATTGGTTTTATACATTATCGATTGTATGAAAGTGAAGCATGATGGAGAACTCCAATTATGTTTTTTAGATCAGTTGTTCAACGATATTGAAATTCAAAAACAGAAGCTGAAACTTTGTTTACTGTTTTTTTTTATATTATATAATATAATAAAATAATTGCTACTGATACACCAATTAAAAAATGTTGCTACATACAAAATGGAATATTAGTATTAAAATTATATTATAATATTTTTAATTTAAATATTACTATTTTGTTATTTTTTAACAATAACAATATTAAAAAAAAATTATTTTAACAATAATTTCCGTTACATAGATTTTCTTACATTTTTTGAAATAAATTAAATTTATATATATATTTTTTTATATACACTTAATTTTTAATATTTTCTTAACCTTAAACAATATTTACGTTAGTAATAAAAAAATATTAAAATATTCGTCATCCTATTTTTTAAAGGAAAAGAAAATATTGAATTCTTCTTAGGACTTAATCATTTTTGTATTATTTTTAACGATGTTTTCTGATTGAAATCAAATAAATTATCTGAATATTAGAAAAAATAATCAATATTAATAGAATAAAATTTCAGAATACATTAATATAAAATAATCAAAAAATCTATCTGCAATAAATATATTATTATTAATCAATTATTTATAAATTTTATTCAAGACAATTTATGACTATTTCTGAGAGGCTTTTAACTACCTGTTTTTATTATAATTAATACAACTATAACATTTAAATATCAATTTTAAAAAAATAAAATATTCAATAAAATAATAAAAATAATAAATTTATACACACATTCGGAGATATACATTTGTATATATGTACAATATATCATAAAAACCTATATCAAACCACTGTTCAGTAAAAGCATCATCAAACATCATTAGGTCCTCTTAAATGTTTGTCGAGGTTTTTCCAATGTTAGATATATAATATATATACGAGTATATATTGAATTAAATAATATAATTTTGTTTTCATCAAACTAAGATTAATTCGCCATTGATAGTAACTACCTTGAAAAAATAAATTAAAAAAAATTCTCTACGGCATTTTTTATTAAAGAAAATATCTAATTAGTTTTTTATATCAATGCAATAAAACCCGAATAAGTATTTCATTAAAAATTCGTTTATGTTTTAATTATATTTTTATAATTTTTATCAATATTCTTCAAAAGAATTTTAATCACATGTATATAATTATGGGGGAGGGGAGGGGTTTGAAAAAAGCGAGAAAGAAAAAATAATAATTACTAATTAAAAACAGAAATAATATTCGATATTCAAGCATTTGTCAAAAGATTTTTTAACAAAAAAAAATATTTATTTTAATTTGTGGATATTTTTAATATTCAACATTAAACAGTGAGCTCAGTTAACAATATAAATTACTTTTTAAAAAAATTAAATAGATGAATACACATGGTTTTTGTTCTTTTTTTAGCCAACCCCATTTTATTTTTCTAACATGTTTTATTTTATTATTTATTTTAAAATTATGGCGAATTGACTTTCATATAAATGAATTAAAGATTTTATCTAAATGCGCATTAGATTAATGTTGTTATAAGAAAAGTAAACAATAAGTCATTATTCAACACTTTTTAATATCTTGTAAAGTTGGGGGTGGCAATTCATTTGAGTCAAACTTTTTTTAAAAAAAATTTAAATGCACTATAGGATGTAGAATTTTCTACATATTAAATTTATATTGTTTAATTTTTTCATTCAAAAAATAATATTTTTTTTTAATATACATTTTTTTATAATTTTTTCTATCTTAAAATCATAAGTGTCTTTATATATGATACAGTTTATAAATAGTCTAATAAAATTTTCATAACACCAGAAGACTAAAAAAATTATCACTGTACATTAATTTGCTCAGTTTTTAATTTTTATTATAATTTTAAACATATCTTATTATTATTATTAATAATAACTCGTTTATATAATTCCGTTTAGAATATTCATCCCACAAAATATATATTAAAAAAATTATAGAAATTTTGAAAATGGTTGTCAGCCACTGCTTAGATCGATCCTACATCTATAGAATTCCTTTTTAAGATATATGTATATATATATATATAATATTACTAGGTCCGTTTGTTGAAAATAAATTAAACTTACAGTAAATAGTTACAAAGAATGGCATACAAAAGACACCTTTATCAAGAACGTTGTACGTATTTTCGTCATTAATATTCAAAATTGACTGTGAATTTCAGCTGTATAAATAAAACTATTCGAGGTAGTATCTCTGATGCAAAACAAATATCACATAAATACTTTTTTAAATCGCAAACAAATAGAATTACAAAAAGAACATCTTCTGACTATAAACGAGTGGAAAGCATTAAAAGCTCTCGATGAGAGAAAATAAACTACTTAAATCCGTCCGCGAGATTCAAACTCACGATCCGACGGCCGTAAAAATCCGGCAGAACAAAACGACCAACATCCCTGGGATCGATCTGTGAAAAAAAAGAACCGAACACGTTCACTGCATTAAACTCTTAAATCAAATGGCAAAAACTCGCTGTGCGAGAGGCGTGGCCTGCGTTCGCATCACGTACGTCGACACCCATTATGCACATGTGACGTGCGAACGGGCGGAGCGCCGTCCGATAGGTGGAACCAATGGCATGGACGACGTGTGTGGTCCGAAACGACAGTTGATCTTCATTTACAAATCTTGTTATGGCAATTTAGTGATCGGATACACACTTTCGACGACGATCGATATATATAAAACATGGCGCGCGGTGTAAGCAAGATATCAAACGTTATTAAAAATATCGCGCCGTATATCTATTTCTATTCGATGCGATCTGACGAAATGTTTGGTGGGCGTGAACATGCACAGCATGCTGTATGTCCGTGCAGTTAACTATTTAAAATGATGTATTAGTGCCAGTGTAGCATAAGCTTATAAGAAGTATATATGTGTTTGGGGTTTTTTGTTTCGTCCTCGGATAGATGTACTTTGAATAATTGAACGTGATTTTGCATTTAGGGTGTTTTAATTAGTTGATGTATCTTTTGCATGGAGCTAATTTTAACGAATGTGCGTGCATTTGGTTTGTTTGCTCTAACAAAGCGTGTGCTTTGTAAAGATAAGTATTTTATCTCTACCACAAATGGTGATTTTACACATATTATTATCACAACGAAATAATGTTAAACTATACATTTATATATATATATATATATATATATATATATATATATATATATATATATATAATTGTTATATTATTCTAGATAAATGATACAAATAAAAGTTATCGTCGTTTATATAAAATCTCATTTCAGAACGTTTCCCTGTATAAATTAGAAGCTACATTATACGGAAAAAATAACGAGAGGCGCCTATCACATAATAAACAAACGGAATTTAATTTATTGTCATTGTTACAGGTGTCTAAAACGCATTAATGAACAAATTACGTTTGTGCGTTAAGTCTGTTTTTATTTTATTTTAATGAAAATAATGATTTTTCTCTCGTTTATTTTTCTGTATGTAAATTTATTGATAAATAAAACGCAAGTCATTACTTACGTGCCCCGTTTTAAAACAAGTACGTATATACTGATATACCAGCATACACTAAATGGTACTATATTTTTTTTACAGATTATAATTTTTTATAGCCTGTTTTCAAAACAGATTGTTATTTAAATAAGAAATATGTATAAAAATATTAATGAAACATGATTTAATTCATATATATATATATATATATATATATATATATATGGTCATCCAAATGTGACGCCTAGATTTGTATTTTATTAAAAAGAAACATGTGTATAGGGTGGTGTATAGGGAAACATGTGTATAGGTTCTTTTGTTTCTTTTTAATAAAACACAAATCTAGATGTCGCATTTGGATCACTCGATATATATACTCACATAAATAGATTTATTTATATATACTGAAATTTATTTTCCATGAAATAATGAAAAATTTAATTTATACTTACTTAACCACTGTTTATTAGTGTATATTTTTAAAAATTCGATTAATCGTATTTAAGCACGTTATAAAATAAAAACTATTAAAATCAATTATTAATCTGATTTAGAGGACTATGAAGAATACCCTGATTACAGAAAACAGACCACTATAAGAGATAAAATGAAATACACTTTGAGAAATGATATAAGCATATCACTTTTATTAATCGTTATTCTACACTACAATTAACAAAATAAAAAAATATTTTCCTTCTCTTTTAGCAATTGAATAATTCAAAACTGACTTCATACAGTGGAAAATTCATTTTATCGTTAATAAATTACTTCTCAACAATGTATTAAGGTTTATATTAAATGTTCAATAATTACTTTTGTTTATATACATTTCGACATCCATATCATCATCTTCAAGCAAAGTACTATAAAATCTAATTTTGAATTTAATATCGTCTATTTATTTAATTTATTTGTAACTGTTAACTTAGAGTAATCATATTTCATTAACTAACAATTCGTCATATATCTCTATGTTCGGCTAAACAGTACGTTAGAAAAATAAATATTAAAAATTATATGCCTTTTTTTAAAAAAAATAAAATAATGGATTTAATTTAAAATTTAATCTAGAATATACTTTTTTGATTGCAAATGGCTTTATTAATTTTTTATATTAAAATACCTCTTGTTTTTAAACATCAGAATTTTTTCATTACCATTTGGATATTTATTTAGATATTTAATTCTATCTTAAAAATGTAGTAATCAGAATATAACAGTATAGAAGAAGATGGAACACACACACACACAAATATATATATATATATATATATATATATATATATATATATATATATATATACTGACAGTGGTTTGCATCACCGCGTGTCATGCGGAAGGTTGCGTTCGATTCCCAATCGGAGAGTCCCTCATTTTCGAGGGTTGAGTATGAAGGCCGACAACCTCATCTTGTAAAAAATAACTGTCGAGAAGGGAGTAAACACCAAATAAAAAAATCTTCACCAATCCGCCTGGTCAGCGTGGTGAATATGGCCAAATACCAGTGAATGGTAGCATTCATTGAGGCTTTCGTCCAGTAGTGGATTGATATGAGCTTTATGATGTGATGATATATATATATATATATATATATATATATATATATATATATATACCAAGAGACATTATTCATATAAAATCCTTGAATCCATATGTATTGGAATTTCTCATCTTATTTACTTCATCGAAAAAAATTATACGTTTTCATTACACCGGTTATTCATCAGAAAAAAAGTAAAAATAATAAAATAAATGTAATTACTTACATACCTGACCGCAACAAAATATTAGTAATACAAAAAATCGATTACTTAATAGCACGTCAATCTCAATAGTATAAAAGTATATCTCAATAGTGTAAAGTTTTATGAAACTGACAATTAAATTTAATAATGTCAATATATTTTAATGATTGCATCTGTAAAGTAACAATCTGTGTACACCGATATAATAATTTAAACTCTTAATGATTTCACACGTGTATCTAACATACATACACAAATGACAAACACACTACACAAATTACTCGACAATTTCGTGAATATAAGGAAAAAAAGGAACTGTTCAATAATTATTATAAACATACAAACATGAGAAAAAGTCGGACGTTAACATATTTCTTAATTATATTTCAACGTGGGTACCATAATTATGGACTAGGTGAATTACTTACATCCGCACTTATGCCGTGTTTTGTCATTATGAAAAAATGTAAAGTTCGTGTTTTGGGTGAAACTGAATTAAGCGATTCATTATATCTATCTCGCCTCCGTGTGTTATTATACGTACACAAAAAAGTGACTTACTTAATTAAAAATTGTTTTTTTTTCAGTCAAATATCTTTTTCTTGTTGTAATAGAACTCGAATGAACTCGGAGATTACAGACTTAGTTTTTTTATATACTGCACACATGGTTAGTTGTGTAGTGAATTGAATTATTTACGAGAGTTACGTTACAACAGAAACGTTTCGATAAGGTCATTAATTTAATTCTAAAAAATACAAACATATATATATATATATATATATATATATATATATATATATATAAATGAATTCTTTTAATAGCAATGTTACAACAATTTTACTATAAACTTGTTAAACAAGAATAGCAAATAAATAATTAACTATGCTATTTAGAAATATATTTTTAATATAAACGTATACTAGATTATCACTTTACACTAAATTAAAAATAAGAAAATGGTTGTGAATAGAATACACGCTAAGAGCAAAACAAATTACTGCAAGAGAAATATTTCAGGTTAAAATTCTCAAGTAATAGGTACTTAAGACATGATAATAGAATACAGAGAAAAAGTATCATAAATAAGATTTGAATTTTTCAAATAGTCTGATAAAAATCAATCTTAGAAACATATCTTTCTAAATTACAGATAAGCAAAACGAATTGATACTTAAATTATGAAATAGATAGTTTTACAATAAAATGAAATATTTAAAAATCTAATTATTTTTATATGTTAAATTCAATGGTCACGGAAATAAAAAAATCTGAACATTTTTTTCCATAGAAAAGTTTTAATTCTACTTTTTTATCTTTTTCAAATGTTATAAAGAGATTTATTATTATTTTTATATTGAGAATTACATCTCATATTTTATACTCTTTCTTAAAACGAGGTATATATACATATATTACATTAAACAAACAAATATTAAATATTTTGTATCGACATAATTTTAAACTGCTAGGTAAACATCAACTAATATTAAAAAAAGATTATTGCAAATTATTGAAAAATATGTAAATAATCACATTGTTTATTTTCATTACAACTGAATTGGGTTTCAATTAATTTATATAATCTTTCTACTTACTTTAAATCCTTCTCGAAATCCAAACGATCCCTGCTCTATTATGTAACACTGCAGTATTATGTAACACTTATAAACACACACAATTACGTTGTCTTTCTATTTAAAAAAGAACGGCACTACACCTCTACGTCGATGTAAAAAAAATATTTCCGAATTTTACCGAATTTTTACGAAAATCACCAAAATACAAATTTTATGAAATATTAATAAATTGTAATTATATTGCTATTATATATATTAACCTATGTTTTTGAATTGAAAAAAAATATATTCTCAATATATTTATTAATATTTACTGAAGAATATATTTTTTCCTTCGTTACTAATGACCTCTTTCCAGTGTGATGGTAATTTGTGAATTCCATTTCTGTAGAATAACACATTTTTGAAATTTGAGATGACATTATTGGACAGAAATTTCCAGAAAAACTTAATATATATATATATATATATATATATATATATATATATATATATATATAAAAACATCGTCTACACAGAAACATTAACATAGTTTTTTAAACGTTTTATTTTTCATAATTTACTTACATTGTTAAATAGAAGCAAATTCGGGAATCGACGAGCGAAACGAGTAGGAGGCGGAGCCCTTTGGTCTAAAAAAAGAAAAAAAGTTGTGTAAGAAAAAAAGTTAAAATATAATTATTAAAATAAATACCTACACCGGCGAGATAAATTTTATACTACATTAAATCAAAAAGCAATTTAAAGCCATCTTTTCATTCTACCATCAAATCCACTATCAAAAATAAATACTCGTTAATAACCACGAAATTCGAACGAAATGAAGTTAATTACGAAAGACATATTTTTTGTTTAATCAATCATCCGACAAATATCGGTATTTTATTAAAAGTCCGTCGTACACAATTAGTAATTCGATACCTTCGAAATCCAATTACAAATGTTATTACAAACTGTGAAGATGTTTTCACTGAATGGTGACATAACTTTAATTTACCCTCAACTTACAGAAGTAGCAGAAATAATTAAAAAGTTTGTTTATTCGGCTCAGTGAACTTGAGCAATGTAGAGATATTGCATGACAGCATGTCAATCGATTCTATTGAAGACCCGGTCAAATCGAGCACACGTCTATTTATAACACAATTACGAACCATGCAGTTTAAAATAGAGATATTCGTGTAATTATACACAAATATATATATATATATATATATATATATATATATATATATATATATATATATAATATTTATTAAGCATTTAAACTTACAAGAAATTAAAAAAATCTATGTTAATTTTTATAAATAAATGATATCTATATTTATATTTTGCTATTTGTTTTAAAAAATAAAAACAACCTTTGTAGTTAATTTTTAATTGAATAATTCAGACATTCATTAACGCTATAAATACTTAAATTGTAATCAGTCATGTCACATAAAATATAAAGATTTAATTACTAACTTCCATTTATATTTCAGATGTGGTCGAATTTAATTACAAAGTTCCTGTTTAAAAAAAATGACATTTTTTCAATCCTTTTTTCGATTTTCAAGAATACGTTAATATACAAAAAAATACGATAATGAATAAAACAAAATATACAACGTAAGAAATATAAATAGTACTAATGTTATTTTATTTATAATATTCTATAAAGAAAATTAATGAATTAATATATACATATATATATATATATATAATGTATGTGTATAAACAATTGTAATTCAATACATCCTCGTGTTATTGCTATCATTTGTTCTTGTTCAATACCCGGTGCATACGATTGAAGTGTCTTGAATTAGGTAGCTTATTCAAAAATCCATACGAACAGAAGACACTTTTTCGCTTCCTAATTGAACATTCTTTTACTGTGTTACGTCGCTAGTTTTTTTTTTCTTTAGCGAGGTGTAAGTAAAGGGGAACAAAAGTCATCCTCTAGAGGTTATCGTTCTTCAACTTGTAAAACGTTAATTAAAAAAGAGCTATTCGCAAGTTTTTGAGAACCCTTTTCAAACAACAGTACCTACTCACTTTTCTTTTAAGAAGCGTTGCACGTTTCAACAGTTACGAATTAAAATTCAGTTTCAGTCATTGGAAATGTCGTTTTTTAATGCCTTAATATATTACATAAAATAAAACCGTTTTTAACTATATCATATATATATATATATATATATAAGGAAAATAGATACAAACAAAAAATGAATGAAAACATCAATAAAATTATCAATACACATTTTGAATTTAGAAATATTTTACAAAAATTAATGAATTGTTTACAGTACAAAATTGTTATCATTTGTGTAGAAACCAACTCAAACTTTTTGGAAGTATTTTAAAACTTCATATTTGTACAAGGAACAACAAACTGGACCATAAACAAAATTGAATACCTCACTATCTTCCTTTCTTTTATATTTATATATATATATATATATATATATATATATATATATATATATATATATATTGTGTATGTGTGTAAATTTTCTTCGTACAATAAAAAACCCTTTATTATAATGTTAAAAAAATATTTTGTTTTGTGTTGAATTATATTTTCCTCAATTATTTTTTTAAAAAGAAAATATGTAGTAAAATTTTAATTCTAATTATTAACAAAATAATATATTTTTAAATCCTGCATTAAAAAATTCATCTATTTTATTTTATAAACTAAGGAAACTAGAGCTAGAGAATTGAGAAAAATTGTTCCTATCAGTTATTGGAATTATAACAATGGTGCTATAATAAGACATCTGTTAGAAGATAGTGAAAATAAAGAGCATCTTCGAAGGGTTTTTTACTAATACACTAAATATTAAGTTGGTACTTATTGCTGTAAACCTATACCACTAATATCCCTAAAGTTATATCCTTCTTAGTACTTTTTGTTAAATTGTGTGTGACATTTTTTTTAAAGGTAAATCTCTGTTTATCTCATTCATCCAATATTTATATTACATAGTTTCGTAATATATGTTAAAACAACATTTATTTTAACATCCATATAAATAGTTAACAAATTGCAGTTGATATTTTATATTATTTTGATTTCAAACGATGTTTCATTTCCATGCTTTAAGTAGGAACTAACCATTCAATTTAAGTAAAAATATATCACAGTCCATCCTTAAACTTAAATATTTATATACATTTTATTAAGATCAATATTCATTTATTTAACAAAACTTGTATCATAATAGTTTGCAACCGGTTAATTTAAGCGCCATTTTTCCATATATGTTGATTCGTTTCACTTTCATTATGATGATTTTCAAGGTTTCGCAAATAATTAAATATGAAAATTTGTGATAAATTACTTGGCAGACTGAGAAATTGAAATTTAATAAACCAATTTTTATATAGTAAATGTAATAAACTTAATAGAGTGCAATATAACTTTCATTTTATATATAGATGCCAGAACTTACTGAACTTGACAAGGCAACAGCTTCAATGACGGAACCTAGAGCAGACAGTGCAGGTTCTGGCACAGACAGTGACTCAGATGACACCATTCCTGAACTTGAAGATACAGGTAAATTTTTAGTATCAAAACTATAAATGTGAGTAATAATGTATAATACTATTTGCAGGTACAACCGGAACAACAAGCTTCCCTGGAGGAGCTGCAGCTGCGGCTGCTGCGGGTTTACCTATTGATATGGTATCGAAAGCAAAACAATCGAGAGGTGAAAAAAAGGCTCGTAAGATTATGTCGAAACTCGGACTTAAACCGGTTCAAGGTGTTAATCGAGTAACAATTCGTAAATCAAAGAATATTTTGTTTGTCATAAACAAACCGGATGTATTTAAAAATCCAGCAAGCGATACGTACATTGTGTTCGGTGAGGCAAAGATTGAAGATTTGTCACAACAAGCACAAGTTGCTGCTGCTGAGAAATTTAAGAATGAAGCTGCTAGAGGAGCTGGTGAATCAGGTCTAGGTGGTGCAGCAGGTGCAGGAGGTATTGTAGCACCAATTGCTGAAGAAAGTGAAGAAGAAGATGGAGCAGGAGGTGCAGATGCTGATGGAGCTGATGCTGATGGACTACCTGTGGAAGAAAAGGATGTAGAACTAGTCATGTCACAAGCAAATGTCACCCGCCAAAAAGCAATAAGAGCATTACGTAATAATGGAAATGATATTGTCAATGCTATTATGGTAAATTTTAATTTGTTTTGTAATATTAAAATTAACTTCACCGACATAACATATATGTACACGTACACATTTAGTGTTATTTATTTCTGATGAATTTGTCAAGGTTTCGCAAAATACATCTTAATATAAAACTGATGAAAAACTTGGCAGACTGATAATAATTAAAATATATTTACAATAAACTCATAAGTATACCGGAAGTATATGAAATTTTTTTCACTTACAGGAACTTACGATGTGAACATGATCATCATTCTTCAATATAGTGGTACAGTTAAAATGGCCATTGAGCAACTCAAGATGTTGCCGCCATCTCTTGAAGTAAACCGTCACACAAATTTATTTCTTACAGCTGTCCTCGCTCTTGCGTCTTAGTAATTAAGTTTACCATCTAAGTGATTTATTTGTAAATTAAACTTATAAAGTGTGTTAAATAAGCCTTGTTGTGAGTTAAAATTAGCCATTGTATCTTGTCGAATATTAGTTACTGTTTTTCATTTTATTAAATATTGTTATTCTCAAATGTTACAGAAAATCTCAAGTCTTATTAAATGTACATAATTTAATCAAATATTTTGGCATCAAGCTTATAAAAATATATTATTTTCAAACTTAATGCTTAAATCCAATTGGTATTTATTTTAAATCCTTTATTAAAGTAGACACCCATCAAACAACAGAATTAAATTACTTTTCATAAATCATGAAAACTATTATTTAGAAAAAAAATATATATAAGCTTAATAAGAATTAAAATTCTTTTTGAATAGTGAATTATGAAATTAAATATACATTAAAATGTTGTTGAATATAAAATAGCTTTATATTTAATAAAACAATTAATTAAAACTTATACGGGACTAAAAATTATAAAAAAATTTCATCTTACAAGTATGTTAAAATGAAAGATTATTAATACTTTTATTAGATAACTTGAAATAATAAAAAAAGTTAAAAATAATATTTTCTTTTTGTTAAAAAGTGAACTAAAATTGGAAAATAATTATAAAATTTATCTCTGAGTGTACATATGTGTTTGAGTGTGTAAATTTATAAAATATTAAATAATTTATTCAAACAGATTCATAACCTTAAAGTTGTGTTTAACGATTCCCTTAAAGTATACACAGACATGCGTATTGTTGTTGTTGCGATCTTTTCTCTACCTATACCGATTACTATTATTAGCTCTTTTTATTAAAATTTAAAGTTGCCGTTAAGTTTAGAAATAATTTTCATGTTTTCATTTATTACGGCATTTAAAAATAAATAAATATAAAGTTTATGCAATAAATGTATGTGTTAATTTATCTGAAGTGCACTCTTAAACAATAAAAGTATATTCTTTTCATTTCAAGTACTACTAAATTAAAACAAAATTGTGAGTTATTTAAAAAAAAAAACAAGAAAATAAAAAAAATGTCATCTGTAAATTTATTATCTGATGAAACTATTAATGTTTCATCACCACAAAATATGAGCGATGAATATAAAAATCTTAGAAAACATTATAATTCACTTAAAGATGTAGTGGATAAATGCAAACAAGAACTATATGATATTACACGAAATAATAATGTTTCAAAAAAAATTATTAGTGATATGGAAATGGAAAATGAAAATTTAGAAAAAGAAAATTCCGGGTTAAAAGAAACTATAAAAACCCTTAAAAATGAAATTAACAATATTAATAAAAAGCAAGCAGATAATCAGGCTGATGATCAGGCATGTAATGAATCTATGTTATTTGAAAAAGATAAAGAAATAATTAAATTGCAAAATGAAATCGAGTCTATGAATTCCATAAAAATAATGATCGAGACTAAGCTTGAAGAAGAAGTAGGAAGATTAACTGTCGATAATTTAAGATTAAGTAATGAAAATGAAACATTAACGGAGTATGTATTGGAAATGAAAAAGGAACATTCAGAGGTTGTTGTTCAATATGAACAAACAATTGATGTAAGTTGAAAATAAAAAAAGTGTAATAGTAAATTTAACTTTTTATTACTATTTCAAAAATTATCTATATCTTTAAAGTAAAATAATTACTTTATTTTTTGTTGAAATAGAATTTAAAAGAACAAATATGCCAATTACAAAATGATGTAAAATACAAACAGGAAGAACTAATTGCTGCTAAAGGATTACGGAAAATTATGACTGAAGAAATAGCTATGCAACGTTCAGAAATGGAAATAATGAAGAATACATCTAGTAAACAAATTGTAAAAGGAAATTCCTTATTTGCAGAAGTTGATGATAGGTTTAACAATCTCTTTAATACATATTTATAAATGATATATATATATATAAATAATATTAATTTAAAATATTACTAAATAATGAAATAAATACATTTTTATAATATAGGCGCTTACAACTTCAAAATGAAATAAGAAACATTAAACAGAAGTATATTGATATTAAACAAAAACTTACAATGAAAAATACTCAAATACAAAAAATACAAATGGAATATGAATGTTTACTTAATAAATTCAGAGAACAGCCTAAAGAACAATTTGAAGAAATAAAATTGCAAGAGGAAGCTTATCAGTAAGTATTTGCAATAAAAATGTATTGTTATAAAGTAACATTTTCAAAAAAATTTGATTTCGTATTTCGTTTAATTATTTATTTTAGTTGTTGATTCATTTTTAAATATGTACATTTCATATCTATTTTAGAACTAAAATAAAAGATTTAACAGAAATTGTTAATTATTTAAAAGATGAATTGAGTAGATCCAAAATTGAAGTGGATATCAAAAGTGATAAAATTCCAGTGAATGTAGGAGATTTTATTTATAACGTTGCAAATGCATCAAGGTAATAATAGTTACTGAATTAAATATTATTTAAAAGTAAATCATTTAAATGCAAGTTGACAATTTAATGTGCTTATCTACAAATAGATGATTTTACCTTTTTAGGAATGAATTTAAAGCACTTACAGAAAAAATCGTTTCACAGTCAACCGATTTATTCATTTTAAAAGAATCATTAATTGAAGCAAAAAAAGAAATTTCAAAGTGGATGTTTGAAGCATTACAAAGTAAAGCAAAAGTTACAGTACAACAAGTTGAACTGGAAGAAATAAGAACTAGATTATCCACTCAACAAAAAGAAACATTAAATTCAAAGCAATCTTCTTCAATAACAAAAAGTATTTAAATTTTTTACATAATATATACAGGTTGGCCCAAATGAAACTGAAGGAAAATAAAGAGTTGTAAACAAGTAAATGTATATTTAAACCTTTCAGTTTCATTTGGGCTATCTTTTATATATATATATATATATATATATATATATATATATATATATATATATATATATATATATATATATAAATTTACATTTCAGTTAGCAGAAACAAATTACAAGATATAAGTAATGAAAAAAATAAAATATATAAAACTACTGAAAGAAGTTTAAGATTATCATTCACTGAAAATAATCCTATAATAAACCAATTAGCTAGTAAACCAGTTAGACAAGAGAACATTGAACAAAAGTGTACAAATTATAACTTGGGTAATGAAATGAATAATACTAGTGATTTTAAAACAGAAAATATTTCAAATGAAATGTATGATAACTTGTCTATTATAGACAACAGTAAATTTAATTTACAAAATGAAAATAATCTGTTAGACAATTATTCAAATATATTTAAAAATGTTGGATACAATTCCTCAAAACTATCTGAATCAAGTTTAATCAGTGAAAACCAATCAACTACTGATGAATTTATGGAAGATTCATGTAAAAAAAATGATTATGATTTCAAAGAAAATAAACAAAGTGTTTCTATAATACTTAAAGACAATACTTCTAAAGTTAAAAAGTTATGTTTCTCTGAAGATACTCAAGAACCTCGTCAAACTGACCATGCCAAATTTAAACATAAAGGCGGTGTAATAATTCCAATAAAACATAGAGTATTCATACCATCAAAAAAATCAACCAAGACTGATGAAATCCCACCAAAAAATAATTAATAAAAATTCATATTAAATTAAATATGTTTATACCCTATTTATAATTACTTTATATTTTCGTAACTTTGTAACTTAATTTTATAAAATATAAATTTTAAATTTGATTTATCATTTAGATAAAATTTATTTTGATTTAAAACACAAACCTTATATTAAATATGCAAATCAATCTTAAATGAATTATTTTCATACTTGATATTTAACAACTTGACTCACCTTTGGAGCAATTTGAATATTTTGTTCAGAGTTGTAAATCATAACTTGCCCTACCATTCCAGAAAATAAACTAATTTAAAAAATAACTAATTTTAATATTGTAATTCTTTAAATGTTAGTTATCAGTGCCAACATGGTACTATCTAGTATATTTGTTAAGCACTAGTGACATATTCTATAAAATACATGAAAAATTGACCACTGACGAATAATACAGAATTTAAAATTCTTATATATATATATATATATATATATATATATATATATATATATATATATATATATATATATATATAAAATACAACGTACACATAAACAAAAAATGCTTTTACAAGGAAATATAACATCAGTTGTAATGGAAAATTACTATAGAGAAAAATAATGCCATTAGTGTTGATTTTTCACAATTATTATTTAAATATAATTATAAATATCTTACATGTTAATACACATTCTTTTTATTAGTTTTCACCTATTTATTTTAATAATAATTACATTCTAATTTCAAAATTAAACATACCATGTAGTATGTACTACGCTAAACATAGATCAAAATACAATACAATCAATACATAATTTATAAATATCATGTTTATTTTGGGATATCATTTTTTACAATAAGTTTTCATTTACTCATTCAATTTTCAGCACTCAGAGAGTTAAATAGCACTAGATCCTCATTCATTACACAATAATGTTAATTTCCTATTGGCAGCGCTGTAATATATATTCGATATTGTACAAATTGACTCATCTAAACAAAAAACTGAGATGTTTAAGATGATGTTCCGGCATTGAGTCGTTTTTTATTTCATATTAAAAAAAAAATATAAGAAATTACAGATATACAATTTTTATTACTATTTTTATCATTAAGAATTGACTGAGAATATATTTTTCTGTTATGAACATAATTTTCTGTATGTTTTTTTAAACATATTTAATGAAATGGGAATTATAATGCTACTAATTTAAACAAGTAAAAATACAATACTAACCTTTTTGGAATGGATATATTAATAATGAAAATACTTTAAATTTTATTTGTGTAACTTGTAACTCTTAAATATAAAAATACGCACGTGCGTGTTTTTGTACTGACATTATTTATGTAAATTCACTACACAATTGAACATAAATTCATGCCTAATGACTGTCTAATATATTAAAAAAAAGGATATGAAAAATAAATAACTTCTATTAAAATATCAATAATTACAAAAATTCAATGACATTTTTAAGGTACAAAAAAACATCACTGAATTTTTTTAATTATCTTTTAAGAGTTAAAGTTACCCATATGACTGTAAATGCAAGCAAACAATAATTTTAAGAAATATGGAGCCAAAAATAATTCTAATGTAATATCTTTCTGTTAAAATACCAAATTATTTTATTATTCTGTATCACATATCAATACTACAATAGTAGAATAATATAATGAAAAACATTGTTCTGCTCATTTCATCTACTCTCTTAATTCTTTATGCTTATGTAAATATGTATATGTTTATGTATATCTTCATAAACAAAATGAAAATCTACATCAATTACTTTTATGTTAAATGTAAATTTAAATCAATCAATATTAACTGATGAATAATTCTTACTGAAATGTAATAAGTATTTTAGGTTTATTTTTGCAAATATTAAATACATAATTTATGTAGGAATAAAGTCCTTTTTATTTTTAATAATTAAAAATTATATTTTGTTCATTTATATTTGATTTGTAATTATAAAATATTAATTTTTAAATTACTATTCATATTGGCAAAATCTGAAGATTCATCAACATTGTTTGTTAATAAAGAAATAATAAAATCAATAGGAATATTAAAACTGAAACATGAAGCCATATTTTTCATATTTAGTTTTACTATAAATGTATGATTCAGTTATATATGTTATTGTTTGTTGTATGTGTATTTATTTTCAATATTCTTAATAGATTGAGATAAATCTGATTGGATCATTTTGTTTATGAAAAAGAAAATCAATTTGTAAATACTGTTTAAATAATTTTTCAGGAAATCACATTAGCTTTATTTTTAGGCAGTGACTTTAGAATGAATCTATACTGTTTTATGTTACCGTTGTATTCACTGAAACATTACGTTCAATCATGAATCTTAAAATACTTTCAAACAAAATTCACTGTACTTCTACTCGCTCAAAATTTCAAATAATTCTAACGATACCCTTACTTTTTTAAATAAAAAAATTGAAAGTTATTCAAACTAGCATCATAATTAAAAAATTAAGTTAAAAATTAAATTAAGTAATTTATAAATAAGTTTGATATAAAAACAATTATAAAAGTCATTGCCACTCACTCTGTTTTAAATTAATTAAATACTAAAAAATATATTTTACTAGCTTTATGTTTTTCATAGTAGTTTTATGAAGTTTCTTCACTACAAAGCATTTAATTAAATAATATCAGCTGCAAATAAGTCTGTAATATCACTTTCAGTTGCACAATTTAGTTAGAGCAAGTATTTATCATTTTTTTTCTTTGAATGTACAATTAAAATTTTACTTTTTAGCAAGTTTGAACATTTAGTTTAATTATTTTGGTTGTGTTCTAGTTCTATAACTGATTTCAAGAAAATGACATAGAATATGTCACAATGCGCAGTATAAACATGAAAATTTACATATTTTCACTTCGAAAGTGTTTTATTAATTTAAAAATATCATAGAATTAAAATGAATAATTCTATATATTTTTCAAAATTATTAATAAATTTAGTGAAAATTTAAGTCTACACACTGTTTTCTAGAAGGATCTATCGAATACACACTAATAGCTCCTTCATAGAAATATTTTTATTCAACATCGTTATAATCAGTCAGAAGCATCACTCGTTGCAATGCTGCTAAATTTCATTTTACGATATTCTCAAAGTTCTGCCCAGCGAGCTTCAAAAAATTGACGCATACAATGTCCAGCTTTACCAACAGGACTATCGTCTTCATTGAATGTTTCACAATTATTAAACATTTGTCTCACATCAGCTCGAAAATCATCACGAGATTTATAACTGAAAATAAATTGTTATGTAATGAAGTACAACATTGTAAGTCAGTAGTAATTTATAGTATTTCATATCAAACTTAAATGAATTTATACTAAAAACATTGACGTAAAGAAATAAAGTAAAATAAAAACATTTAGCAATTAAAAAACTGAGAAAGCTTATTACAGACCTAAAATTAAATTTTCTATGAAATATTTTGTGATTTAGCTTAAAAGGTCAATTCTGGATACTAAAAAAAAAAATTACATAACTTTTACAATCTATAAATAATACAATATATTTATTTTATAACAAAATAGGGTTTAATTTATCACTGAATTATATTCAAATTTTAAAAGTAAACAAATGGTCTCTAAAAATATTTCTTGGACACAACTTTTTTTTACTTTAGATCATTAATAAAAAATAACTAAAATTAAAAATTGGCTAAAAGTGGCTTAATAATAAATTGAAAATATTTTTTATTTTTCTATATTTCCACAAAAATTAACTATACTTTTGTTTCACAGTACCAAGATTAAAAATAATAATTTTATGTTTACCATATGTTTAAAATAACTAAAAAGTTTTTGGAAAACAGAAAACAATCTGTTTTAAGAACTAAATATCTACGAAGATTAAGATTTAGAAAATAATTTTAATTACAATGTCTGTACTAAATTACTTGTACACATTACATATAGAATGATATAATCATTTTATAATACATTTAAAGTAAAATAACTAACTTTTTATAATGATTATCTTGGACTGATTTTTTTAAAATACACTGAGTAATTTGAGATCAGTGTCATCACTTACTACGCATCCTGTAACCGTTTCTTAATGGTCGATAGATCCATTGGACATTTAATAATTTTCTTATAAGTAGGGAATTGTTTGGTGTTAACAGGTAATAAGAAAGGCCATGCATCATCATGATTTTCAAGATCTTCAAGAAGAGTTTTGCAAGGTGCCAATTCTTTTAATATTTTTTTTGAAACACGTTCCTTTTTCTTTTCTGAACTACTAGGCGATGCACTGGCAGCATTCGGAAGAACCTGTGACGCAGAAGCTATCGGCGTGCTAGTATTTATTTGTTGAGAATCTATGCTCGTTGTTGGTGTAGATTGTTGTAAAGGTGTACAGATCAATTGAGTGTGAGACTCATCTACCGTTGAGCTATGAGACAGTGCGGGGCTAAAATTATAAAATAAAAAAAAAATTTCTGCCACATAACGAAAAATCAAACACAGAAAATAAATCCTACCTAGGAGGAGGATGATCTGAACTCTCACTGTCTCTCTGATTTTTATTTGTTTTACGAACCGCACTTCTTTTCTTTGGTTGTTTTGCATGGCATATACCGCAATACCATTTACCTCTAGGTGCCTGTGTACAGCAAATACCATTGTTTAGTATAGAACTATAAATTATATTATCATTACTCATAAAATTATAAATATATATTATTAAATAAAAATAAAATTTAATAAATTTGAAAAAAATTTAAATTTTAGCACTCGTGTATGTGTTTGTGTGTAGGTAAGAATATGGGACATTTATTAAAATTCCTAATCTATTGTACGGAAAAATTAATTTATTTACAAGTTTATCTCAGCCCATGTTCTTTTTAAAATACACTAAAATTTACTTCTTCAAAGAACTTATAAAACTTTAATAATAAATGTCTTTTACAATCAACATCAATAACAATGTAAATTGTTAGATATTTTCAATGACATAATATTTTTTAGCATACAGAAGAAATAAATAAAAAAATCTGCACTTTAATAATTATTTTAACTTATTTGTTCAAATTTTAAGTGCAATAAACTGTATACAAATAAATATCTTTCAGCATGAAAAGTGTACAAAGTTTTAAAAATTTATAATAAACAAAAACACAATTCGTAAAAATTAATACTTTTACTAATTTTCTATATTTTTAATCTCTGTAACTATGATGGTATATTAATCTTTAAATTTTAAACATTATTAATACTGTAGGGGAAAACTAATCAAATTATTTTTTTTATAAGCTTTCTACCTACAAGACCTTTTATAAAAATACAATAAAAAAATATAAGAAATAAATAAATAAAATGAGATACTTTATTATTTATGACTGTGAATAAAAGTAAATAAACAAATGTAACTAACTAAAGTAATGGCCATAAAAAAATCACCTTAGCTAATGGTGGATTATGACAGTCCTGATGATATGCTCGAGGACAAGCTTCACAAAGGATAAGTTTACTTGAAGACTGTTTTTTCCCGCAGACAATACAATTTCTTTCTCCAGTAGCTTTGTTACGGCATTCATAACAGTACCTGCAAAATAAATTAGTTACTTTTATTATTAAAATACATTTAGAAAAAGCTTTTTTCATTTCTTTAATTTTAATGATAATTATTTGAAAGTGTATATCCTCTTATTGATAATAAATTTAAAAAATCAAACTTACAAAATATTAAATTTTATTTATTTGCTCATGTTAATTTTATAAATTCTTACCAATCTCCATCAGGAATAGCTTCCATTTTTGGTTTAAAACAGTATGTATGATAACCCTTATCACAACCATCACAAAGTAAAAGTTTGTCTTCATTATCTCCATTATGGCAAAACTGGCAATTCTGTAAAGAATGAAAAATAAAACATTAGTATGAAGAAGCATGCGTTTTTTTTTTTTTTTTGTAAATGCATGAGGAAATGTGATCATAGCTTTTTTGTTAATAATGGCATTTAGTATTTTTAATAATGCAAAATGTTACCAATTACTATACTGTCAATAGGGTAAGCTAAAAACTAAGTAGGATGAGCAGGCATGGTGCTAATAAAAAGCAGTTGTATTTAAATACTTTTGTTCAATTTGTGGTGAAATATTATTCTGATACTTTCAATATCAAAATTAAATAAATAAATAAATGAATAAATGAACTAAAAGAATAAAAAATATAACTAATGGATAATTCATTACAATTCAAAAATATTATAACATTTATTTTTTTCATGAAATGTGAATTAATTAATAAAAGCATTGTAAAGATCATCATTACATACAGAACTATAATTCTTTTTTAACTATATTTTAATAAAGAAGAAATTAAATTTTAACTTTTAAATTAGCAATGCTTTTAAAAACAAAAACATTCCATAATATAAACAATTTAAAACCACAAAAAATGTAACTATTATTTGAATTTTATATAATAACTGTGTCAGAATAATTTTTATTTATTCTTAATGATAATACAAAGTTTTTTACAACAAAAATAACTAGATAACATTTTTGAATTTCACCAAAAATTAAACAAAAAATAATTGCATCAAAAAATCAAAAGCAGCAAAACAATCAACAAAACTAACATAGAGATGGAAAAGCATAATAAAAGATAACTAAATCAAAAGAAAGAAAAAAAGCAAACCCACACTGCCAATTTTTATTTCAGCGGTAGTGGCAGCAGACGCGGCTGCTGCATTTGGTTTTGATTTATTAGACTGTTTGTTAGACTGTTTTTTGGACTTTTTGTTAGGCTCGGAGAAGTTTGTGGTCATGCTCACAGCTTTCATTATCGATTTATCCCACGCTATCGAAGATTCCAGCATATACAGCGCCATCGCGAGCTGCGAAGACGTTTGAGAACGAGAAACAGCTTCCCGCCATGTCGTTAAACCCTTTGGCACGTCCCTCTGTGGTTCAGGTCTTTGTCCTTGTAGCTGTTGCTGTTCGATTACTTCTGGGACAGAATGCACTGGAGAAGCTGGTACAAGAGTTGATGTAGACATTACATTAGTGGATGTATTTGGATTATTTTCCGCTTGATTAGGTTGATGAGCACATATATTTGAAGTTAATGTATTGGTCATCATTTGACTGGTCTGCTGATTAGTTTGATTTGTACTGCTAACATTACTAGTTTCTTGACATGTAATTGCAGCTATATTTGGATCCCCAGTACTATAAAAAGAACAATATATTTATTAATAAAAATTATAAGTATATTCTATTCATGAAAATTATTATAATATTCATATTTTATAACTAAGAACAAAAAAAATATTAAAGAGAATAACATACATTCATATTTTTTTATAAAAAAAGTATATCATGTTTGCATTTATATTAATATAAATATTTACTTACCAAACTCCAAGAGGTGGTTTCAGATACCTTCTTTCAATTGCTGCTTCTAAAGAAACTAATCTGTGCTTTGCAATTTCAACTGGACTCATACCTTCATATATATTGTCATCACTATCTCGAGCTGGAATTTTCCATCCTTTTACTTGCATACTAGCATTTGCTACTTTATCTTCCAATGCTTCTACTTGCTCTAGAAGTATAGAGTCTACTCGTTGAGCTACAGATTGATTCCAGTCTCCCGTATCTGGTAGAGGGTAACCATATGTTTCAGCAATAAATTCATCTAAATCAGTTACAGCAAGATCTGTTGCATTTACATCCCCCATTTCGATTTGTAACTGTAATAGAATATATAAATAAATATATAAACAAAAACATACAATTACATACATAAAATTTATCAGCACAATTATTTCTGAACTTCATCTATATGAAGTTTAATATATTTATATACAACAAACAACTTACTTTTCCAGCAGCTTCATACATCATTCTCATCGTTGATTGAATGGTTTGTTTCAATTCTTTCTCGCGAATCCCTCTAGGATGTAATTTATCTAAAACTGATTGCAATTGTTCAGTACTCTTGATTCGCCACCAACCATGTTGAAATTCTTTAGGAACAGAAGCTAAATCAACGGTTTTTGGCAAACCATTTTGTTTAATATACTCTAACTGAGCACTTTCCTCTGGAGTCATTTGTAAAGGTCCAGGACTATCACAAGATACATAATTGGTATATGTATTCATGTTTGGATGTGGAAACATAGGTATTTTAAGTTCTATACTAGAATTAATATCTCGAGCAGAAATATTTAAACCAGGAATATCCCATCGGTTTCCTGATGTAAGTTGCACACCTTCACATGTTGATTCTCTATTAATAATACTGAACCATTTTGAATCAGGATCCAATGCCGGTTTAATTTCTTCAGGAACACATGCAGATGTATCTACTGATTTACCATTGACAACCTTGACATCAACATTCTCAACAGGTATTTTCTGTTCAGTTAAAACAACAGAGTCATTCATTTTAGGAGTCATAGACACTGACATATTGTTATTTTGTTTCTCCATGCATTCACCTAGATTTTTAAATAAACTACCAATATTACTACCAGAATTAACTAAATATGAACTTGGTATACAATCTTCAATATCAAGTTGATTTTTAATAAGTGTCTCCATATTTTCAGTCTTAAATTCATTTTTTGCAGAAAGTTCAGATTTAACTGGATCTGTTTCTATTTTTACACCTTCTGATTTAATTTCTTTCCTTACGTCAAAGTTTTTAACATCATGAGAAATAGAATTTTTATTCTCATTATTATTCCTATTATCATTTTGTGTAGGATTTTCATCTGATTCTGTTTTAATTAAATTAACACCGCTATCTTGTAATACATTATTTTTATTTAATGCATCAATATGATTCTGAATTACTGGTTCTGAATTATCTAATTTACCTAAATTGTTAATAGGACCGTTACTTTGTCGATATAAATCAGATTTCTGATCGTTATTCATTTTAAAATTATTTATTACATCGGAATTATTATTATTCGTATTTTCATTGTTTTCTAAAGGCGATTTTTCTAAATTAACATTATCGATTAAATTTCTTTCGATAAGGAGACCATTACTATCTAAAATTGAGTTAGTTTTTTCCTGTTCTTCATTTTCTGCATCTGTAGTTTTATGCTTTTCGTAAGTATCTAGTTGAGCTGACTCCATTCCTTCAATAAATATTCCTCCTGCTTTTGGCAAACACCAGAAACGTCGCCAATAACGATCTTGGCCATAACAAGTTGCGCGTAATTGATGAGACGATCCGTTTAAAGACTGAAGTTGCATTTCGGATGTCTTAAGTAGTTTTTCAAGTTTCTTTGATAACTCTTCTCCTGATAATTTTTTATCTTCCTCCTAAAAAATAAACATTTAATATTTAAATTAACTTCTTTTTCATACACCACAATATAATTTCATTATTTACTGCTTTCTATAAATTCTACCTTTCAATCTATATTACAATTAAAAAAGTAAGTATTACATTACCTCTTCAGGCTGTGTAGCAACACTTTCACTATCACTTAATTCTTCTTCTTCATCTTCTTTATGATGTGGAGAATTTGCAGTTGGTGTAGCAGACTCTCCTCCATCAATTCCTTGAACAACCGATGGTACGGAAGGATTTTGAGCAGCTTGTAGTTTTTCAGCTGCTTCACATCGTAACTTTCGATTGCACAACATTCTTAACCTAAAAAAAAAATTAACATTTGAATCAAATAAAGAGAGACAATATTTCTATTTTAGTTAATGAACTGAATTTTTGTTAAATATAATTCAATATAAAAATTATAACTCACTTTCTAATTTTAGCATCTAATAACCATCTTTCTTTTTTGAGCTGAGCTACACTGTCCAAGCTACCTTCAATTTGTCTAATCACAGCCTTATTCTGTAAAAGTTCATTGCACAAAAATGCCAGCATAGCAGCCTTTTCTGTTGGATTTAAAGACAAGAACGGTTTGTCCTACAATAATAATAATAAAAATACAAAACATGTACATGTTGAAAATACATTTAATATATATTTTATTACCTTTAAACTATCTGACATTTTCCAAGTTTTATTGTCATGCAAAAATTCATAAAAGGCTGCATTTTTTCCAGAAGTAGTAATCTGCATTTCACATTCATTTTGATGATGATCTGCAACTCTTTTCTCCCTGTCACGTTCAAAATGTACCCCTGTAAAATGAATTATAGTATAATAGATTATGTTATAAACTAATAATAAATTCTGAATAAATACTCTTTACGAGAAATAAAAATAAATGCTATCATACCAGTCAATGCCTTAACTTCTCCTGTAGCATTTGCATAGAGATAAATTCGAAGTACTTCACTAAGATTGGCATGTGTAATATCGGCTTGTCGTAACGATTGACCCAAAATAGTTGTGTGTCTAGCTGGATTTGGTACTCCAGGATCTTCAATTGCACATACAAGTAAATGTGTCATCACACTTAGTAATTCTTCTTCAGCTTCTACAGATGTGTTGAGCAAAGCAGACTGAAGAGAATTCAAAGTTGGTAGAGATTCCATATCTAAAATAATATTTTTATTTATCTTATTTATATATGTATACATAAACTTCAATAAATAAATAAATATATATATATATATATATATATATATATATATATATATATATATATATACACATATATATATGCTTAAATAAAAAAACTTACCAAAACCTAATGTTTCACCAAAATTGTGCAAAAATTCAAAAACCATAAGAATATCTGCAAATGCTTGACCTGGTAATTTAAGACCAGGTATTCGATCAAGAGAAGGTAAGTCTGCCACATTATTACTAGCTAGTTCCATATCATCACAAGGTTTCCGTAATTCTGTCAAAATTTCAAGTTCGGCACGACGTTGTTCCATTTTTCTTTCTTTAGTTGCTTGTTTTTCAAGTAAAGCTTGCTGTTTTTTACGTTCTCTTTCTTCTAATCGTTTACGTGCCTCAAGTGCCTTAACTAAAGACATATGTTGTCTTCTTCGCTCACGTTCCTATATAAAAAATTATTTAAAATTATTATTGTTTATGAATAATGAAATATACATATTATTATTCTATATGCTTTATTATTATAACTAAAAAATAAAAGCAATAAAAAAGAATACAACATTGGACAGTAAAAACTAAAATATTTTATGTTCCAAAACTTATCAAGATGAATTACAAAAAATATTTAAAAAGCCAGTACAAATAATTTTTTAATTAGAAAAAGTACACAAAAACAAAATTTTTATATTACAAGCAAATCATAATTTTTAAAAATTATTATTAAATAATTTGAAATTTAAATAAAGAAGTCCTTTTACATATGTATAAATATTCTATTTCTGATAATGAAAATAAAACAATCATTTTATGTCATCAGAACAAATATTTAATTTTAAACTAGATATAGTAGAATGATGCATGCCTTTAAGGAAACAAATTATAAAAGTAAAACTTCTATTATTTTAATAAAATGATTAAAACAAAATATCGACTTATTCAAAATATAAAAAGAAATTAAGTTTTTTTTAATTAATTAAATGATAATTTTTCAAATAATACAAATAAAAAATTAATTTAATAAATCAAAAAGTAAATTTTAATACAATACCGAATAATATAGTTTTTTTACAGGAAATAATAAGTTTTCCAAATATATATATATATATATATATATATATATATATATATATATATATAATTCATTACTATACAATACAATAAAAATAATATTAGAAATTTTAATTAATAAATACATCTAAATATAAACTAAAAGATTAATTTGAAATAAGTGAGTAATAAAAATAAACACATTTCAACAGAAAAGTATAAAAATGAAATATACTTTACATAAAAGTTAAACACTTTTTCTTTTAAACATAAAGTATTTAAATTTCAAATAAATAAGAAATTATTATTATAGAAGATGTAATAAAAAATATAATGAAAATATGTAACAATTCACATCAAGCAAATAAGTGTTATTAGTTAAGAATGTAAATTAAAATATTTATTTTTGTACAACACAGATAATTTTAAATCTTACGTACTCACATTCATACATTACACAAATGAATCCATTAATATTGGAGAGTAAATTATTTTGATTTTACATATATACATATATATATATATATATATATATATATATATATATATATATATATATATATATATACATATATACATATATATATATATATATATATATATATATATATATATATATATATATATATATATATATATATATATACATATATATATATATATATACATATATACATATATATACATATATATATATATACATATATATATATATATACATATATATATATATATATATATATATATATATATATATATATATATATATATATATATATATATATATATATATATATATATATATATATATATATATATATATATATGTATATACAGGAATACCTCGCATAGTCCAGCTAATCGGTTCCACTGATTAACTGGACTATTTGAAACCAGATTAATCGAAACATTAACTAAATACAAAAAACGTTAATTGATTCCAAACAAATCTTTTTTTCCTGTTTTTCAGTAAATAAAACTAGGGTAATAAATTCAAATGTTTGTATGTATCAACAAAACAAAATTAGGGGTTTATGCATTCATTTTAAATACATTTTAAATTCATTTTCAAATGGATTATTAAAATTTAATTATCAAAAAATCAACTTTATTCTAGAGTTGCGAATCGAAAACTAATAGAAAAAGAAAAAAAAGACCACGAAACTATAACTGTACATGCGTTGCGCATAATGTGCATATACGATTTCGGTTTTCTCTTTTATTATGTTTTCATAATAAAGGGAAAAACTTGAAAATTTGCGTATAAAAATAATTTTATGTATTAATTTTTGTTTTTTTTTTTCAAGAAAAACTTTTTAGTAGGATTTTTTCCAAGTAAAAAAATTTCAGACCGGACTATAGTGAAACTGAACTAATCGCCGGACTATATATATATATATATTATATATATATATATATATATATATATTATATATATATAAATTTACTACAAAAAAATATTAATTAAAATAAAAGCTGAAAGTTGCAAATATTCATCATAAAATACACACATTTGTACATACATTTATAATCACAAAAATTTAAACTGTAATACCCTCTTACACATATTTTGTAAATCAAAACTCACAAATAACTAAAAAGTATTCTAAATAAGCATATACATACAATGCATGATAAACACAATGGAAAATATCAGGCTTATCAGGACAAGATAAAGGACTGCTAAGAATTCAGGAACGATGCAATAAATCTGTATGCAATTAGATATTAAGGAGGTTTTGTAAGTATTTGTACTAACAAATATCATACCAGTTCAACAGTGTAGAGCATTTCACGTTGCTTATTCAGCTCCTGCATGTAAATCTATAGAAGAGAAAAAGAAATACGAATATTACAACAAATACACTAAGAGAAGCTTTACATCTACATGATTCAAACTCTTACAACAAAACATTGAAAAGCAACAAAATGTAAACAAAAATAGAATAGGAACTACATATTTTTAATTTACATTATTCAATGCTTGATATATTTTTCATTAAATTACTGTAAATTTTAATGACTGTATTTTACCTGAAAGAACATAAAAATATTTAAGTTATTTACTAATACACATATGTTGAAATAAGATTAAAATAAAACAAAACTAAAAACAACAAAACAAACTATAAAATTAACCAAAATATACATTAAAAGAAACATATGTATATGTGTGTGTGTGTTTGTGTGTGTGGTGTGTATGCACACATACTAGAAAAGAATTAATATTGAAATATAAAATTAGCATCATACCTGTTCCTTGATCATAGCTGCTTGTTGCCGTTTCAACTCTCTTTCCTGAAAATTAAACCAATAAAAAATATATTATCATTATTGTATAAACAGAGTATTGTATAAACAGAGTATTGTATAAACAGAGGAATTTAAAATAAAGGAATTATAGTGCAAGATAAATTATAAAGTAAACTTTAATAAAAAATTCTTCACAATACAACTTTTTTATATTCATCTATAAAACTTTACTTCTTTCATTATACAAATTAATAGAAAAAATATTATACGAATAGGTTAGCATATATCAAAACTTATATTTCATTTCTTTTTAATTAAGATTATAAATTCAAATTTACTATGAAAATGTTATTATTTCAATACAATGCTCACCTGTTGTTTTCGTTGTTGTTCTTCAGCTCGTTGTTTCTCTAGCTCTTCTTGTTTCTTGCGTCGTGCCTAACAAACATGCAAACACCAATTAACACACAATAAGATTTGAGCTGAGCATCCTTAAATAAATAATTATATGTAAAAAACATGCAAATGCAACAAGCAACAATTCATGCAATATTTTATAAATTTAATTTTTAGACAAAAAATACAAAAATATATATACAAGCAGACATTCCTATATAAAAGATAGAAATTAAAACATTTAGTACAATTTATAATAAATATTTATGTCTCATTGATAGTAACACAGACAATTACTTACAATAAGGCTATTAAAAAATAAGTTTTCTTAAAAAAAATCTTATTGCTGTAAAACTTTAATTTCATAAATAAATTCTATCAATACTTATTTTTACTCAGAAATGTTTTCACCTTACATAACCTTTTCTTCTGTTATCTTTTTTCCAATAATATATAACACAGAGAGACCAGTTTTGAATTTAATCAAATTCGTACTGTTTTCTATATTAAATTTCTAATAGTTTAAGAAATATAATTTTCTTTAATATCTATTTCCTATATTTATTTTCTATTATTTGAAACACATTAATACTTTTTCAAATTAAAAAAAAATATTTGAAAATAAATATAACCATAACCATTTTAACAACTAAATTTATTCAGTATTATAAATGAGATTAAATGATTTTGAATATAAACAGAACTATACAATTCTTGTAAATAATATATGTAAAAAAAATACCATAAGTATGTTAACAAACACATCTAATTGAATATTTGTGGATATTAACTCATTTATATGGTTATTGGTTAATTATACTTATGTTAAGATCTATGTGTATAACTATAAAAAATAAGAAAATAAAGTAATTCATAAATGAACAGAGTATTTAAATCAAAATAATTACAATTTAAACATTTAATCCAATTATAATAATAATAACTTTATTTTACGAGGGTTGTTTGATAAGTATGGTAAAAAAGTAAGAAAAACTAAATTGAAAAATTTAATTAAATTAAACAATAAATAAATTTACCATACTTATCAAACAACTCTCGTAATTATATCAATAGATAACATGAACTAATAAAATAAATACAAATCATTATTTTCTCATTTTATATATAATGATAAGTGTGAAATTTACTATATATATATACACATACACACACACACACATACCTACATACATGATAAAAAATATGATAAAAAATAAAACCAAAATAAAAGTCATGCACATTATTCTCTATACAACATAATTGACTGTTAGTAAACTTAATGCATTAGTAAGTTGGCATACATGTGTTTGACATTTTCATATAATCACATTGTCTAAAAATTTGATAAGACTTTCAAAGGGAAAACATAATTTCATTATTAAAGAACATCAATCAAATGTTTCAATCATATAAATTTGTGGACATATATTATCATTTGAGGTCAAAAGCAGAATGATTTTTAACTAATGATAAAATCACAGCAATTAACTAAATGTCGTTAGTGGTTCCTAGTTGCAATAACCAAAATTTGGACCCTGAATAAACGCAAAAGCCTTAAAAATATATATTAGTTTTGGTAGTAATCTTCTGGTACGTCATTTAGTACTTTAAAATGACTATTTCCCGAAAAAAGTGTTCTACTAATATGACATACCATAATACTATCAGAACAAGTCAAATGACTTTCAGCTAATGAAGTATTATCTTTTTTCTGTGGTTTCGATGATAATTCAATAATAGTAGTATCACTTGTCTTATCTGATGTTTCACTTCTCCACTGTTCAGGAGAAGAAGTTCCTGACTGTTCATTGCAGTTATAGGCAGTTAAGATGTTGTCACGGTTTTTCCAAATTGTGGCTACTGTGGAACTAGCTAACCCGAGTGAACGGGAAACATCTGATTTTGTTTTACCTGCTTCTATTTCGGATATTATTTGCATTTTTTGTTCAAGTGTGAATGCTAATCGTTTACGACCCTACGAATTAAAAATTATATTGATTATAAAATACTACAAGTTTTAATTTGTCTACCAAAACATGTCCAGAAGCAAGTTCTTCCACTGGTGATTAATGAAATTGTACAAAAATAAATGACAACTATATATATTTATATTCCACTCAGGTATAAAAAATAGCAATTTTAAATTTATATAATAATGATGTTGATTCAGACAATTAGTATGCCAAAAATATGTCAAATGCAATACATGCTGAAATAATTTTTCATCTTTTATATTACACTAAATGCAATACTTACTAATAGTTACTAACAGTTAAAATAATATTTTTTTATGAAAGCATTCACAAAAAAATTCTGACTAAAATTATAAATGTGACCATTACATAACATTTAAAATACTAATAATAAGTATAGTTAGTTGTCCAAATTTTATATAAAAAATTGAATAAATATTTTTCAATTAATTATGAAAAAATCTTCATGAAAGTTTAAATACGCCTGTTTTACTTAATTACAAACGTACATTAAATAAAGAATTTTAATTTAAACATCTTTATACTGGAAAAATATTTTCAATATAAAAAGTCAATATATCAGAGCATTATGTACTTATTTTTATGGAAATAAAATAGCACTATATTATTCCAACAATCCCACATAACAAACCAAAGCCTATTTTGCCATTACTATGCAAAACATAAATACAATCAATGTATATTAAATGGAAATCACAAACTATACTAGGTCCAATCTATTAGAAAATTTTGGTATATACATTATCTAGATACAAGTAGATATGTGCAGGTGAATTTAAAAGAATACACATGTCAAGTATTTTAGTAAAAAAGGTAAATGTAATAATTTATAGACAAAAGTAACAAATAAATACTTCAAGAAAATAAAATACTTAATATGAAATTAAGAACTGTGAAATGAACACTAATTTTCAAATATTAATTTCAAATTTTCACTGAATTGCTTCTTTAAGGTCATAATTTTATGAAATAATAAGAGCCCATAAAATATAAAACTTAAATTAAATAATTCAAGAAAATATTCCATTCTATGACCACATACATATATAATTTCATACAATATGCAATCCACCCACTGAATCTTAATGTTAAATCTACTATTTACAAATGAAAATATATATATATATATGCATATACATATGTTTTAGTTTAATAAAAATTCTTTTTCACAACTAAAGTGTAATATACACTACAAGTAAAATATTTACTTAAAAAAAAAAAAAAAACTTAAATATTACTAACTTATAGAATATCAATTATACAATAACTTTATTTAAATTAACCATAATTTTAATTCATTCAAGAAATATTAATTTTTACTCTAAATAATTTTATTAATTTTTTAAATATTAAATTATTTATATAAAATTTAAAAATTTATTCATTTTTGAAAGTCACAATATTAACGCTAATTTATAACCATCAAATGCATACAGGGAAAAATATTCATGCATATATAGAAAAAATAGAAAAATATATACATATTCAAAATTTCAAACAAACCTCCATCATCTGTTGATTTCTTATTTCACGATCTCTTCTAGCAGCTTCTTGCCTTTCTGCCTTTTCAGCTGCTGTTTGCTTTATACGACCTTGATTTTTCGAACTTGATCCAAGAGGTGGCTGAGCAGTAATTGTTGTTGCACTGCCATCCCAATTACTGACAGTAATCGCATTATTGAGAGATGAAAGACTAGAGTTTGATGTTGCAGCAGCAATAGCAGCTGCTGCTGCAGCAACTGATGTATTTTCATTTACTTGTCGTGCTTGCCGTTTTGCATCTCGAATTGCTTGTTGCTGTTTTGCCAACTGAATACGTTGATCTACACCCATTGTATGTCTTGTAAGTGATTTTAATTCTTCTAATCTACAGATAAATAAATATAAATTCTTAATGATTTGAAAATCAAATTATAATAAAACGTGTAATCAACTATTCAAAATAATATATTATAATTATCAAAGAATCAGAATTTTTTCTTGAAAAAAAATAAAGTGTACGGTAATAATAAAACATTTTAGATGCAATATTTTATACACACGTTTTTTTCAATCAACACCATCTTGATAAACAAGTACCTAAAAATTAAAAGTTACAAAAGTTACCTTTTAGCAACATCCTCTTCAGACATACGAATAAATTCTCCATCATTTATTAATCCTGGAGGTGCCAACTGAAGAAAATCTCCCAAAATAGGTCGAGAACTGAATGAAAAATTGTCGCGTGTTAAGTCTTTTATATTATTTGTTTCTAAATACTGAAAAATAAAGAAAATATTTTTATACAATGATTACATAGTATTATAAAAAAAATTAAAATTCTTGAATATACATTCAATCACTAATATTTTCTGTATGTACCTGCAAAATATCAGTCATTTGCTTAAATTTCAATGAAGAATCTGGAGCTATATAAACAACATCTCCTTTAATAGAACCATTTTTCGTAAGACCTCTCATTATAGTCTCTCGTTTCCAACCAATTTCTAATGGAATTCTTAATATACTCTCATCATAATGTTTCCTTTTTTTGGCCATCGGACCATTATCTGTATCAACATCTGAATCTGTATGATTTGAATCTGACAAATTTTCTGAATCCGTCGAAAATTCAAGATTACTCGAATCACTTAAAACACTTTTAAGTTTTTCCTATAAATCAATAAAAGTAATAATAATTCAAATCAATTTAAATAATAACTGAAAAAATAAATAATAGTTACAAATATTTATTCACTTATTTCAACTGAATTTAAGAAGTAACTTACTAGTTGTTTTTCATCTCCTGATTCAACCATATATTGCTGTGCTGCAAGAATATTTGATTTCAATAATGACATTTGTTGATTAATTGACGTATTTGGATCTAATACTGGCATAGGTTTTATTCCTAAAGCTCTACTCTGTGCTAACAATGAAGCAACAGTATTCTTTTTAGGCTTTGAAACACCTCTACCCAAATTTCTTGGTCGGCTATCTTTACTTTTTTCTAAATTACCAGATGAATCTTTTTGACTATTCGATGTAATATTTGTTATTTCGTTCTCTTCTGCCGATCCACTCGAGACTTTCGGTGAGTCAGCAGCTGCGAACAATTGTGCTAGAGAAGGCGATGGATTTGTAGGAATGCTTTGGGGTACAGGTGACTGACTTGATGTAAGATTGGAAGGAATAACTCGTCGTGGCCTTGGACCAGGTTTGCGCCGTGCTGAAATGTTATATTTATTTTTTATATAAAATCATTATCAAGTATGATTTGTTAATTTCAGAATTTAATAAATTAAAGAAGTCTTTTTTACTTCACTTACATATTCGGTCGTTTTGTTGTGTACTAACTCCTAGATTTGCTGACATATTACTCAATGAACTTAATGAATTTTGAGAGCTTGCAGATGTTGCTGGTGTCGGTTTCATTGATAAATTCAATGGAGCATCACAGTTTTCTGATTCATAAGAAGGAATTGTAAGACCAGATAAACTACCATTCGTTGTAGATGGTAGTTTAATTACTTCAACACGATCATTATTAGAAACAGAAGGGTTAGAAAAGTCTTGAGGTTCAGTCTATAAATAAATAATACACTTTGCATCCTTTTTGAATTTTTTTTGTATACAATATTAAATGAAAAAAAAATCAATAATATTTAATACCTGTAATTTAGGCCTTTTTACTCCTCTATCAATAAGAAGGCCTGTGCTTGAATGAGATGCAACTACGGACACGGAAGGAGGATCTAAAGAAATAGTCTTTTTGCGACCTCGATTCGTTGTGCCAGGTATCTTTGGTCCAACTATTGAAGACGTATACTTAATTATTTCCGTATCAGGAGGTAATCGCACACCACCAAGAATTGAGCTGGGATCACTGAAATTATATTAAAATTAAAGAAACTCTTACGAAATTTATTCTTTAAATATTTTTACCTCCCTCCTTCTAAAGCAGCACTAAGAAAGAAAAATATTTATTATAGAACTGATAAAAATAACTATCGTATCATATTTTAATTATTTACAACAAATTATAATAAATACTTTTATTATATACCTTAAAATACTGGCGGGTAAAGTGCTTGCAATGCTACTATTGACTTGTGACTGTGTACTCATTGTAGTTCCACTCTGTTTGTCATACGACATGTTACTAACTGTTGCAGCAGCTAAACTTAACGGAGAAGTGAAAATAGATGAAGAAACAGGTTGTCCTTGAGGAGGAACTTTAGTAGTTGATCCCATAGACACAGAATTTAAACTTGAATTCTGAGACTTTGGAACTGAGGAAGGAGTTTTTCCAAAATTGTTCTTCTCACTTTGGTTAAGACTTTTTCCAATATTTTTATTAGATGATGAAGAAGATGATTTTGTTGCAGGTTGTATAGTAAGACTAGGATTTAATTTTTGCCCTGTTTTGACAGCATAATTTAAATTCGATGGATCTAATTTTGCCCCTGCTTGCAAACTAAGACTTGTCGCTGAACTATTTTTCTGTTTAGAAGAAGAACCGTTCGAACTTTTAGAATTCTGTGACTTTGAACTAGATTTTTTGTACAGATGTGACAGAGACTGAAGTCCAAGTGTAGGATATGCAAGTTCCGGATTCGTTAAAGATGGAAAATTTAAACCAGACGCTTGCAAACGAGCTAAATAATCTTGTGCGGCTAAGTGTGAGGCCATCGACCACCAAGCTGCACCTAATAAAAAGTTACTTCATTAAAATCTGATATTTGAATTAAATACTCTAAGAGATTAATAAGAAATTACACTGTCATAAAACACTTACTCGCAGCTGGATTAAGACCCAAACTTGCAGCCTGACTAGCTGCTACAGTCAGTGTGTTACTGTACACTCCTTGACCAATACTCGAATGGTGAGAAAATCCAGACGGAGTGCCACTATTAGACGAAGAACTTCCTCTACCACTCGACGACGATGTTATACCTGAACTACTACCACGTGATTGACTCGTTGAAGTCATCATGCCAGCAGTTCCACTTGAAGATGATGTAGGTGGAGTAGAAAGTGAATGAGGAGATGTTCCGAGCAAGCTCGGAGGTGGAAATGATCCCGGAGGTGGAAGCGTTGGAGGAAAAGGTGTTGGAAACAAAGAGGGAGTATCACGTGGCCAATAGGCTATAAATTAAATAAAAAAAAACAATTAATATTTAATTGAAACCAACAAAAGACCTTTTTATTTACAGCAAACAATACTTTAATTTATAAAGTTAATACAATCATGAAATTTATTTGATTATAAATAATAAACTTTCAATAAAAAATCGTATTAATAAACAATAAAAAACGTACTAACAAACGTGTATGCAAAATGATCATCGGGAGTTTTAAACATTTATAAGAACTAGAGAGAAAACATCTTAGTAAACAAATAATACAATAACTTGTTAACATAAATCATACAAGTATATGTATCATATTTTTGTTTAAAAACTGCATATAAATCGATATTCATTGAAAAATAAACTATTTTTTAACGAATTCGATTTTGACAATGATCCTAATATTATTATTTGTTTTCATACTGTGGTAAATCTAATTTAACGCAAATGAATTACTCACCCCAACAATAAAGATTTGATAAAAAAAAGTATACAATAACCACTTACTGTTCACTTTATTCGTTGATACACATTTTGATGTCCATTTCATCATTGCCAAAACGCTCTATTATTAAAATAAAATGAACAATAAATTATTATTGAAGACTTTTATAAAGTCTTGTAGTATTAACGTGATTGATTCATTTGTATGAAATGCGATATTATTAATTTGTTTATA
>CP092092.1:9922500-9962500 GCA_029203775.1 Neoneuromus ignobilis
GGATTACTTATAAATCCATTACAAAAATATATTTAATAAATTGCAATAACAAATAATATTTATCATTAGAGAGTAATAAAACAGAAAAAAATGTATTTTCTACCAGAAAAGTAACTTATGCATTTTACACTATAGATTATTTTTATAGATATTCAAAATGAACGAGAAATTGGACCAGTGTTCGATAGTTTTATAACACTTGAGCGATTTCGCGATTACTTTTTTTTTTACTGAAATTAATAAGAATTATTCACTTCAATTTTTTAAAAAAATGTTAATGAATTAATTTAAAACAATTAATTAGATAGATACGTTGTTTCATATTTTTTTAAAAAAGTAAATAGATATTTAAAAAGTATTTTTCATGAAAAATAGAAATAATACATTACTTGATATAGATAAACAACATATATGTTTGTGTATAAATATTTTTATATCACTTTTAGATATAATTTATTTTCATATGAATGTTTATCAACAAAAAAATTATTGAAGTAACAATACAATTTCATTCTTGCGTCTCTCTCTCTCTCTCTCTCTCTATATATATATATATATGTGTGTGTGTGTGTGTGTGTGTGTGTGTATACACACACACATATACATATATGCATGTATCCAAGTGTAAACTACAAACAATCATAAAATAATAACTAAACAGTAAAAACTGTTTTCGTTTTACTTTGACCTACGTAACTAAAAACTGCATTTAAATAACAATAAAAATGGGTACTTCTGTAACAATGTTATATTAAAAAGGCGAAAAAATAAAACGAGGTTATTGAACTCGTTGTACTTCGATGCATACAACTGTTTCCAACAGTGAATACAATTTTACATATTGGGTGATATATTTTCGTTAATTTTACTAAATAAAATGGTTAAAATTAAAACTACAAATGTATTACAGTCCATATTATAGACACAACTATCGTTTTTTAATCGTTTCGCTCACGTTATTCTACATCAAATGTACGATAACTGCTTATTGTACTTAACTAAATTATTTTTTTTATTTTTACAAAAATATTTCGCTCATTATTTCATTTTTAACAAAGAACAACAGAATTTTATTTTTAATTATACACAAATACATTATTACATCTACTATAAGTCAATTTTTGAACATATATTTTTTCTCAATTACATACATAGAAATATATATATATATATATATATATATATATACAGAGAGGGAGAGAGAAAATTTTTGATCAAACGTCAAAATATGTAACAAAAAAAAATAAAATATCTAATTAGAGATAACTTACCACTGCTCCTAGTATCACACGTTTTTTCTGAAAAAAAGCAACCTTTTGAAAATTTTCATATAAAAATAATTTCAATACAACTTTAACAATAATTAACATTAAAAATGTAGTAATTTTCTTTTAAAAACGAAAAAAACATGTCTTCTAAAATAATAAATAAAAATGTATCTGTAATTAAATAAATATGTACATATATATGTAATATCTAATATATAAATAAAATAATTATTTACTAATATATTTATTAATTTTATTCTTTTAAATTATTTGAAATGAAATTAAACGAAATAGGTATTTTTTAAATTCCTTGCTAATAATATAACTAGTCAAATAAAATTTCACAGCCAATTATTGAAACAAACAAAACTTTTCATATGACAGATTGAATAAATATTTAATAAGTTAAATAAAAAATATTTTATAAAATATGTTACTAATACCAAATGTTTATTAAATAAGGGTTATAAAATATTTCAATGAAGACACATTTTTTTTGAAAAATTATAATTATTATAAAATTCATATATATATATATATATATATATATATATATATGTGTGTGTGTGTGTGTGTGTGTGTGTGTGTGTGTGTGTGTGTGTGTGTGTGTGTGTGTGTGTGTGTGTCTGTATGTATGTATATAATGAATACATAACTAATGCAAAATAAAAATTATTAACTAAAAATTAAAAACGTAAAAATGTCCAAATAAATAATTATAAATAGAAAAAATATCAGAAATATGAAAACAATAGTAAGTCAAGAATTTAAAAAAGCTTTTATCCAGAAATGAATCGTCCGAAGCTATGAATTGCAAAATGTTGCATTCACATAAAATTAACTTATGTACATATTATTTCATATAATAGAAACATTCTCTGTATTAATAATTTCTGTATAAATGATCAGTTTTTAAAATAGTCAATGTTTATATATCCATATAGATAAAAAACACAAACATCGAAAAAAGATATTAAACATTTAGATACATTTGCATTCGAATATAATGTAGGTGTGTGTATATGTCTGTATAATATGTGTGTATATTTATATATATATATATATATATATATATATATATATATATATATATATAATGTAGCAATTTTTATCATTAAAACAAATATTGATACAAGAAATTTATAAAGAAACCCTATTTAATTAACATATCACTGGAATGAATAATTACTTATAATAAAGTACATTCAAATATACATACATAATATTAATTAACAATAAGTACACATTAATATATACATATATGTATATATAAATATATATATATATATATATATATATACCCACACACATACATTTTTATATATATATATATATATATATATATATATATATATATATAAAATGAACAAATATTATATATATCTACAAACATATGTACTGATAATGTAATAAATAATATACAATTAAACAAAATCCTTTAAAACTAAACTTTATTTGGAAAAAGTAACTGATGCATTTACTACATTAGTAAACTTTTAGTAAATTTTATTTATACATTAAATGTTTAGTTTAGTTCATTTTTTTACTATACTATATATATATATATATATATATATATATATATATATATATATATATATATATATATATATATATATACATACAAATATCATAGCATTTATAATAAACAATATTTCAGGATATGTGACAAGGTTTCAACTTAATAAAGTAAAGGCATCTGAATCGTTTTAAAATTTCAGTGTGATATTTGAGGACGATAATCGATACGTTCACAAATAAATTAATGATGACAATAAAAAGCATTTATATATATATATATATATATATATATATATATATATATATATATATATATATATATATACATACATGTCTGGTAAGAATTCGATGTAAACTCAATGAGAAGGAGAAAAGACACGTCGTATGTGACCGGTTTTTTTGACATGGCGCGGCCACATTTTTGCATGTCCTCTGTACACGCTGTTAGTTCGCATAAGTATTTTTTGACTGTCTTTTCGTCTGTCTATTCGTCTGCTCAAGTCAATTTATTTTATTTGCCTATATATTTACTATATTCTTTTTCAATACTGCATATTTTCACTATAATAATTATTTGTTTACTATATCATCTTTAAATAATAATATATACAAATTTTTAATTTATTGTTTATTTTTTATAAAAAATATTGCTCAAAAAAGACGCATTTATTTAAATATATTAAGAATATACTATAATCTAAAGTTAATTAAGATAAAACTATCATTTTTATTATGTTAATATTGTACATACAAATAGAAATTGATAAAATTACTCTAGTATTTGTTATCTTTCAAAAAAAAAATATTTAGGTGAACATTTAAAAAAAAATTGAAGTGTAATTATATCAACAAAATATATTTACGATAATAAACACTTAAGAAGTATTTGCAGATATATATATATAGTTTTAAATTATTACGAATATATTTTATTGCTTTTGATATTCATATTTGATTTATTTTTTTATTTTATTTTATGCTCAAATAAATAAATACGTTATTAAAATATTTCGAAAACAATATAAAAATACAGAGTGGTTAAATATAGACAAATTATAATACTCATTTTTATTAAGAAATTAATAAAGTTTCGAGCAAGTTTTTTTGTTCCGAATAAATTAAAATAGGTTATGAAATACTATAATAATGCTCATAATAATATATAGCATAATAAGAATAAAAATATGATACCCACAGAAAAAATCAATCGTTTTTTTCCTCAAAAATCATGTTATGAGTACTAATTTATCAATAATAAATTAGTACTCATAACATGCTTTAAATTCAGGAAAAAATAACTACGTTATATATACATGTCCAGACATCCATTCATACACACTTATTATATATATATATATATATATATAAATATATAATTACATTAACATTATTAGTAACTAACAGTCAAATCATTTTTGCGATGAATAAAAAAAACTCATTACTTTATTAAACCATTCAATTTTTAACTCGCATAATTACCATTAATAATATATTATGATATGTACATTCAAATTTTATATGACAATTAAAAAGAAAGAATCTTGTTTTCTTATATATTTCATCATAATAAATTCTGTAGTTAGTTAAATAAACGGCATTATGATTGATCTTTTGTTGCAACAAAAAAAAAAATACTTAAAAATAAATTCTTCGTATAACATTATTTCTTTGCGAGTATTTCTCAACATTTGTTTTACGAATTCAGACATAAAATTAAAAAATATATATGATTGTACATATTCACGTTTCAAGGACTGTTCTTGAATTTTCTCGAATTTTATTCAATCATATAGAAAAATATATTCTATGTACATTAGAAATTATCTTTTGTATCAGATTTACTTGACTCGTACCTCATGCACATATACAAATATACATAATATAAGGTTTCCAATAAGCGCTTCAGAAGTTTCAAGGGAAATAAAACAACAAATATTTAATTAATTAGTTGTTTTTTTTTATTTTTAAGCATATTCTTATGATATTAATGATGGAACACAATTTCACTCATATGACCACCATGGCTTCACTTGACAAAGTGCGTTCGTTTAGTCCAATTTTTAGTCACTCTTTCACATAATTGTGATCAAATTTCATAAATTACACGTTCAATGTTTATTTTAAATGCTTCTTTTGTTGTGATTTATCAGCATAAACCAATGAATTCACATAACCCCACAGAAAATAATTCAATAGAGTTAGATCACATGATCTTGGTGGCCAATTAATGGATCCCTTTCATGAAATAATGGACTCATTAAACTTTTGTTTCAATAAATCTATTGAAGTTTTACAATTTCTAAGCGTTGTTGAAGTGTTAAATGTTCCATGATAATTTACCAAACTATGCTGAATTGAAATGTCAAAATGAACTTAAAAAAATCAAACATGGATGCCACCACAGCTGTCAAAGTTCTGACATTCTTATTGGAAAACCCTATACATATACATACTTAAATATATATATATATATATATATATATATATATATATATATATATATATATACACACACACACACACACACACACACATATATATATATATGTATGTATGCAAGTATGTGTATATATGTATATACAAATGTTTTACGCTACTTAAATTCGCAATAAGTATATAATGATAATGATATTCAGTTTTTTGTTTCCTAAATTTTTACCCTAATTTAAAACGAAGCAGCTGTTCACACAACGCACCCAAAAATTATAAATAAATAGTTAAGTGTATTGATAGTATTTATATATATATATATATATATATATATATATATATATATATATATATATATATGTATGTATGTATGTATGTATGTATGTATGTATATATATATATATATATATATATATATATGTATGTATGTATGTATGTATATATATGTATATATATATATGTATGTATGTATGTATGTATGTATATATATATATGATAAAAATTCTAATTTTACACTTACATTAACTTCCATGGATTATTTTACAACGGGTATCAGCAATTTCGTTCAGTCTGTAATTAAAAACAATGTGTAAATAAATTAATAATACAAAAAAAATAACAAACTTATTTACTAATATTTTTTAAAGTTTTTTAATGTATTTATCATCATTGTACCAAGTTATTTCTATGAAGTTTTTTTAAATAAAAAATATTAACAAATACTTAAGAATATATTATAAAAGCACTTAATAATCATTTTATTTAATTTTTATGTGATTACTTAATATTTAATTAAAATATTAACATCGATTTACACCCGTCACGAATTTTTATTTTTTCAACGATTTAAGTTGATTAATGAATCACTTTTTTATCCTATTTCCAATCTTCAATTATTTATCTATACACAGAATATGTTTCATTACAAAATATCTTCTTATTAAAAAAATAATAATAAATAACTTCTTGGAAAAATAGTAACTCTAATGATATATAAATTAAAAGTTTCAGTCTTCCTTAAATGTCACGCTTATATTATTTTTAATGTAAAATTTGCATCTTGCCTACAAATTAATTGTTCTGTATAAACTTATTTTTTTAATCGAAGATATAAATGAATATAGATTAATTTTAAATCGATTTGAATTCGAATTATAATTTATCTTATAGTGAATTAATCACTTTTTATATATAGCTTAAATGTAAAATTAAAGATAATATTTTTCTCTCTTTATAAAATTTTTTAAAAAAAAGTTACAATACATTAGAACAAACATAATATCATATATGCGTGTCTTGATTATAGACAAATACCATACTTACATACACACACATACGTACATATATATATATATATATATATATATATATATATATATATATATATATATATATATAATAAATTGTATATAATATTTAATAAATACAATTCTATACTTATTTTAATACGAACAGGAAATAATATCTTGAAAATTCATACCAACGGTCATATTAAAGAGGTAAAAAGAGAAGTATATGGGCGCATGTAGCGAGACAAATGTGTCATTACTAAAATGTTTCGGCGGCGGTAGCAGATCGACTAACAGCTGCCATCGTAAATGAAAAGGCCCAACCAATGTCAGTATGCACCTATTGCGAACCATCAGTTCAGTATAGAATAACGCTTATATATATACACGCCTCATCAATATGTGTAAACCACTTTCAAGAAATATTTGCCACGCGTTTTATTATCCTCACATCATTACGACAATCTAACGTTTCGTCTCTTCTAGTCGAATGTTTTCTTCGTCAGTTCGTTAGGAATTTCCGACTTTTTTTATTTATACAACTAAACTTGAATATATCGGCAGCTCGTTCGTAATACTTCAGACAAAAAGCTTATGCAATACCGAAAGAAAAAATCGTACGCTGCATAAATGTACTTTTTATAAAAGATGACTCAGTTATACGAAATACAAGCAGAAATCAGTTCGTACACAAAATCTTATCTCGATACGTTGAAATAAAATTGTCACAACCGTCTGAATATCTTTTATTCCGCGAATAATTAATATTTATTAAGTACTAACATACGAATTCATTGTTTGAAAGTACAACTATTCTTTATATCATATGTTAACAAGAATATTTCACGAAATGAAAACAAAAATATACAAGTAATTACATACAATCAATTATTTTTTCTACTAACATAAAACCTAATGTAAACTCTAGAAATTTATCCATTTACTGACAAATCCAAATATTGTTTTCTTCCCTTTTGCTGTTACTACTTTTTCATAAAACAGAAACAAAAAAACAAATTTCAATACCATAAAAAGTCCATGCAATTTATAAAAAATATATAGGGCACACTACTATATAATAAACGCCCATTTACTAATACCTGTCATTCTTACGTATGTGTATTAAGACACTATTAAATATTGAAATAATAAATTGCATAAAATAATAATTTAAAATTTAAACAATAATAAAATATTCAAATAATATCTCACGTATAAAAACACATTCTCATTAAATGAATATCAATTCTATTAAAATTTCAATTCCTAGTACTAATTATACAAAATTGAATAAAAATAAAATTCAGTCACTTACAAAACACTATTAAACATTTACATCGCAATAACTAAAAAGAAGTAATAGAAACAATTCTAAGAAAAGTTCAATGTGTAAAGTGAAGCGAAATAAATGCATACGAATTACTCTCATTGCTATTATGTAGTTAGTTTTTTTTTCTTATTTAGTTTATTTATGTAACAACTAAATATGTTTTCTGATAAAAAGTTATCGATAACAAGTATCGTCGAAATAACTAGAAAAATAATACTGGTTAATATCGATTCCCCTCTCCCAGCGATCTCTACGTACGTATAATGAATATATAAAACTAGTCAATATAACTAAGTATAGCATTACAATAAGAATCCCATAATTTAATAATAAAATATTGAATGTAAAAATTCATTTACATTACAAGTTTAAACAAATAGAAAAAATTTACGTGTCATATACTCCCACCATATGCTCGATATGTAACCGTATCACCCAAATCAACATTGTTACCTCGTCACAAAAACTCATAGCAATAGTTGCATTGACTCACTTCACTGCTTGCTAGATCAATTAACTCCGCATCCTATTCACCAAACGTAATCATTTACTTCAATTGCCATGCAAAGAATAAATACAAGAAATACTTAACATATAATCAAAAAATAACTATTGTGAATTACATATTTTCGTCGAACATTCACATTTAAAAATACTTGGAAATTGATAGCAAAACTTGAAATAAGAATCATTCGACTATTTATGATTATAAAAAAAAAAGTAGATAAAGAATTTAAATATAAAAAAGGCTCGTAGACAAAACAAGACTAAATAACTAAAAATGTAAATGAATGGAAGGTACTACAATAAAAAAATGTTTTTTTTTAAATTGTGAACAAAGAATTATAGAAGAGTTGAAAAAAAGATTATGAACACGTAAAATAAGGATATAAAAATGTGTTTATAGAAAATTAGAAAAATAAAAAGGCGAATTTACCAAACAGTGCATTATCAAATTATATATATATATATATATATATATATATATATATATATATATATACACATACACACATATAAAGTAATAACAAAAATTAATATTTAAAATCATGTAACAAAAATCAACGTCCGCTAAATCGAAATCTGCTAGAATATCTATCTTCCTTAAGTAATTATCGTTATAGTTGCTTCATTCTCATTAATTATTCTGTATTTTGAATATAGAATATATCACTAATACTTTTTATTAATAAAGAAATATTCAACGATTTAAATATCCATCGATTCTAAATTAATCAAAACATTATTGTTTCTGAATGTCAGTTTAAAAAATAGAATTATAGACAATAAGAAGACTTTAATAGTATTCAAAAATGTATAAATACTTTCTTTTATAAATTAATATCTGAAAAATATTTGTTGGGAACGTAGCATAAAATTACTAAGGCAGCAATAAAAACTCATTTCAATACACTTTATTTTTGCTTCATTGTATGTAAATTATTTTTGTAACTATTCACTTATTACTAATACATTCAAAAAAGACCGCTGTAATATAATGTGAAGAACATCTAATAAATAAATTCGTTAAAAAAATCCAAATATGGAATCATAATAAGAAGAATACTTTTGATGCCCAGTTTACTGATTGATATATATATATATATATATATACACACTCACGCGCATAAGTCATGGCACACATGGGTAACATAAGCAATTTATTGATATAATTCAATGAAGTCGTTAAATTAACAAAAATATATATTTAATTGAAAATAAATATAATGAATATTATATTTATTTTCAATTAAATATTTTTTTTAATTTAACGACTTCATTGAATTATATCAATAAATTGTTTATGTTACCCATGTGTGCCATGACTTATTCGCATCAGTGTATATATAATCTAGTTATAAAATGGTCTATAATTTTTAGTATTTATTGATTTTTTTTATTTAACATTAAGCATTTCGAATGCTATTTACAAATCAAACATATAAATCATCTATATGCTTCTTGAAAACTTTCCAATAAAAATCTGATAATTTTTAATTATATTTTTTAACACATTTTTAACTACTAACTCTTTCCTTCCTGCTTTTTACATCGTTTCTCATTATTTACGCTAAGAGATATAATTTTACTGTTCAGAAAACGTAACTAATGCTGTTGTCCAAAAATTTAAAGTGCATTGAATTTATATCCAGAATGTGTGTTAAAAATATTCTATATTTGTTTAAATAATATGTTATATATTAAGTACTTAGAACCTGTTAAACTATTAAATTTACAAGTGTAACATAATACATATAAGTAAAATCAACAAACTTTCGTACTATTTAATATAAAGAAATAATTTTCTGACTGCCAGTAAATCACAAAAAATATTTAAAATAAATGTTTCAAAACATAATGAGACTCTAAACAATTTACAAATTCACAGAACCTACATTATATTTCACAAATAATTGTAGATTGTGAGATATAATAGTAACTAAAAATTTTCTTTACAATTGTCTTTAATTAAATTTGTACTTAATACGACAGTAGGTCAAATTTATTACAAACAGAATTATTTCAATTTATTTAAAATTGGTATATTAAAAAAGAATCAAAACGAAAAAAGTAAATCAACATTTTTTTTTAATTTTCCGTTTAAATTAAATTGCATTTTTATTAAATAATAGCAATTTAAAAAACGTATAATCATCCCCCTCCTCTCTCTCTCTCTTGATAATTTATATATATATATATATATATATATATATATATATATATATCTCCATTGTCAACAATATAATGCATAAAAATGTATAATTAATAATTATTATTCTAACGTAAGTTCAATAACACAATTTATTATTTGAACAGAAAATTAATAACACAATGATTTATCAAATTATTGCATGTTCATTATCAATATGATAAAAATATTATACATGTAATAAATTCATACTTGCATGTACAAGTACATATGCATGTACTAAATACAATACACATTCATGATATATATATAATCCTTTGAATATTTTTATTTAAAAAATTATATTAAAGGAAATGCATAGATTGCTCTACTTGACTTTTAATTAAATTATAAATTAGATAAAAATTCTTGTAATAAATATGTTTCTCTCTAATTACTGTATACTTAAAAAAGGAGTTACCATTTACGAACTACTCTAAAAATATAATTAAACTTATCTTGTTAATCAGTACAAAAATGTACAACGACCTGAGTTGTATAAAAAAAATCATATAGAATTTAATTTTATTTATAAATTAGAAAAATATGAAATATATTTTATTTATTAAAAGTTCATTTATACTAAGATATTTCTAATCGCTACTATTAAAATTACTAAAAATAGTACATATAATAAAAGTAATTAAAAAAAATTAATACGAATAATATATTATTAAATAAACTATTTGCCGTTAGTATTCATTTTATGTTTCATATATTAAAAATAATAATAATATGCGATTTCTTTGGTGACTAAAAACCACCTGTTGTTTACCCTAAGGACATCATTTAATATTCGCTTATTTATAAACGCAAATCAAATTACATCACTTTTAAGCAAATTATGAATAATATTCCTATAAAGCCTAAATATACATTTTATAAAAAAATGTATTTTATTCACACCGTTACAAGTATTAAAAATAAGTGCATTTAATAAAACAGCAACTGAGAAGTTCATCTTAATAGGATTATTTATTTTTCATTAGAATTTTACACGAAACGGAAGTATTAAAATTGAATACATGCAAATTAATTAAAAATACGACCTTAAAAATTGCATACAATTATAAAAATTTACTTAAGAAATGTATCGACGAAAATTTTTAAAGAGTTATAATTAATATTAAAATAATCGGAACAGTGGAAATGAAAGGTATGTACATTAATTAGTAGTTTATTATTAAAATATAAAATAAATTAAGTAAGTGTAATGAATAGAGATATAGTAAAAAAATTATCATAAACTAAATCAACAATGTCGTACATTAAACGTATTTTCTAAAAGAAGAAAATAATCTGCGCAACCTTTTAATCATCAGGAAATTCCATATAACAACTAAACAGTTACTGCCAAATGGACCACTACATAGACACAGAATTATATGTAATGATTAGGTGACGCAACTACAGTTTCCCATTTCTACCCCATTGAAGTGAGTTCAATCAATAAATTAACGTCTGCAGTACGAGTAAAATATACAATGAACAAGCGTTTAATGTTCTATAAATAAATAATAAACTTTGTACTTACATTAAATATAATAAAAATGATCATTTTGTTACTGATTAAATTTTAGAATACAGTCAGAAAAAACGTTTAGTAATATTATTATTAATAACACTGAATAAAAAAAAACCTCAATTACATAATCTGTATATAATACGTTAATTAATTATTAGTTCAAGCTTATTACAAATGTAATCAATTATTTTTAATGTATTTTAAATTTATATCTCACAATAAATATATATATATATATATATATATATATATATATATATATATATATATATATATAATGAAACTAAAACCACAAGACAACTATATTTATCAATTTTAAATGTCAGCCTACTTAAAAATTCAGTACGCTGTTATTTAGTTACATTTTTTATTACATCAAAAATTCAATAAAAACAATACATAGAAAACATTAAAAATAATAAACGTTAATAATAAAACAACTAAATTATAATAAATAAAAAAAATTAAGAAAAGTCTAGAATTGATAATGATCTTCTAACGCAAGTCAAGTAATTTCATTATGAACAATATGTACCGTCGTTTTATATTTACCTAATTTTTTATATAAAACTTTCGAATATAAATTTAGCAATATCAATTCTTAAGTGTTTAAATCTTAATGCATACTTATATATACATACATACATACATACATACATACATACATACATACATACATACATACATACATACATACATACATACATACATACATACATACATACATACATACATATATATATATATCACATCACACATCATAAAGCCCATATCAATCCACTACTGGACGATATATATATATATATATATATATATATATATATATATATATATATATATATATATTTATATATATATTCAAAAGTGAAAAATAACTGTTCTGTATTTCATTAATCTTAATTCATTAGATTCAACAACCTGAGACTTCTTCCTATGATTAATTTAAAAACTACGTCTGTATAAACGACAAACAATCACAGAGGCATTAAAAGCATATTACATTAAATTAGCGATTTACAATCAAAACTTCTGAAAAATATAATTTTATACAAGCATTCGAAAAGCATGTTTTCACAGAATTAAAACTAACGATCACAGAATTTTTAAAAAAAAATAACTTCTATATATTTGTGTGCGCGTGCGTGCGTATGAGTGTGTGTATGTGTGTGTATATATATGTATATGCATATTTTTCATTCGATAAAAATATTTGAAATTGCTTTTAAAAATTTGAAAACAATGAAAGTAACAAACACTAATTTTCTTTTCTGACCAATCTATATAAATTTAAAATCTTGACACGTTTTATTCAATTTTTTTTTTAAAAAAAAACTAGAAATAACCCTTATTTAAATATGTATTATGCAAATGATTATTTGTTCAACAAAAAAAAAATCTATAACGGTTAATTGTAGAATTAAACAACCCCTATTAGCTTATATTTTAATGTATTACTAAAACAAAAGTATGATTTTCAAACAAAAAAATATACATAATTTTAATGCAATTATAAAACCGTGAATATAATAAACTACAAAAGTTATGAAAAAAAAATATGACCTGGTTTCACCTGGCAACTTGCCAAACTTTTATTTCATTGAAAACTTCTAACAGTTTTCAAATGGAAAATTTACAATCTCTTATAACAATATATATATATTATAATTAAATATTTATAAATATATTTTAAATACAATATTTTTATATTAACAATTGCAATCCATTAATACTTCATTATATAACAAAATATATTACTCTCCTCTCTCTCTCTCTCTCTCTCTATATATATATATATATATATATATATATATATATATAGAAATTTTTCTTAATTTTCAATTTCTGACGCTATAAAAAAAGTATTTAAAAAGAACATATTTATTAAATTATAAAATGAAAAGTATCTTCTATATTAATAGAACAATAAATAAATATAACAATCTGAAAATAAAATAAAAACAGAGAAGCACCTAAAAAATAAGATAACATTTTTTAATATATTTTCTAAACATGTCCCTGCAAACAAGTTCTTCGATAAATGCAAAACAACTCGCTCAATATTCTAACGAGTAAGAGTTAGAGTCCATACATACACGGGACGCACTAATACTATACCGCCGTCACCATTAAATCCCATACCGCTGGGAAACTGAGGAGAACTGTGTTATACGGTCGAAACGATAGAAAGCTATAACGGGCGGATCAGTCACCACCACAGAACAGGGTGGCGAGTCGACTCTGTAGCATCAAGGCGTCTTTCAAAAGTTGATGCAGGGGAAACGAATAGAGCTCGCACCCTGGTACTACAGTACGACGACGGACATAAGAAAATAGTCTTTTTGTAATAACACTGCTATTTAGTTACACACACAATCGTGCATTAATCAATTATGAGGAAAATGTTATAATGACGCGATAAATAAAATATCAGCATAAGATGATCTATTAATAACACTTTAGAAATGATTATCATTATATCAACAGCTATGCCAATAAGACGTGTGCCTAGAATTGAAAGAAAAATAACAGAAGATACGCACTGTTCGACTTCGAACAAAACAAAATCTAACAAAAAAACCCAAAACTATTAATTAGTTCAAGTTTAGTTTATTATTATGATACGTTTCAATCCGTAAATTAGAAACATTTTTATCATAAAATAATAACATTTGTAAACAAATTATTTTCATGGAACAAATTTACGGCTATATTTTTTCATTAAAAATTAAGTACAAACAACATGATAATACAAAAATTTATAAAAAAAAGTACTGAAACATTAAAACTTCATTTTATCTCATTTTTGTAATATTTTTTAACTGTTGGACTGTGTATTTTTGCATACTTTTATTCTACGTCTATAGCGATAAAGCATTCGTAACAAATACTTTTCACAAAATAATCATTCCCTTAATATCACAAATTTTATTAGTGTTCAAAAATAAGTTACTGTCCATTATTTTTTAATTACACATATTTCTACAAAAAACTAAACAATAAATAATTATTGAATACTTTAATAGAAGATTGTAATTTTAATGTATTGTTTTTTTACAAAATTATATATATATATATATATATATATATATATATATATATATATTCAATTTAAGTTCAGATCATAAATAAATATAAACATATTATACTTACAAGTAAGAAATAAAATAAATAATCAGTGTGTACTAATACACAAAAACAAAAATGTAGCAGATCGATCGTTAAACATTAAAAATTATATAGAAGAATCTAACACTATATGCAATTTGTTTTAAATTCATATTACGACCTTTTGCAAATTTCTAACATTAGCCCAATGTACGTTAATTGAACTCTAGCCAATTATAAATGTAGTTCTAAGCTGTATAATATGTATATATAACTACATTTAAAATGAGAATATAACACTGATGATGTCAGAAAATTACCAATCACATGTTTTTAAAATAATAACATATCGACTCCTCAAAAAAAAAAAAGCATTTTTATTACAGAATTTGGAATATTTGGTACACAAATGATATCATTTCCGTTACTGATCATTTTCTCCGATACAGCAATGATCCTGGATCGAAATGAACGATTTGAAAAAATATGAGAATTACAAGATTGTGAATTTGTGTATAAAAAAATTAAAAGTGTGAATATTTTTTTAATCATAAATAAATTATTAGTACTGTCATAAACCTTTTCTGGTAAAAATAAATTTATTTATTGTAAAACAAACATTTAATCGTCAAAAATGTAATTTTTGAAAATTATTTTTTTTAATTAAACTTTCAAAAAATTCTAAATACTATTCTAAAGTTGAAAAATGTTGCTCTTTAATTAATAAATAAAAAGCACAAACCTCAACCTAAAAAGATAGTTAACCTTAAAAAATAGTTGTGAGGAAATAATTACTTTTTAAAAAAATAATTGTTGAGATTAAAAATCGTGAACTGAAAAGTGATTTGTGTTGCAGAATTCGCCACATTTGCTTCATATTTAAAGTTTTCGCCACTTATTTATACTTTCTAAAGCAGAACAATGATTTGAAGATTAAAATAATTGATTTTAAAAATCATTATTTCTTTGCCATTTTTTCATACTATAAGTCTTGGATTTTTTAACTGGGCCAAAAATCAAAAGTTTAATCAAAAGTGAAATAACACACTTTTTATCATAAATTAATTATTTGTAGCTGTAACATACTTTCTATTAAAAATAACTTTATTACAAAACACCTTTTTATAATCAAAAGTTGTATTTTGAAAAACCAAGATTTTTCAATCAAACTCTTAAATTTATAAATGCTATTTTTGGAACTGAAAACTGTTGTCTTTTATAAAATGCAAAAAAACCCTTGAGACACTCTAAAAACATTTAACGTAAAAAAATATTATTGAATATAATAATTACTATAGGTAAATATTAAAAAAGATTTAAGAACATCTTTATTAATATTTACTAATTGCACTAAACTATTAAAATTGAAATAGTATACAAAAGCTATTTCTATAAAAAAATAAATATAATTTATTAAACCCTCATTTATTAATAACATATCTTTAACATTCATTCTATATTATAACAAAAATCTAAAAAATTATTTATTCGATAAACGAATAAATAATAAGAAAGAATATAATAAGAAAATTTGTACATATGTTGAAAACAAATCTATTATAAAACGTTCCTGTAAAATATAACGCGAAAAACATCAAAAATTTATTCTTTATATATATATATATAGATATATATATATATATATATATATATATATATATATATATATAATCCTTTTAATATTTAATTATGAAGAGAAATGTATACATGAAAATTTATTTTACATTATCCCAGACCACAAGAAATTAAATTCAACTTCTTGTCGAACAAAATATTTTTAATAAACTTTATCAAATACTAATTTCATCTTATAAATATTAATACATGCTAATTATAAGAACTCAACTTTGTTAATAATTCAAAATACCTTTACTTTTATCGAGTAAAAATTTCTTAATGATATTTTCAATACTTTTCAATTCTTTTAAAAACATCATGTTACATCTCAATAAAAATGATGTTTTTTTGTATTTATTTTTTCAATTATTTATAATAAATATTCCTTTGTATCTATAATTATTTTTTTTAAAAAAAATTCTCTGGAAAATTATCTAAAAAATCTTAATATAGTGAAATATAAATTTTAAATATCAATAATATAATTTGAATATAATGAAATAAAAAAACAGAATCGGATGAATAAAATATTGACAAGTATTTTCACTTCTTGAATATAAACTTTTGAATAGTACTGTATAAATACTGAAAAAGTAACAACACTGACTATGTTATAACTTGAAAATAAATAAATAACTAATTTTACAAACTAGTAAGATAATATCACCACATCCTTAACAGTATGTTAATTTCAAATATTAAAATGATGGCGTCACTTGATTTTGAACTTTTTAAACAAAATTGTATATTATAGACAACATTGAAACTAAAATAAATTTATACATTTTTCGAAACGTTTATTACTTCAGTAATAATTTAAAATAAATAAATGTATAAAGAAGTGTACGAGAATATTCAATTCTATATAAAATAAAAAATAGAAATAATGTCTCTCTCACAATTCCTATTATATATTATCATTTTGAATATTCTAAATTAGTCATCGGGACAATTATATAAGTTCATAAATAATTTTTGAACCTTGTAATTATTACAACATAGTTAAATACAATAAAACGAGCCATAAGAATAGAAACAAACATTAGCAACTTTGATAATTATTATCTTTAATTAATTAGTTTTTTATCCACTTTACATAAAATATCAATGTTTAACTATAATTTGTACAAAATTGTTTTAATTACATATATATAAATATATATATATATATATATATATAAAATTAAAATTTATTGTTAGTCATCACAACCATACTATATTTTATATCTTGATTTTTTAAAGTAAAATAATAATTGTACTATATTTTTATAATATTAACATAAATAAATTAGGTACATAAAAATCAAATATACAAAATATTTTTCTACCAAAATACCTGAAATGAATCACTGCATTTACAATTATATTTTTATACTCTTATACGTATTTATTTTTATAAATAACAATACTACGTGTTTGTTTTTTACAAATAAATAATATATTATGTACACGGATAGATATTTTTGAATACATTATTTACTTAATGTTACTATTTTCCATTTTATTATTTTTTATATGTATAGTCATATTATAAAACTGAATTTTTATCAAAAAAAATTGTTTATTTCAAAGGTGTGATCTTAATACACATACAACATATATGTTCAAGTTCATAAATGATAATAGATTGCAAATTGGTGTTGTTTTTTAATTATTTTTCGATTATTATTGATATTTATAAATGAACGTACGATGTACGTCTACGCCATAATATGAATATCCCTACTACATCATACAGAAAGCATATATATTTAATAGAGAAATATGCATGTAGCTTCTAGAACGTTATCCATTTCGTGTAACTGCTCTACACAATGTGCACATAATAACGAAACGCTACTCCGCCAAACGAATCACATAAACAAGTATGTACAAAAACATTCGACAACAACGAGAATAAAGAAGAGGGCCAGCCTGCCAGAGAACGAGCAAGTCAGTCAAGTTGGAAAGAAAGGGAACGAAAGAGCGAGCACCGCTAGTTTGATCAGAGACACACTGTCGCCGCAGCCGCCTATCTCTGAACCGTGAGCTGTTTCATTCGAAGGCGGTTGTTGTACGTCCATCCATTCCATATACTTTCCCATACACACATAAACGGACTATGAGTGTGTGTATCCACTGACAAACACCATACGAACATGCACCGCATAGTGCCAAATACACACGCAATCAACACATACATACATGGATATGAACAACGCATTCAAAACCAAACGGTTGGTCGCTAGGTACGCTACGCTGCTAACAACGATCTATAAAAATACCAGACATGGCTCGAGTTTCTCTGATACCAACCATCATTAACGTCTTTCAAAATATCGTAAAATAACACTTTCTTAAATATTAATAATTATATACAAACATACACTGCATAGCATTCAATTATCATACAATCACAAATACACATCATGCGTGCCACTTTAAAATGGTTTGATAACATTTTCAATGCCTGTAAAAATATTTTTTAATTACTAATATATTTACCTACATTTATTTAAGTATTTGTAACAAAAAAAGAAAGTTCACCATATCACATCACTCTAAACATTAACGCACGAAGAACAAGTATTTTATAAAGGTATGCCTCGTTTAGCGCTGCCTCATATAACACTTATATAACACTAATTCGTCACAGTACTCTTATACGTCTTTTATATAATTATATATATATTATATATATATTTATATATATATATATATATATATATATATATATATATATGTATGTATGTATTTTGAAAGACAAACAGGCTTGTAAAACAATGAATAATAAAAGATAATAATTTTCATTGGTACAAATAACATTTAAAAAACACACTTAACAAAAATAATTTTTGTAGGTATTTTTTTCATATAAAAATACATTTGTGTAACAATTTATCTAAAACAAATAACGTAATATCACCCTAATAAGAACAACAAACTTGGACTTGTTTTACCTTTTCGTAGAATATTATATATAAATAAAAAGAGCTATAAAATGATAGCAACTATATTTACCACACACACACACACACACACACACACACACACATGACACACACACACACACACACACACACACACACACAACACCACAACAACAACAACAACAACACACACACACACACACATGTCTAATAAATAATAAAATCAAATTATAATGGCTTCGCTTTACCCTGATGTAATAAGAAATTCTACTTTTAAGAATACAACCCTTAAACTAACCGAAATATATCTTATATATATATACACACACACACACACACACACACACACACACACACACACACACACACACACACACATATATATATATATATATATATATATATATATATATATATATATATATATATATATATGAATATTATAAACATCTATGTATATAATAAAAATCACAGTTTAATAATGAATGTACATCTATAAAATATCATTAAAATCATATATTATTATCTTAAAACAGTTTAACAATTTAATGTTAGAAAAATTCATTTTCCATTTTTTACAAAATGAGTCCATTTTTTTAAAAAAACGTAATTGTTCGCAAGTGAAAAATGGAGAATATGAAAAAAGCAATTATGTTGCAAAATTGAGATAATTGGTATACAAATAACGATTTTGTTGTTTATTTATTATTTTCTGTAATAAAACGATGTTTCAAGTTGATTTTTCGCTATTTTTTCATATTATATCATATTTTTTTCTATACTATACCTATTTTTCATTATATATCCATATTAAATAATGGATTTTTTTAGATCAAAAATCAAGTTTTAATAAACACAGCTCTTTGCCATAAATCGATTTGTAGCTGTTGTGTATATTCTTTAATAAAAATAATTTGATCTACTACAAAGTAAATATTTACAGACCAAAACTGAATTCTTCAATTTGAAAACTTTTCATTAACTTTGAAAATATATGATTTCTATTTTTAGAACCAAAATATAATCTTTTATAAAATAAATAAATAAATGCCAAAACCCTGAATCTAAATAATATTTAATGTGAAAAATAATAACAGTTATATGAGATTATTTTTAAAGAATAATTATCTTTAAGACAAAAAACTCAAAAATAAATAAATAAGAAAAATCAACATATTTGTTTTACAAAAACGTCTTTGGTATTTATTTACTACTTTCTACAATAAATTAATGATTCTAGGCCCATATATTCATTTTGAGAAACTATCATTTTTCACTATTGTTTATATTCCATTATAGGCTATGAATTGTTTTAGATCAAAAACTGAAAATTTTAATAAAAACAATTTCGTAACATAAAACAATTACTAATAACTATTATATACATTTCATGACAACAATAACTTTATTTATTGGAAAACATAGTTTTATAGTCAAAAATTAAATTTTAGAGAATTGATATTTTTCATTCAAACTGCTATTTTTTAAATTTTAGATTATTTTTATAAAATGAAGAAACCAAATATCCATAAAGCTAAAAAAGTACTCAGAATAAAAATAATAAGAAAGAACAGTTTATTTCCTAGTCTCTTATAAAATAAACAATACAATACTCCCATCATCATATTTTTTTTAAATTATACACACACATACACTTATATATGAACATATGTATGTGTATGTATGTGTATATATATATATATATGTATATATATATATATATATATATAATTTAAAAAAGCTTGTATCCATTAATATAATTAATTTAGTAACTCAACAGTTCATCTATAACCTTAATCACATTATTGTTAAAGTATATATGTGCATATCTACAATAAAACCAAAATAAACATATATAATACAAACAATACAATATTAAATATTTTATTTAGAAGAATCGTTTTAATTGCAATAACAATCATTAATAAAATAAATATACTACCAAATGTTTTAATTGTACTCTAACAATTTATCAATGGAAATACTTTTGTACACAAATCGTTAACTAAAAAAAATGTAAATTATATTATTTTACTACTTGTAAACAGAAAAGTAATTAATATTTCAAAGAAAATATTTTATTAATGGAAAATACAACAAATAGCCAATTGTAAAATATGTTTAATTGACGTGTTGTTAAAATATGTACTATTATTTCAATAAAAATAAATGTGAAAGAAAAATATAACAAATGTGTGTATATTCTGTTAGTAAAACGAATTTACATTTCTCCATAACATAAAAATAACTTTTTATTAAAATATTCAGTAGTACTTTTCTATTGTAATAAATTTATGAATATTACTATGATAATGTCATGATCTTCATAGTGCAGACTAAACAAATTTAAAAATCATCTGTTCCTATTGAACTAATATAAAAAAAGAAATATCTTATATATAAAACAAAAAAAAAGTAAAATTAAATCAAATTGTCATTACATAATACCATTTTCAAATATAAATTATATTACACGTTTTCCACAAAACTGTTATTATTTTTAATTGCTTCTCGCTTTATCGTGTATTTAAATAATAAGGATAAAAAATATTACGACATTATTATATTAAATTATCATTATCATAAAGTATTCTATTTATAACATAACTGATTTTTTAAAACAATTCTATCAATTTCGCATTTTTTTCTCTGCTATTATCGGTCTAAATTAATTTAAACTAAACTTATTGATATAATTAAGACAATTTAAAACAGGTACAAACACATTATGTGTTAATTTCTAATTTTAATTTTATTCAAATAAATATATACATATATATATATATATATATATATATATATATATATATATATATATATATATATATATATATAAAATAAACTAAAGTTTAAAAAAAGAAAATACGATAACACTGTCAGAAAAGAATTTGAAATACTCTATTAACTTAACCTACTTCTTTTTTCATAAATATAAAAGTGTCTTAATCTTAAGAATAGATACAATTATCTATTCTACCAATTTTCAAAGTTTCTTCCCTTTAAAATTTAAAAATTACGTAAATTGAACATAATATATAATAAATATATATTATTACGATTTTTAGTTAAAAATTAAATACTATTTTACAAAATAATGTTCAGAAATATTAACATCTTTAAAACAGCAATTACTTATGAACTAATATATAGTTTGTATATTAAAATTTATAATATGACAATTATTAAAACTGTTATCGAATGAACAACGCGCACGTAAAAATAAATCAATCGATTATATCTTTAGTAATTAAAAAATAACTGTTTTGTTTTATTCAAAAAATTGTCACCAAAATATGTTTATACAAATGATTAACAGATTGAACGTAAGACAACGATCGATTGAATTTACTAAATTTTAATTATATTAAAAAAATATTTTTTAATATATAGATTTTTATAATTTCAATGAACAGAAAATTATTATTATTATTAATCATTTAATTATTATATTCAGAAATAAAAATAAAGTTCTTTATATACAAAAATACATTTCTTACAAAAAATGCGTATAATATTTCTTATAAAAATACGGTTAAAGAATCTCGAATAAAAGAAGCATAATAAACTTCGTAATAAAACATATAAGAAACTGTAAATTTTAAACGGAATATCTTCGCTTTAATTATCTGGGTCAATGAACTCGATACCTTCATTGTTTCAAATAATAGAATTATTCTAATACCATTTGTCACTTTCAAATAAGTATGGTATATTATACATACATTTATACATATGTATATATTAATTATAGACGGATAGGTGAATTAAAATTCGTATTGTTTTCAATTTTTCTAATGTTTTGTTACTAGTTTTGTAACATTTGCAAACAATTAGTGTCGGTACATATGTGTCCATGAATGCACATTTCACTATTCAACTATTGATTGTTTTTAACACAATGAATAAATGGAACAAAAATAATCCCCTTATCAAATGTAGGATTTAATAATGAATTTATTGTTGAAAGTATTTTATAAATTCTACAATTCCCAACTCAAATACAATTATGTGCATGTATATATATACACAAGCGTACAAAAATATATTTCAAAAATAAAATAGTTAATAAAATGTTAAATACTAAAATACAAAAAATTACATTTGCATTAGAATTAACTTTTATTTTAGTGTTTATATTAATTTCGAAAAATTTATGTTATTTTATACCTCCTCTTTAAGAAACTTCTTGAAATCGTATAATTTTTTAAATAATTTTCCGAAATAATCAATAAAATAAACATTATTTCTAAGTGTCACAAACTCAATAGAAACTTAAAAATGTGTTAAAAAATATTCCAAAAACATGTTCACAAGTATAATACAATTAATATATTTTTAAAATTTTTGGCAGTACACTCCTGACTGATTTTATTATATTATTTTATTTTAAAAAAGTTATATTTTTCAGCTATCTTAATTTAACTACATATTAAAGTCTGATAAAAGAATTCTACAGAAATTGATAACAAAATTGATTACTAATATTTCCGAAAACGATTACGCTTTTCTTATTAGAAAAATAATAAGAGAGAAATAGAATCGATTTTCATATACAATCGTAATATATTTTCTTAGCTACTGTATTATATCGTTAGTTACCAATGCTACATAATATGAAATGCTTTCAAAGCATCCTCATTACACCCGCCCCCATGAAAATGCTAGCGCTAAAGGCAACCACTAGGCACCCAAACCAACTCTATAAAGAACACCATATCGTACTGTACCACGGGCAATGTTCTAGCTCCATTCTACTACCTATTTTATACCTACCACCCTACAATGCCGTGTATTGATTCACATTGAGGAGTCGAGTTGGTCGTCCGCGCGGGTGATGCCACCTTCGTTCTCGTCCCTATAACGGACCAACGTCGCACGCTCTCTTCTCTTTGTCAAACCTCCTCGTCTCCATTATAAAAAATGTTCAGCGTCAACCGGCATTGTAGCAGCCGCAATACCCTCTTACTTCAAATACTGTGATAAAACCATCTGCCTTAACGGTATCCTATTTGCACTTATGTTAAGTCATTGGTAACACACGATACTAATTGTATTATAAATATAAATTTGTTTATTGATATAGAAAGCACATATCTACACAGAATATATCTCGCTTCTAAACTATACATTCATACATAAGTAATACACATATACCTACTTAGATACATACATACACACGCACATATGCATATACATATATATATATATATATATATGTGTGTGTGTGTGTGTGTGTGTGTGTGTGTGTGTGTGTGTGTGTGTGTGTGTGTGTGTGTGTGTGTGTATGCATGTATGTATGTATGTATGTATTAAGAAAAATAAAGAGAAGTTAAATAAAAATAACAAACCTACTGCCACGTTAAACAATATACTTCGATCATAATCTTGAAAAGATTCATTATTATATTCATTTCATTTATTTATGAAAAAAATAATATAAAATGTTGATTTATTATTAATTCAACTAATCTGAAAGAAAATAAATAATGAAGAAAGGCAATATTTAATAATGAATAATTTTTTTTTACAAAAAATAATAATCTCTGGAATAATTATAAATATATGGCATATTCTAATGGTATGATTAAATTTACTTGTTATAAATAAATTATCAACCTCAACAAAGATGCTTATGTTTGATGATAATCATCACTAATATGGATGCAAACAAATAAACATGAATTGTAAGTAATTAACAAAGATTTTAACTGAAAATTTTGTGGTACTTACAATAGTAAATAAATGATAAAAAATGTATCAATATGGCATAAAGCAAAATAACAATATTATTTAATGTTTTAAAAATACATAGATTATTTTTTACAATTAACTATAAAATATACGTTTCTAACGGATCAGATAAATGAGAAAATATAAAAATAACTAAATAATAACAAATCGAAAAAAAAACATTAAAAAATATAAATTATAAATAAATGCAGTTCTTACAGATTCTCAAAAATAGCTAAGAACGATGAAAAATAAGTAAATAAAATTATTCAGGTATCGATGAAAACTGTTGCTTAAAATTATTTCAAAGAGATAAGGACTAATAATTAATTTATGTAAAAATATATGATTTTATAACAGATTAATGAAACATATCGAATATTTGTTAAAAGTAATAATTGAGATCTTCTATTGTGAAAGTGGATTTAATCATAGTGAAAAATTATTATTATTATTATTAAGATATATATATATATATATATATATATATATATATATATATATATATATATATATATATAGAAAGTATTGTAAATTAAAAATCACTTTATATGTAATGCCATTTGAAAGCTACGCAGAATTTAAATCAAATCCACTTTGATCCTACAAACTCTCTTTACACATCTTTCTGCACCAATACACTCGAGTTTCATCGATGTTGCCTCTGTTGCTTAGTCTCCCGTTGTCGAGGGTATGTTGAGTTTCAAAGTACTTGACGATCACTTAGACGAATTATTTTGAATTCTATGTTCAGTCTTATGTAGATCTAACGAATCAGTACCAGAAAATCAAAGAATTATTTACAACCGATACAATTTTGTATCAAACAATGTAATATTAGAAAATATAACGAAAATATTAGACGAGCATACTTTTCTTATAACAAACTTGCCATAAATCATTTTATAACAGACATGTTCCATGTGTAGATGTATGTATATATGCATATGTAATATATAAATACATCATTGTTCAATTCATTATATTTTAAAAAATCTTTCATCGATATTTGTTAAAAAACGATTTGGTAATTTTTTTAATATAGATTTAATAGTGGTATTAATTTTTCAAACAGTGGCAGAATACTTAGAATGATTTTTTATTATAAATTCAATAAATGATCAAACAAATATTTAAATTTTATGGTAGCGATAGATACAAAAACTTTTTTATTATACTCTATTAACATCAATATTTCGCATCGCTTTTTTCGAAAATTTATTTTTAATAAACAGTTATTTTTAATAAAGTGATATCAAATATTTTAAACTGGTTCCTATTTTCAATCAAATTAAGAAATCGCATTAAACAAAAAAGAGTCATTTTTTAATTCTTATTCACTGTTATTATTTAAATTTATTGGAGGAAAACACTTAAATAGTGACAAGTATTTACAATCGTTCAGATTTACACAAGTATATCATAAGTATGTACGTATGTGTGTGATATATGTATGTATGTATGTGATATATATATATATATATATATATATATATATATATATATATATATATCCGAAAATTATAACTATATTTGGGGTGCATACATAACAAATTAAATTGTCGCTAGCGGACTATTAGTTGCCCTAAAGTTTATAATTTATTTTAATGTGTAATTAAGAAGTAAATGCAAATATATAACATTATTTTAACACAAAATAATATTAAACTATCTTCAAATTATACTTTTTAAAAATAATTACTAAATATGAATAATCAACATCGTTTCAAATAAGAGAAATATATCAACCACTTTATTGTAACGAAATGTTTTTTTAATTAAGTCAAAATTCAACTCGATATATATTCAACCTTTTTATTACAAAGAGTCATATTGACATCAACTGAAACGATAAGTATTTAATAACATCTAAATTTTTTTTAAAAAAACAGAAAAACTACATATCATTTATATTAATTATAATTCATATTAATGCTTTTATAAGAAAAACTCTTTATCGAAAATAAAAAGTATGTACATATACACGTTATATAACATCATTTTTTTATTTCAATTTCTAGCTATATTTTAAAATAATTTGTAAAAAGGTACTGAATTCTAACCTTCAATGATGAATAGAAAATTAAAAAACTAGTTTTCTTTCTTTGATGATTTTACAAAAATAAACATCAATAAGATTATAAGAATAATAACATCATTAAGATTTAAATATGAAAGCAATATAATTAATTAATACGTATATAGTAATTAACCAATTTAAAGAAATACTAATAAATATTTATCATATTTATCCAACATTTTCAAATAATACAAGTACGTTTGAAGTAACATTGTCTCATTATTTTAAATATAGTTAACACTAAGAAAATGAATCAGTACACATGTATATAAATAACTTTGACGCTAAAATATGTGTATAGACGTGTTTTTCTAACAGCGATTCCCCCACGCTGTGCATAAACGAACTTTGACCGAACGGCAGAAGTGTTCTCAACGCAGTTGTATCACAGCACGAGATAAAATGGTACTAAAACTACTTTCTGTAATATTTAATTTATATTACCTATTATTAAATGCAATACGACTACATTTCTAATGAACACATCCCCAAAAACGATTTATTCAATTCCAGAGCAAATATAATAATTAGTATATCAATTCAAATTATGACAAACATTGTTTAAACGTTCTGTATAAGCAGCAGAAAAGTAAAATAATTCAATATATTTACATTATACACATTTACAGTGTATTTTACACCAAATTAAAAAAACATATTCACAAAGCTTTAAATGTAAATATTTGATAATGAAGTACGTAAGTGTATTACAACGCACGCAAACGTATTTCTGTATATTTTGCATTAACCATAGTTTTTATTTATTTGTATTATATTTTGATGAATAACAATTAGTAGAAATTTAAATGATATCAACTTTAAACAAGTTGATATTATCATTAATGATAATGGTTAATTGCTTCGCTTTGAAAACAATTTAAAAACAATGTAATTAAGTATAAATATGAATATTTCTATGGAACAAAAATACTATGGTAACAAAAAAACACTAATACACATATTTATTTTAATACTAATACACAAATGCACGACAAATTATACGATTTCTTATTTTATTCTCGATGTAATTATTTTAAAGAATAAAAATTCGGCTATTTTATCTATCTATCTATTTGTATCTATTTCTATGCATATACGTATGTGTCTGTGTATTAAAAAAGTTTTAAAAGATTACTCAAGTTGAAACTAGGATCACAATAGTAAATGAAATTGCTTATTAATAAAATGCATTGTCAATTTTATAAGATATTGATTATGAGTATACTTTAAGCATAAAAATAATATTCGTTTGTTATTACTTTAGCAAACTTAAGACAATATATAAAATATAATTAATTAACATGAATTATTTAATTTTGTTGTAAAAATATAATTAGATAAAGTATAAAAAAGTAAAAGTATAATAAAGATATTTTAATTTACCTGTGTAAAAATATATATTTGTATACACTATATAAAAATGGCTCCGTCAATCCACTGCTAGATAAAAATGTATCCAAACTCTTCCTGTTTAAAAGATTTAATAGTATTCTTTATATATATATATATATATATATATATATATATATATATATATATATATATATATATATATATAACTTATGTTAAAATAAAAGTCTAATTTTATTTTGACAACATTTGTAACAACAGAATGATGTATTATATTTATAACGTTTTTCAGCCACAACTGTCACCACAAATTAGTCACATTTTTTAATATACAATTAACATTACTCACACAGAAAAATTGTATTCAAAAGTCTTGTTTTAAAAAAGCATGTTAACGAATGTATAAAAGTATATATATTGTTTTATTGTCACACAATCTTTCCTGGTAACAAATTACATACTAAAACTATTTAACAATCAAGTACTACACCAATCAACCATTACTATGTAAGTAAAATAATTTCTTTATTTTATTAATGTGCATATTTACAGATGCCTGTACAATATCTCGGATTTCAAAGTTTCATCTACTTACTATTACAAATAAGTAATAGTAAGTAAATGAAAAATTATTAGAAAGTTTCCATGTACTATTTATTAACAGCATTGTAAACTGTTTATTTTTAAAACATAATTATCAATTCACTCTGCAAATAGTGATCAGAAAACATAAATATGTTATATTTCGAAGAAAGTAATCAATAACGACTATTAATTAACTTTATTTATTTATATATTTATTTTAATACAATAGAAGACCACTATTACCGTAAATGAATAAAATGACAAATCATTTAAAATTGTGACAGTAGCATGATAATGCGATAAAAATGATAATAGTTCTTGTAATCACATAAAACTGCATATATATATATATATATATATATATATATATAAACAAGCATTTTTTGGTATACAAATCAATAAACATATACTATATCGAACACAAAGAAACATACGTGTTTAATAAATTTTAAATAGAAATAAAAAAGCAATCTTATTAAGAACATTAAAAAATACATAATTTCTTAAATACTTTAATTCTGATTGTTTTAATAACCGTACGTATACATTTGTGAATAAAAATATTTAATTAAAACCAATTATATCAAACAGTGCTTTCTAAATACATTTAATTTAAAGTATTATAATATCTATACGATGAACTGCCTTGACACGGTGGTCTATTTGAAAACAGTTAATGATGAATTTTACAAATTCGAATTTCGATAAACCAGACAGACCTTTTAATTCAATACATACATTATACTTATAGTTCGTAAAAGTACAAATGAATGACACTAACACTCTTATCTCAAATAAAACATTGATGGTCTGGATTTTAATTATATTATTAAAGAATAAAAAACTACAAGCAATATAAACACTTATGTAGAGAAATAGTCATTCAATCTTTCAAATCGTAGCATTTCTATTGTAATTCATATATATATATATATATATATATATATCTATATATATATATATATATATATATATATATATATATGGGTACAGATTTGCACATATGCTAAATATTTGAACTATTAATTGCATAACAGTTTTATATTCCCGCCATACAGTTTTTGCATATTATTTTTATATATGAAACTGTTATACAATTACTTTATTTTTTAATTGCTCTGTGCAAGTATATGATGAACTACTCATTACAATCTTCCACTAAAGAAAGCATCTCCTTTACTCAACGCAAGTATTTAACACAGCTGACGTAAATATGCACGACGAAATTAATTACGCTGGCCAGATGCCATGAAAAATCGAGCTAATATTTAACTTACAACTTCTTTCATATAGTTTAAAATATATAAATCAACGAAGAATTATAAGTGAACGGGACACGTTTATGTTTTATTACAATCGGTTCATCAATAATTATGCGTACTGATATCGACTGATTACATTTTATCAACCTTACAATTCTTTCGCATGTAGGGTGTCATGTATGTATGGATACGTGCGTTATGTACGTTTGTATATGTATGTGTGTATGTTTTATATATATATATATATATATATATATATATATATATATATATATATCGATATGAAAATAAATATTTAAATTATTGGGAGAGATAATCCATCTCTTGTACAATAAATGTGATCACAAATAATTACGCACCGCAATACGGTGATTAAACGATGACTAAGCCTCGAGGACGCCGCATATATATGGAGAAAGAGCGGACCTATTTACAAATCAATAAAACATGTTTGAGACAGAACAGTCCGGTATACAATGTAAAAACGCGTACAGAAATACTCCTAACGCATTACGAATAGCGCATACGTACAAAATTCCAAGTGTGTCATCTAACTCCAGCAGAATCTTTCTATATGGATTGTGTGTATACTTAGAGAATTTTATTGTGGCAGATAAAAGCGTATTATAAAATGGAAATAACTCGTACATATGTTTCGAAAGTCTATAATGTATGTAGAAATTATTTGGCCGTACGAATTACTTTAGATCATCTCAAGAAATTAAATAGGCATAGCCATTTGATTCTATAAATTTGGATTTTGGTAGACGCAACGCATAAATACGTGTATTTCCGGCGTCGAATGATACACATTTCACATATCTGTCGCCTCCCCCCTCCAATCTTGCTTTACTTCGCCATCAGTCGACGAAATTTAATCAGCAGCCAGGTGTACGAAAAAATGATTTAGAATATCTTTTGTAAATAATTTAAAATAAACTTGTATAATTCTACTGATTATACACAAATTATACATACAGGTATGAATGAATATATGTGTAACGTGTATAAATATACATTTATACATATATATTTATTTATATATATATATATATATATATATATATATATATATATATATATATATATATTATATACATGTATATGTACGTTAAGTATGTATGTACAAAATACACAGCGCAACGCAAATAGAATTCTATTTTAAAATAATCAATTTATAAAATTAACAGCTGACGACGAAATCATACAACATATTATAAACCTGCGAATGATTTGTTTTTTTTCTGTTACAATTAAAACATTAATAAGTTCATTTAAAAAATCAAAAGTACAACAACAAAACTGAAGAGACATAAAAATATAAGAATATTAATATATAAATATACATACGATATACACAGTGACATACTTGAATGACCGTAACAAAAGAATGCGATTTTAAAAAATTGCTTTGTAAAACTTCGAAGCATTAATTAATATGTAAACAATCTTACCTTGTAAAATAATAGTCCAAACATTATTGTACACTACTGATACACAAAAAGCACTCACTGCAGTCAATTTTATTTACAATTAAGAATTATTAAAGTAATTGCAATGTTCGCAATACACGTTAATGTCAAAACACAAACATTTGTTTACTTACGATTTATTCGATTGATTATTGTTTTAAATCAAATACCTATTATCACAAACAAATTATATTTGAACGACGAAACCACGAAGCACACTTTTCGAATTAATTTTACACTTATTTTAACCTTAATTTATAGTTTCACAACAATTGAACATCAATTAAATAACAAATCTTAAGATTGTAGCGCGACGATTACAGAAATGGTTTTCGATACACGCCATTTCAAATGATCACGGACAGGACAAGAAACTAGCTCCGATCAGACACAGGCAGCGAGAGTAGAAATGTATGTAACAGAACCATACACAGATATCCGAAAACAATTAGTTGACGATTATCGCTTAAGGATGTCACGATCACGTCAGTTATCACTCACAACTTATTCAGCATTACTTGTCACAATGTTTTATCACATTTTTTAATGACGCGACGCGATATTTCCACAATTTGAGACGTTTTTATTATCGGACGACTCAAAGCTGGAGGTTCACTTCACTCGCTAGGTCTCTGTGTGTATTCATTTGCACGAAGCAAAATGGCCGGCTGCTATCCTCTACTCTTGCCATACCATACCGATGTCAGTAGTATTGCTTGGCCCGTTTTACCGACTCAAAACCCCCTTGCCCCTTGGTCCTTGTCTATCACACAACGATGACCGCTCATTCGATTTTATCTGTCTCGCTCACGTGAGAGCTGCAGTTACACTTTGATTGAGAAGTACTGTTTACAGCGCACTAATATTAATATTGTAATTGCTATTACTCTGCTAACATGAATGATTTATGACCTGTTTGTAATATTATATTATTATATTTTATTTTTATTCGCAAACTATTATTAGATATATTTTTAAACTGTTCTATGGATAATTTAAATTTGAAATATTACTTTTTTAATTAGTTTTACAACTTATCGAATTTCATTAATTACATTTCTTCATCAACTTTCAACGGCACAATTTCCAACAGCACTTTCACACAACGACATTCATTGTTGTCTTTATATATATAAATATATATATACTTTTTAAAAATAATGTACATAAAAACGAATCAAATTACTTTTTACACGGATTCGAACCCGAAACATTTATCACAGAATACTGGCAAAACTACCAACGGAACACGCTTGGCTGTAAATCACAGATGAAAGATTTATTATTTATTATAAAGATAATTTTTATTTAACCCTTTCAATCATGAAATATATTTTCAACGATCGTATACTTTCCGCTAAAGTACTTTTATTATTAACCCTTTAAATTTTATTTTTAATTAATAATTTCTTATCGCACAATGAAATTAATAATAGCTTGGGTATATTCTCAGAACAACGTTAATATAAAAAATTAAGCAATATTTTTCATTTTAATACTTTAAAAACGTTTGACTCAATAACGTAGAGAAATTAAAAAAATATATTTTACAGCATACCGGTGAAATTTTCAATTCGTAATAAATTTTCATAATAAAAAATTTACACAAAAATGTAAATTTTTACCTATGTTTGAAAAAAATGATAATAATTATATAAATAAAAATTACAATTTTTTTAAACTATATGTTGGTTCAAATGGAACTGAAAAATAATAAAGAATAGTTTATAATAATAAGCAAGTAAATATATGTTTAAACTCTTCATTCTCATTTGAATCACCTATATAATGATGAAATGCAATTAAAATTACAATGTTAAATTTAATTACATATATCATGACTAATTTAACAACCTAATTCATCAATAGAAATATTAAAAAAAAAATATTGTGATTTTATAAAAAGTAATGTATTACTTTATAAAAGAGTCTAAAAATAACAATATTATTAAATAAATTTAAATAAAATCGAAACTATTACAAAAACAAATTTATTTGAAAATTACTAAGAAAATATTATATAAAAAATAAAATAATAATTTCAAAAAATCCAAAAGTTGATTATAAAATTTTAACATTATTTGCAAATAATGTAATATATATATATATATATATATATATATATATATATATATATATATATATAGACACACATACAGGAATACCTCGCATAGTGCGGTTAATCGGTTCCACTGACTGCCGGACTATTTAAAACCGAACTAATCGAAACATTAACTAAATACAAAAAACGTTAATTGGTTCCAAACAAATTTGTTTTTCCTGTTTTTTAGTAAATAAAACGAGGGTAATATATTAAAATGTTTGTATCTATCAGCAAATCAAAATCAGGGGTTTATACATTCGTTTTAAATACATGTTAAATTAAAATTTAATCATCAAAAAATCGACTTTACTCTAGAGTTACGAATCGAAAACTAATAGAAAAAGAAAAAATACCACAAAATTAGAATTTCGCATGCGATGCGTATAATGTGCGCATGCGCATAATTTTTTTGGGGGAAATTTCAAACCGTACTATAGTGAAACCGTACTAATCGAAGCCGCACTATGCGAGGTATTACTGTATATATATATATATACATATATATATATATATATATATATATATATATATATATTTAATTGAAAATAAATATAATGAATATTATATTTATTATCAATTAAATATTTTTTTTTAATTTAACGACTTCATTGAATTATATCACTAAATTGCTTATGTTACCCATATGGCGAATACTTTTCCACTTCAGTGTATATATAAGTACATTAGTGAGGAAATTATTTACAAGAAAATCAGTAAATTTTAAAAAATCGTTCTAAAACATTTTTTAAAAGAAACAAAAACAAAAAAGATCATTATAAATATCAATATTTATTAAACATTAATTTAAAATATTTTCACAGATTTTGTTTATATATATATATATATATATATATATATATATATATATATATATATATTTAATAAATTTAATATTCTAAATAACTGAATACAATGAAAACAATTCAATAAAATCACACAAATACAAATAAAATTATAATTGAAACTAATAACATATACAAAACAATAAAATATTAAACAGTGAACAAGAAAAGGATATTTTTATATACACCGATATGTGATCGCTAGTAACATGGAAGATACAATATTTTTTTTGTATTATCTAGCATTAAAAATAATAATTATAATTCAAATCGATAGGACTATTACGTTTTAAATAAAATAATATAAAGTCGATATTAGTAACTGATAAGGTTTACTAACAAAAAATATATTTGTATATGTACCAAATTAAAATGACTTTTTTTATAAAATAAACCTAAAATGTAAATATAAAGAGTGTACAGTACGAACTTCGGAATGCATACACACACACGCATACATACATATATATATATATATATATATATATATATATATATATATATATATATATATATATATATGTATGTATGTATGTATGTATCGCACATACATCCTTATATACACACAAGATGAGATTCAATATTTGAAATACATTTTTTAAGTTGCGTCCTATGCTTTCAATTGCTATTGATTACCTGTCGATTCTACGACGCAGCACAAGTATGAGGAGCACATTTTTCGTAGAATATTAACGGTTCCAGAATCGACCTTTAAAATTGTTCTTTGTGCAAAAATCTTGATTTTTTTGTTACATTTTTTACGTTAAATAAATGTAAACAGCCTACTTAAATTAACTTATATATATATATATATATATATATATATATATATATATATATATATATATATATATATATATATATATGCATCAGCCTAGTAAATAGGTAAGATAAATATATCAGAACACACAATAAAAATGTGAAGAGATAAAACAATAGATAGTAAAAATTTAAAACATTTTATTAACCAGCAGTTGATTCTTAAAATATGAATGATGATGGTAATTATATATATATATATATATATATATATATATATATATATATATATATATATATATATATATATATATATATATATATATATATATATATATATATATATATATATATATATATATATATATATATATATATATATATATATATACAAGTTCATTATTGTTTGAAAAAAATGTTTTTTCCATAAACTTTCATTCAAATAAAAATTCATTAAAGAATATATGATTAATAACTGCTATTATAAATATATTTTGCCTATTTGAATTCCTTCATTAACAATATGAAACTATTTAATTTAAAAAAGTAAATTTTCTTTTAAAATATTTATCTATTTAAAATAAAGTTCATTAAACATTTGTATGAAAATGAGAAAGAACAGAATTTGTTTCAATTAACATAGCTGTTTATTTGTTTTATAAAATGTTATTTCATTATGAATATTTTTTTAAATACAAGCAAATATACAAGCACAAATATATATATATATATATATATATATACATATTTGTGTATGTGTAATTGCATGTATATATAATTTCATTAAACGACACAAAATCCTCGTTGAGTAAAACGACACATATACGCAGCCATACACATATGCATAAGCTCATGTATGAACAGAGGCGCATGCAAAAATTTTTCATACTTCAGTGCGAACTTTATGTAGATGAAAAAATAATAATCAATTTATACTTTTATTAAAAGGAAATAATATTATAATAATCTAAAATAATATTATACATGTATATATATATATATATATATATATATATATATATATATATATATATATATATATATATATATATTTATATGTGTGTTTGTGTGTGTATACATATAAAGTTAATACAACAATCAATTTATAATTAAGAAACAATCAAGTTTAAGATTATTAAATTAATTTCTCTTTTTTAATATTATTTTTTTAAGTAATTGAAAAAGGAATGAAAAGAGTTAATAGGTACAAGTAAAAATCATTTTTTATTTTATATATTATATACGTATTAATTTTCTAATAATAAAAGGACTAATAGTTCGTGCATATGTAATTAATAACAAAATAACTAAAAAATACATATATTACAAATAAAATACGACATTAAATATTTATTTTCTTTTACTAATATCAGTATTAGATAAAAATGTTATTAACATGAATCATAAATTGTTTTATGAATAAAAAAAACATTTATATTCACTGTTATTATTATATAATGATAATTATGAGAATAACATCAGCATGTAATTTTCTACTAAATAATAAATTAAATTTGGACTTCCACATTCATCAAAATATCAATAAATGACTTGTAACTATTTTTATTAAACAAAAATTAGGTTTGGTTTGTCATGATTTCTTTTATAAAATAACTAAAAACCAAAAGTGTATTCTTAACATACATATGTGAATTATGAAATTAATCAATATATAAAATATTTATAAAGTTAATAAAGATATATTATATTACATTTTTACTACACTGCTGAAAATTTAATTCTTTTTTAAATATCAAAAGTAAATCACATTTTAAAATAGACACTAAAATCAGGGCATAATATACATACATAAACACATACACACACTATTTATATATATATATATATATATATATATATATATATGTATATATTACTAATAAAAAGTAGATATCAAAATCCGTACTTAATAATTATTGCTTCAAAATATATTGCTCTTATTTATTTTTGAAAAATTAGTGTCATTTTCTTTTTTTTATTATAATAACGATCAGTCAAATATTAGGTCGTGTAATATTAAATGTCGGATTATTATATCAGAAATAATATAAAAATCCGACATTTCATATTACATAACCTAATATATACAAATTAGAAATCTGTATCTCCACACAAAAAACGTAATTAATGCTTTTAATTCAATTAAGCAATATACCATATGCAAAAGCCTAATAATAAATTATTGTTGAAATATTTTTTTTTACATAAAATGTTTTAACGCTGAAGAGTTACTCGTGTGTTAAGAGAAATATTCTATGATTAATTATTAAAGAAATAATTGAAAAAATCTACTGTATAAGAGTAAAACTAAAATAGTCATTAATATATATATATATATATATATATATATATATATATATATATATATATATATATAAATATCAGGAGGCTTCGCCACCTACTCACTTCGCACGTCGACTCGCGAACTTACTTCTGTTTAACAATGTAAATAAATTATAAAAAATAAAACGTTTAGAAAGCTATGTTAATGCTTCTGTATAGACAATATTTATTATAGATTGGTGATCTGATGTGCATTTAAATCTAATACCAATATAACTCAAATTTATATTATTTATTTATTTATATTATTCTCAATATAATTTATATTTATATTGAGAATACTATTTATCGAAATTTATTTATTTTTAATTATTTTAATATAAACAAAATAAATTCAAATTTTAATCGTGATTTTAATGTGATAGTATTTTGTTTTTAATCTTGTAAAAATACTGAAATTTGCATATACAAAAATTACATATTAATATTTATAAAATTAAAGAATGAAATCTGTATTTTTTTATACGTTTTTGTGACCAATGAAATGTTTTTCAGATCAAAAAAAGGAAATATAAAGAACTGATAATTGATTCAATGCTCCGTAACAAGTAAATTAATAAGTAATCAATTTTTTAAAAACGAGCATTAATTAAAAAAATAAAATAAACGATTTTTTAAATACATTATATATAATATATATATTTAAATACAAGCATTTTTTAAAAGTACTAAATAATCCTTCATAAAGAATAATTAATTTAACCATTTCACATACAAATATATTCATTAGAAAACATTTAAAAGTAAAATCCATTTTATAAAATTATTTAAACAAATTTATAAAACATATGATGTAATGTAAAATGTTTCAAATATATAAAAATACGTTTAGTTTAAAATTCGCAACGCATTGAAAAAAATGCATTTCGTTAAAAACCCAACTACGCCACTGTTTAATTCTAAATGAAACAAAAAAGATATATTAAAATAATATTATTTATACATTTCCCGATCAAAATTTGTACTGTGTACACCGGTCTTCCATATATATGAGTGTTCCCCTCTGGCGTCCTCAGTCAACATGCACAACACTCTCAGTGCCCTGCACCAGCGGACAAAGACCGAACACATGCTTGCGGGAGGGGAAAAAAGATAGTCCGCTCGCTCCGCTAAAGAACAGAACTGTGAACGTGGTGCTTGCCACATCGGTAGCGGGGAGGGAGTGTTACCCATCTATTGGACTCAAACAACTGTCGTATAGCAACGAGCCCAAGTCCTTTCTCTGCAATATTATACACCAAAACGATGATCACATCAATACCTAGCATCGCATTACGTTCCACACCCAAAAACCAACGCCGAAATGCATCGAAAAACGGCAGAAATTCGCTAATATCATAATATTTTCCAAGATTACGTGTACACACTAATGTTTATCGTATATTAAACAGTTGTTACAAAATTGACAGTACTAAATTTTTTCGCTAATCTCAAAAAAGCAGTATCGCGTTATCAAATATACATGTTTGGCACATGAATTTGGGGCAGAATTGAATGTAGAATACGTTGCCGCAATCGCCTAATCGATATCTCGAACGGGCCGTGACATACACAAGGGAAATGCTTTTCTTGATAAATGTAATAAGAGTATCGACTGTATGAATATTAACCAACGTCAGATCTTGACAATTTTACACAAATATACACTTATTGCACATCAAATAGCACTGAAATTCGACGAGAAACCCAATTATGATATTAGTTTAATCGTAAATCGAGCCCTTTTCGAAATAAACGAAACGATATTCATTCATGTGACAAACGTAAGATTGACTCGTACATTTTAAAAA